>JANZLP010000002.1:14380747-14391090 GCA_026930925.1 Chelictinia riocourii | reverse complement strand
GGTTTAGTGGGCATTGTTGATGGTTAGACTTGATGATCTTGAAGGTCTTTTCCAACCTAAATGATTCTATAATTCTATGATTATCCTTCATTAGAAAAGAAATTTTAAAACTGAATGCATCCTGCATAGGTCTGTTGTTGCTGAACTGCTTTAAAGCAACTCCTTTGAAAGCGTAAATCATAGTCAAGATAATAATTTCTTCGCTTCGAATATCATGCAGTTCTAAGCATAGTTCAAGTCCTGATATAAAACACTGACAACTAAAGAAAACTCTTAATTATGTTGCCCACAAACAAAACTTGTCTTTTGGTAAACACAGCACAGGTAAATTTAAGAATAATGCTGCCTTTCTGAAAAGATGAGAAATGTGCAAAGAACTGACAGAGTATAGGAAGTCCTATGTAGCCCTCTGTAATCCAGTGAAAATCATTAGTGAGTGCTTTAACTTGCCCTGCCACAGTTTTAAGTCTCTTAATCGTATCAACTCCTGAGCTTTGCTAGCCATTTTGGAAAAATGATTTATCTTGGGATTAAACTATAGTCATCCTCCTTCTACTCTAATTTTTAAAAAGCACCTCCTATGAACTAATAAAAAGAAGCCATTGTTATATTAAGAAATATAATCTCAGTTCAAATGGCTTCAATTTTCTAATCCTGAATAACTTGAAGGATGAGGAGTGACCTTGCTTTATATCAAATCAAAGGTGATGCAATGGCAGAGTTTAAATCCCAGGCAGTTTATCAGCAAATGCAATCATCACCACATTTATTAGTGAAATGAATTGCTAAAATTGTCCAAGATTTGGTAGTGGGGTGATGAAGTGAGTATTGCACTTTTGTCAGCAGAGGCCTAGCAGCAGTGTTAGACACCTCAATGTGTGCCATGTGGAGCTCGTGTTGAGCATCTACCTGGTGCTCCAGGGCATGGGGCAGAGATCCTTCGGCTGCTCTCAGACCTTGCTCTGGCACTGGAAGAAATGTAGAGAGACAGTTGTTGCACCGAGGTGTCACAGCTGACCTGCCAGTGTGGGCTAACGTGACCAGCCACCACCCTGAGCTGGCTCTGTTGCTCTTGACAAGACCTCATCTCATCATTGGTCGTGCCCATGTGAACAAGGATGAGGATATGCTGTCTTACGAGAGCCATACTCTCTCGATGTAACTGCTCAGGCCTATATTTACCCTTTGTGAGATGTAACACACTGACAAACAGAGATATCCCACTCTTGGATTGAGTTCAGTAGCCATGAATCAAGCCAGCAATCAATCCATGAGACCTGGACACCAAATTGCTAAGGTCAAGTACACATATACAGGACACTGACAGCCCATATGCGGATCTTTGGTGAAGGGAGAAAGGCAAAATCTTCAGGGAGACATTGAATAAAGATGAAGCATGCCACCAAAAGAGTCTTCAGGTGCACAGAAGTAGCTAGAAAGACCATCAGAGAGCAAAGGGTTTGGATAGGCATGGCCTGGAGTGAGAAAGTGCTCCAACAAGACCCCAAGAAAAATTCCTGTTTGACTACCCCTAGCATGTACTCAGGCCAATACGGATTTGCATCACTTGGACTGCATGTCTCAAAGTCAAACTGCAAACACCTCCAGACCCCCCCTTCAAGATAGCAGGAGGCATTGAGGTTCAGTAGCTCCATGGCAGACTGATCAGCAGAGGCCTGACTTCTAATTCAGTCTCTACCCATAATGTGCTGTGTTGTCACTTGTATTTAGCTTGGGCTCTTCCTCTCTGACTTACTTGCATTGCAAATTGTTTGGTCTAAGCTCTGACTTTAAAGATGCATTTGTCCAGCACCTAATCCAGCAGCAACCTCGATATCTTATCATCCATTGTGTATCTGTAAAGTGAGGCCCCAATCTTTAATTTATAGATCTGTAGAGAGGCCCTGATGTAAGCTTCTAGGCAGTAATGGCTATATAAATCACAGCAACAATAAGCTTATTGCCAACAAGATTTTCCTGATATTCAGCCTGAATTTCCCCTTCCTTAATTTAATCCCGTAACTCTTAAAAATGGTCCAATGGCCTGCCCCAGTTAATTCTAGCCCTCCTTTGGGTTTGTGGCATACAATTTAGAGTTGTCCAGAAAACACATATTCTATTCAATGATATAATTACAGCTTCAGAATGCATTTTCATTATGCGTTGAACAGAAGGGAAACCATCTAAACTTGGTATTGAAGAACTGAGGTAGGGAGAGTTATTATACAGGGTTCAGCTCTGGGCCCTAAATTAAACAGTCAAGACTTGGACTTCTCCCACTCACTTTCTCCCAAAGTATCCATCTAAGACTCCTGGTCCCAGAGCCAGCCTTACCTGTTCCTTTTGTCCAAAAGACCTGGTGATACAAAAAGCAATTTTTTGCTAAAGTGCTTTTTGCAAGAAGAGCAGATTTATCAAAACAAATACATTTCCCCTAACATTTCCACTATAAAACCTTCTCTTTCTACCACAGAAATAAATGTTTCCCCAACAATTCCTCATAAGTGCCACCTCATTTCTTCCTAACACTCTTCCTGCCCTACCCCCATTACATCCAAGAAAGCTATGCATAGGCACTGTCTTACATTTTCCCTTTCAATTCCCATGAGAAACTTTTTGGCTTAAAAATAAAAAATCCCCAAAGCATTTCCATCAGCAGTATTTTGTTTTGTTCTGGGTGTTGCATTAGGCAGAAAAGGAGCAGAAATGGCAAAACACTATTACCAGCTTACAAAGAGTGATGAATTACCTATATTTTCTAGATGCTTATTCAAAGTATGCCTGGGTTCTCAAATGTTTGCTAGGTGTTTGCTATCTCCTTATGCATTTCAAGCATCATGCAATGTTGTACACGTGCAATGAGAGGCAAGGGCAAGACCTGAATGTTTTACTGTAAAAATCACTTAGCCAGGAATTTGATTTCCCTCAGTTTTCTGAATTTTTTTCCACTAGGGAGCAACAACCATATTGTAACAGAACTGACAATCATAGTGTCTTACTTAAAATGAAATTGTCAAAATATTGTGGCAGGAATCCTGTTTAAAGTGATTTCTTTGGCTGTCACTCATACTTGCCATCCTAAAGAGTCTGGTTACTATTAACAAAGATACTCAACACATAAATACTCTCATAAAGTAGATACAGCTAAAGTTAGGAACACCCACAAATATTAATAGCAGCAATAATCTAACATTTGAGAAGATCTTTAAGGGAAAAAAAAAAGATGAAAGCAAAAAAAATCCAAATTAAAAACGTAAACCCCAAATCTTTGAAACATATGAAATTTAATATTAACAGTTAGCAAATGCCATTAACTATCTTCATATACCACCTAATTCTAAGTTTGTGCTGTGCCAATAATGATAACAATGCAGTGTGCTCCAATTTATGCCCATTTTTAAGGTGTTTAATATCATTACAAGAGCCATAGCATTTTCAGAAAATGAGATCTTTCATATCTGTATTAGTGACTGAAGAGCTGGTCCAACACCTAGGATGCAAAAGTGCAGTTAGAGATACTTGCTTTCTCATGGGCCTAACCTCAAGTTCTCCTGAACTGCTCTCTCAAAGCATTAATCTGAGCAATAAGTTACGAGATAGGGTTGCATGAAAAAAGGACCAAACCCAGCAGTCCCGAGCTTTGTACAGGAACTCCAAACTGTTTTTGTAAGGTACAGCCTCGTGTACTAAAGGCTTTGTTAAAAACCATCTGTCATGGTTTAATCCATAGTAAAAGGATTGGAATGTACAAATGGTGCACAGAGTAATTGCTCACCACCCACCAATCGACACCCAGTTGGTACCCGAGCAGCGATCCCAACCCCCACTCCACCCAGTTATTTCCTGAATGTGACATCCCATGGTATAGAATACCTTGTTGGCCAGTTTGGGTCAGCTGCCCTGGCTGTGTTCCCTCCCAACTCCTTGTGCCCCTCCAGCCTTCTCGCTGGCTGGGCCTGAGAAGCTGAAAAATCCTTGACTTAGTATAAAGATGACTTAGCAGCAACTGAAAACATCAGTGTGTTATCAACATTCTTCTCATACTGAACTCAAAACATAGTGCCGTACCAGCTACTAGGAAGACACTTAACTCTATCCCAGCTGAAACCAGGACACCAAGGTACATCTTTTGTTTCTGTAGCCTGCTTTTTAAACTGTTCAATAATTTATCACAAGAGGACCAATAATTGCGTAAAACCTTGCAGAAAAAAAACAATCTTAAGGTAGCAATTGAAATAAAATACTTGCTCAGTTGTTCTAATAGTTCGGCTAAATGCCTACAAAAATTATTTTATTTTCTTTGCCAGTGTTTACACTCAATGTCAGTAAGAGAAACTACTATTCACATTCTCTCTATGAAATGCCACTGAATAGTATTGCTGGTACAGAGTAATCCAGGCATGCCAGGGAAGGTCCAGTAAATACAGTTTAACTTTTCAAAGCAATTTCAACCTCACCTCTAGTGTGCACAAACATGGGCTTGTGGACATAATCACCTGCACACACCTCGGAATCTTCAGTCATGGCCAAGAATCCCAATGGTGCGAAACTCTGTACAAACTCAAGGAGCAAATAAAGGCAATTCATACCACAGAGATCATACAACAGGTGGATACAAGACAAAAGAGGCAAAAGAAAAAAGGAAACAATTAGACTACCTGGATCTACATGATCGACCATGGTTTAAACACAGCAACAACCTAATTTTTGTCAAAGGTTCTGTTGGCATCATGGGCAAGGATGAATTTGTAGTTTACAGGAAAGAATTTGTAGGTGAATTTTGGTGATGGATCCTTTGGCTTAAAAGAAAACCAGGCAAACTTATAATTTTCTTCTTGAGCCACACAATATAAAACTAACCTGGATAAACTAACCTGAATATACTTTTTTTGTTTTAATGGTAAACTCCATACGCAAAATTATAGGCCTCATTTGGAAACTTCAATTCAACTCAAAAAAATCCATCTCAAGAAAATTTTTCTAAGTGAGAAGATTTGTGAAGATTATGCCTGCAAAGAACTGTGAAGGCAAGCAGGTAGACTTCCTTTACTGAATGTGCTAAGAGCATGAAATACAGCTCTCATAATTACAGTTATAGAAATAAAGATATATTCTAGATATATATTCTAGAAATATATAGTTATATTCTAGAAATATAACTCAGATAGTTGTCTTAATATCAAAGTAGGGCAGTGATTTATTTGCAGTCTGCAATTTTTCATCTTCCACTTCAGTTGCCTTCAACCCCAAGTAAGATTCACAAAGAAACCATTGCCTTTAATAAATAGTGTTTCCCCTAAAATCACAAGTCAGTGGTAGCAGGTTCTTTCTTTACCTACAAGTACCATTCCACCAGCCCAGCTTACATCACAGACAGTCTCACATCTGCACAGTCTGCAGTTCTACAGACAACTGTACACATTTATATGACACCAGTTGTTTTACCACAAGGAAGATCAGGACAGATGGCCTTGGCTCCCGTGCCACATTTCTCCTTTATTTTCCTCTACTGCAACAGAGATTTCTGTACCAACAGGAGACAAAACCAGCGGCCACCCTTCCTCCCCGCTAGAGCACAAAGGATCAGGAGTAAAGTTAACCTCAAAGAAACAGCATCCCCAAACAGCAGCACTCCCTTTCTGGGATGAAACCACAACTACAGATTCTCAAGTTGCATGCAGAACAAGTCTGACATCTTTGCTCTGTGGTACAAAGACACCAATAAGGAAAAGTTAAAAGTTTGAGAGTGGAACTGTTAAACCACACAATGAGGCCAGCAGGTAAAGTAATGCAAGTCCTCAAACCCAACCACCCACCTCCCATCTGCTATCCGAATCTCTTCTCCAGATCAGCAGCAAAGAAATTATGAAAATACTCCACTGTTTGAAGGATTTATCTTTCAGTACACTAATACCCAGAAGGCTGTCTCATCCTGAGCATTTCTGCTCCTGCTGCTCTTCTCACCGCTTCCAGGTTAGAGTTTCCAGGAGATGCGATAGCTTATTTTCCTGCAGCTGACTTGAACAAAGCAGCGACATAAACTTTTGCTGAATGGATTGCAGATGGTAACTGCTGCTGTACAGCTAACATCTGTGTTTAGAAAGCAGACAATGAGCAGAGAATTTGTTAGTAGTTAAACACTAAATAACTGCCTCTTCAAATAAAGACTTCATCCTCAAGGCTCTGAGTTATTTTAATATATGACACAGTGATTAGACATAAGACTATCACTGGTCCTAATGGACTACAGCCAACAAAATTCATCATTTTACTCAGATCAATATTTTAAGACATCACAAAAAAGTGTTCTTTAAAATATATACTTAAGTTTTCTGCATATACTAGGTACATGATATAAATCAGCATGAGTTGACTCATCACAGCAAGATTTGACAGTCTTGATCATCAAGATATGCTAGGAGCTACAGAACTGCTAACATAAACTGAATTTTGTTAATTCTAAGAAAAACAAAGAGATGAATTTTACAAAGGAAAAAATACAATTTTTTTTTAACTTGCTGGTTTAAGCATAGATTTAGCACACCAGAAAGTGAAAGCCCAATTGAACTCATAGATTTATACCATACGTTAAACTTCAATTGAATCAGGATCTATTAATGGCAGAAACTTGAATTCTACATGAGAGTACCCTTTCTAAGACACCTTAGCCAAATCCTCTTGGATGCTGAAAGCCAGGAAATAACCCGCTCAGTATAAACTGGCATGACAAGGTCCAGGATCTAGTCCACCCCGGCCATACCCGCGTGGTGCCTCTCTCAAAAGAGAGAAGGGCTTTGTGACGCGGTGTGGCTAACATTTCTGGGCAAGAAAGTCTCCATGTTCAGGATCAGCTACAGGTTTTCACTATGCACATTTTTCTTTGTTTATAACATTCTTTATCACTTTCTGGAATATATGAATACTAATCCAATCCATGGTCATTCACCTATTTCCTTCTCAGTGGAAATCTACCTAAGTAAAGAATTTAAGACTTAGCTTCCTATTTTCCATGCTCTTCCTGCTAGACACTTAACATCACATCTTCCTTGCAGATCTTGACAGCACTGTTTTGTTACAAACTCAACATTTGTACAAGTTACATAAAACGCTGGCTGAGCAGATCCTCCTAACACACACAACTGTTCAGAGCATAAAATTAATCTTATAGCCCACAGGCTGCATTCTGACCTGATAAGCAGCAGTGAAAATTCTGAGTAATTCCACCAAATACAAACAAAATATGCTGCATTTACTTCAGTGTAAATGAAGTGGGAGTCTGGCCCCATGCAGAGCTACATCTTTTGTTGTTTGGAGGCTCCATCAGTTTGAATAAAGAGGAGGGAACAAAGCAACCAAGGTTTCTGCCGTTGCTCAACAGATTCAAGGACAAAGGTAAGCCCACCTCTCAAAGACCCTAAACTGTATGTAGTCAGTTTATACTTTGCAGAAATACAAAGACAAGAGTTCTGAAAGGCAATTAAAATTTACCAAAAGTGCTGTTTAACCTAGGTGAAACCTGTTAATTCCAGCCCTTGATGTTTTTTCCTATTTCTGTTTCATAAAAGATGTAGACAAATGTCACAGACTCAGTAATTTGCATAATGTAGCATTCTGACTTGGTGCAATTTGCTTTGATAAAATCTACCATTTACATTAATCTAAACTGGGTTCCCACTGATGCATCTCTGTCAACAAAACAATACAGATTTAGATATTACAAGGTCTGAAGATCACCTGAGATTCTGTTCTGGTATTTTTTTCCTTTTATCTATTTTCGGTTTTAAATCTATTTAACTTCCTAGAAGAATTATCTGTGATGCTGCCATGTAATGATACAACCGACAGTGTAAGCAATGGGGTAACACACCCTCTGTTTTCTTAATCCCCTTCCTAAGTTTTAGTACCAGCTGTGAATGTACCTCATTTACATAAATGAGCTCTTGAGAGCCAAACTCTGGCCTCTGATTCATATCATTAGCAACACAGAATTTGGACCGCTTGTGGTTTTTGTGAGAAAAGCTTTATCGAGCACAGTGAGTAGCCAGAGCTCTCAAGCCAGGCTGCTGGTCCTGTCAGCCATGAGACCCACTCTCTTACTCGCTGAGTTCCTGACAGCACCTTCACCGCTCCTAAAATCCAGGCCCTCTTCCACGGTTCAGTCTGGAGGCAAGTTTTGGGCTAACCCAGATCCTGAGGAATCTGCCCAGAAGATACCTACGCTGGCTGGGACTGGGACTGCTTCACTGGTGTGCCAGCACCCAGCACTGAACACTGGGGCCGTCCCAGTTTCACAAGGCCTCTCCCGGGCCTCAGGAGGACCCTGCTGATTTTTGGCTATTTGTTCGGCTTGCCACACACGCCAACCTTTATTATATATGTTTGTTTGTATTCTGGACCTAATTCCCAACTGCCTTTCTTCAGTGTTACTCCACTGCAATAAGCAAAGCTAAGTCAGAACAAAACTGGAGTAGTACTGTTGTGAAATCAGGCTTGCTGCCTTCTAGCACACTTTAGGCACAACCGAGAACTCCCATTTTGTACCGTTTATTAATTCTCCCCTTATTTGTTATAGGAAACTTTGGTTATCAAGCTGCAAGTGTGGCACTAGCAAAAAGTGAATCATTCTGTTTCGTTGGGAATAATTAATGATGCTGTCCCAAAGTGACTTTTATTATTATTTGTAACGCGGTAAGGCCTGGGTGGCCTCTGGCCCAGAAGAGTGGCCCACTGTGGTAACGTTGTACAGTGACAGGACAAAAAGGCAGTCAGCAGTCCCTGCCATTGCCAAAGGTCAGAACTTTTACAGAGAACATGCTAACAACGTGGGGGAATTTTTTAGCTCTTGATAGGGTACTTAAGTGACAATATAAAAATCATTATCGCTTAGCGTGCTTACAGCACTATTTCACAGACCTCAAAACTTGTAGAGGGAGGAAATGGTTGCTGTTTCCATTTTTACATTCAGAACCACCAAGGCACCAGGGAAGAAAATCGGTCTCGGCACGCTCATGCCGAGCCCCGGCATCCCTCGGCACAGCACCAGGTCCCCCTGCTTCCTGGGCAACCGACAGCAGCAGGCACTGGTAATACTGGGACCATTTGATAATAGCTGGTACCTGGAAAACACCCACTGATTTCTGGAATTCAAAACGATAGCTTCTGATAACTCAAATACAATTTACATCACAACTCGGTAACCACAGTGTTACTGCGGGTTTCTAAGTAAGCAGATACAACTACAGCAAAGCGACTATGCAAATCTCACACTATGTCCTTCCCCCAGTCCTCATTCGCAATGAACTGCGCACCAAAAAGGGACGGAATCAATCACAGACAAGACAGAAAAAGAAAGCCATCTATTCATTAACCCACACTGACTTTACTGTCCAGAGAGAACGAAGTTCAATGGAAACGACTCCTCACATCGAAAGCTATTCAAATCTATCAAGTTTTATTTGCTGCACCATCTACCTGATTCAGAGATCCCTGACAGACCTGTATGCTACGCACAAGTACACAGGGCTTGAAACTTCATCTATTTCTGTTTAGAAGAGAAAAAATGTGAATCATGATCCACAGCAGCCCTGGAGATGTGAATACCCTTCACACTGTGGTGTGGTCTGTGCCCCATGGTCATCATTTTGCCAAATGCTTTTATGACCAACCAGCACTGAATTTAAAATGCTCTAGGCCTTCACCATCTTAAGATTTGAGATTGCTCACTGGGGTCTTCATTAAGGTCCTCACTTTCCGACTGAAAGTTTTTCAGGAACTTCACCATTCAGGGCACATATGCACAGATCTTTGTCCGCAGGCAGTGAGCTCTCCCCATGTCGGATCCCTGGGCTGTTCACTAAACTACGGCCAAATATTTCTGTGTGGTGAGGGCATGCTGTGGAGTGTTTGTAGTTATATCCTGTGCTCAGAGAAAAACAGCAGCTTAAATGATCTGGCTTGTACTTTAGAAGAATTTTTTAAACCCTGTAATGATGGTTTTCTATACATAGGTTGCAGAAATGGATACCTTTATCAATGCAAAAAAATGCAGTATGAATATTTTCAGCTGTTCAAAGTCAAACGTAGTTTTTAAGCGTTTATCTTTTTTGGAGAGTCCAGCTTAAGGGTAACAGGAATAAAATGTGCAACATGCAGAAACTGAATTGCTTCAGATGAAAAAAGAAGTCATCTTGAAGGCACCAGCACCTAATTTCATGTTTTATTTGTTTTTGACAAAATTCAAGGGTGAGCTAGAATACCCTCCACTTCAGAGCAAATGTCCTCCAAAGTCAGGCACCCTCGGTATTCTGGGGTTTCTTGCAAATAAGGGTTGTGATTGCCTTTGT
>JANZLP010000002.1:14316110-14327995 GCA_026930925.1 Chelictinia riocourii | reverse complement strand
TTATCTTGGCAGCTGACAGATTGACACAAGCCATTTTGATTGTTGCAGTTGGCTGGGGGCTTGTTTATTTGAGGTTGAAATGGTAAAACCAAAATAGCATCAAGCCTGGTAAAAGATGACATAAAAAATAAGAAAATGTTCTGCAAAGGACCCGTGTCCCTAGTATATTCAAGTTCTTTGAACACGTCAGAAAATTAGCGTATTAAAAAACCCAAACAAACCTTAGATAATGTAGTTTAGACTTCTGAACCGACAAGATCCCAAACAAAAAACATGCACTAGAAAGTAACCATGGGCTAAGTGAAGGCACCACCACAGAAAGGCAAAGAACCAAAAACCAGAATAAAATGCATGATTTTCATTATCTAAACATGAACGCGTTGCATCTCATTTCGTGCCAGTATTTGTTTCCAATGTTGCACTTGCCAGTGGCACCATCAACCCGGCTCTAACGGAACAAGCCGCTTGCCTACGCCAGCCCACAAAGCAGCTTTCTCCCCTCCTCTGGGCACAAATAACCAGGCCCACGGGAAGACGGATGCAGGTCAAGCCACTTTCAGAGTAGCCTCTCAAAGCTGCATTAGCACTAAACTCCTAAATCGCCTTCCATTTGTTTAATGGCATGGGATGGAAAACCAGGGAAAACAGCAGTCAGAAAGAGTCTCATTAAGTAAGATACAACTGCAGGTGAATTAGGCTCAGCCATGTGGCTATGTCTTAATCAGCAGAAACAGGACTTCAAATTCCCACCTGTTGTATAACCATTTTTGTTTTATTTTTAAGGCAGACCCAAATTAAGTCTTATTTTTCATCTTAAGAGTTATGGTGAAAAGGAAAGGCAAGTAGCTGTTGGGCTTATTTTAGCTCGTATTTTTGTAATTGCATTAAATTAAAAGTAATAATACATAGTTAACCCTAAGGATCCCAGAGAAAAATCAAAAGCAAACACAATAAGGTACATAAAACATTTTGCACTAATTTATAAATCTAGGCTTAGATTTCTAATCAGTTTAGTGGTAATCGCCGCACTGTTAAC
The DNA here is from genome assembly GCA_026930925.1 of Chelictinia riocourii. Lineage (NCBI taxonomy): Eukaryota > Metazoa > Chordata > Aves > Accipitriformes > Accipitridae > Chelictinia > Chelictinia riocourii. The sequence continues at coordinate 14,326,959 of JANZLP010000002.1, read as the reverse complement.
TTCCAAAGCCAGCTCCTAGAGACAGTCACTAGTGTGCAGCCTCCAGAGGATCTCAGCCTCGTACGCTGCAAGAACTGAAGCACAACTCCTTCAGGCAAGCAGAAGTACTTCACTCGGAGGCTGATGGCAAGGAAATTCCAGCACATATGTCCATAAAAGAGGAGTTAAGATCTCCCCGAGCAGCCAACCAACACAACTGCTGCTTACTTGCTTATTATTCATTACTTGCACTGCGATAGAGCCCAAGGACTCCAATCCCATGCCAGAGCGCGTTCCGCGAGATGCTGAGCAAACACTCACGAAAGAGTCTTTAGCCCCAGGAGTTCACAATCTGATGGTTCATAAAATCACTCAGCCGGAGACACCGCTGTATAATCTTCCTTGACCATAAACTCACCTTTTATCTCACTCTAACAGCGCTACCCATGTAACAACTAACATAAGGGACTTCTGGATTGCAATTTGGAAAAATAAAACCGAGAGAAAATTGAAGCCTTGCTAAATCACCCATAAGCACAAACGCGTACCTGTAAGCACAAAGGAAGTACCACCTCAAAAAGCGCTTTTCCGTCCGCAAAATCCTATTCTCTGGCTGTCCTTGGGCTACTCGCTTTTTTGAACTGCAAATAAATTAGCATCAGTCAGCATGATAAAGAGCAGGAGACAGTAGGCTTCACTCAGGCCTCTAATTCTTGGTGATGTTCTTAAAGAATGATAGATCAGATGGCTATAATTCTCCTCAAGACTCTGTTCACATTAAATTGTTCAACAATCACATTTCTGCAATGTTACTGTTTCTAGTAACAGGGACCCGTGAGCACACTGAATTCACCTCAGTGCACCCACCTGTTAGACCTACCCACCGCTATCTAAGTGTATTTATTTGAACTGTTCGGAAAAAACTTCTCACCAGGTAACTCATCTCTTCAGTTTAAAAAAAAAAATTGTTTTCATGCCTCAGACAGAAGCCTTTTTATCTATATATTGAAGACTTCATTCTACTGTTTTTTCCACAAAAACAGATTTAGAAGAAAAGAAAAAGGAGAGAGAAAAAAAACCCTAAACCAGCCACATTTCCTAAAGTTTTGATCTGTTTTGAAATGAATCTCCATAGCTGCCAGTCAACAAAGAGGAAAAAAGGTTACCCATAGCAAATATTAAAAATAAAAGTGTGTGCTCTACAGTATTCAAAGGATACAGGTACCTTGAGGTCTCCCCTCAACCAAAGCTGAGACAGAAACCTTCAGATTGTTTCTTTCAGCAACTGCCAAATCCCTGGTTCATCATTTTTCGTGTGGGGTGTATTGCACATAGGCTTCAGTCTAGTTTTCTCCCTCCTCTCTCTCCACTTTCCTTAGCATTTCTGCTCATTTTCTGGTCCCCATTTCCTCCAGCCTCGCTTTCCCATTTTCATTTTCCCTTTCCTTCCCATCTTTCAGAATACTTTGCCTTTGGGTTTCTTTACTTTTTATAACCACAGAGCTCTTTCTTCACTGTCCCTGCCCACACTGTCAAGCCCTTCTCTCCGTTTATGCCCACGTTTTTACCTGGTCAGCCCGGCACAGGAGCCCTAGGAGATCCAAGTATCTTCCCGAGGGAAGAGATGACCGTGTTGGGGTGTCTGATCTGCCGACCAAATGAGTCTGAGAGGGGCACGAGCTGGTCCTGCTGGAAGTGCTGCTGGCTTCCCACTTCCACAGCAGGACAGTTTCCCCTCGCACTGGTCAGCCTCCCGCAAAGCTGAAATCTGCATCATTTAAGGTTGTATAGACTGAAAAACCTCAAATATCTTCTGTGGGACAGAGCCCTAACTGAGGGCCCCGTTCACCTGAAATGTAATGCCATGGGCTTCCACATCCCACTATACAGGCAGACTGCACTTGATAAATGCCTGGTGATCCTAACTGCAGAAGTCAGCTCTGCTTTTCCGACCCCTTTCTCCCTCCAGATTAGGAAGTTAAAGGTCACATTGTAAAAAGACAGGCCTTTGAAACAAGTTTTGTTTTTTTTTTAAGTGCTAGCAACTAAACTCTGTGTGAAAATATCCCACTCTTTCCATAAAATCAGGCTGCACTAAACCAACATACTTTTCTTTAAAGAGCTGGTACGTTACTGACAATGGCTTAAGAACTATTTAGTTACATGGATAGACACAGGGTAAAAAAACCAAAAACCCTCTCTGCTACTGAGAAAGGAAGCCCCAAAATACAGAACTGCAAATTCCAACATGGGAATGCATTCAGATCATATTCCAACCAAAATGCTTAGACTAATTAGAGACTGATTTTTACAAGGCTTCAAACCCCGTGTGCGTCAGGGCTAGGTTACAGAACTACATGTTTTATCGGTCTTACTCTTCAGACAAAGCTTCATTTTCTGCTCAGATCTCTGCGAGGACTCTGTTGCGCCCCAGCCACTACTACACCCTTCCAAGACAGAGTCCTACATACTCTCTTTTAAAGAAACACCAAAGCCCTCGCCAACACCCTTCTCCATCTCAGCAGAGACAGCACTCCGGAGCGGCACAGAGGCGAAGCCGTCCTCCGCCCGGGGGGACGGAGCAGAACTTGTACTTTCCCCGCTCCGTGCCCGTTGACAGGAGGATCTGGCTTATTTTCGCCATCTACGCCGCACCTTTTACCAACACAAGGTGTGTTGTTTCTTAACCTTTAAAATATGCTCACAGATTTCCTTTATTCTCCGCTAACTCCAAAATCCTGAAGAGTAAAAATCTTACCGTTAGGCAAATATTTAGTTTCTTAAGAGCATATTTGCACAGTTAAAATGTCATCCTAATCTGCTATCACTCTTTGTTCCACTGCATCTCTCCCGACTTTCCAGGCAAGGAATACACAGCCAATAACTATCCTCCTGACTACGCCTTGGGCTCTGGCAAGAAGCAGCTGAGAAGAAAGACGTTTTACATATTTATGATTAAAAGATAACCGATAACCAGGATCCAGATGTTGGTCTCTGCTGGCCAGCACACAGTGCAATTATTATTCCATTTATAGAAAGAGATGTTGTCCTGCCTTTTCCAGCCAACCAAAAGGTCTTCCATAAAATGCTCAAATACTCTGAAGAGAGGCATTCAAAGCAAGGAACGAATCGTATTTGCTCCACAATTATTGCATTATATAAATTCAGCGTGGCCTCAATCCTACAGTACCATCCATTCCCACAAGCTTCCAGGCTCCCTCTGTCAGGGTGAGCTTGGATTCCCTCTGCGGCTCGGCACCAGCTCCCACGCGGATGCCTAGGACGGCCCTGCAGCATCCCAGTGAAAAGCAGGATGCGGGCTAGAGGGGAGGCGAGATCTCACCCACAGCCCAGGGCTGCTTCCGATGGGACGGGCACAGATCCTGGAAGCCACGTGAAGTCCGATACTGCTAATAAAGCTCTCCGCTCTCCGAGCTTGAGCTGGGGAAACCACCTGAATTTGTTTGAAGAACCAAAGAGTATCCTAATTCCCTGTGTTCCTGGGAAAGGACGGTGCAGCCAGAGCGCAGGGTTTCTTTGGGGGCTGTTTTGGTTAGTGAGACTGTGGGCTGGGGGAAAGGGATGGAATAGAAGTAAGTAGGGCTGAAAGGCAGGAGGTTTGAAAACACTGCATGTATAAAAATGGCAGTTACCAAGCCGAGGAATAGCCCACAGCTTCAACAAACATATCAGGACAATCCTAACTCTTTGACAACTGGCACCTGACTATCATATTGTAATGACTTATCTTAATAAATTGTCAGCTTAATAAATCCAGTCGCCATTTATACCAGCAAGCGACACGTTTTGGCAAAAAGCATCCCCAATTCCATAAAGGAAAAACAGGTTAGAAAGGTTAGAAATACTTGGAGAAGATATGACAATCACTACAAATTAAAGTCTCTGAAACGTATAATTTCACCCTGAGTGCTCAGATTCTGCATGCCAATACGTTATTAAATTTTTTATTATTTTTTTTTAAGCTGTGGACAGGAAAACATATAAACTCTTAATCCATTATATACAGCCATTTCCTGTGAGTATTTCTAAACAATGGAAAAACAGAACTTACTTAAGTTTAAAAATAACTTTGTCTACCAACATTTCAGCTTACTTTTAAAATAAGCTGCTTGCCGCTTCAGAATCACTAAGCATGTAGCGGTCATTTGTTTACCAATTGTAATAAAAAATAATAAAGATTAAAGTTATGTGTTTCCTATTAACATCACATGTTTATAATTACACTGTGCGTGTCATTCTCAAGCATTAGTGGAACCAGGAGAGGGTTTTCTGAATCCAGAATGTATTCCAATACTCATGCTATGACAGTAGAACAGTAGGTGCTTAAAATAGCTTTATTAGCTAAGAACTCAATTTCTTAATTACAAAGTCTTTCACCTTTTATATCTGTTCCTAAGTAAGTCTATGAGCACAAATTTGGATCCAAGCAGATGCTGGGGTGCTAATAAACTGAACACTGTCTCTTTATCGCAGAAAACACTTGCAGTGATCAAATCCAGGAATAAATCCTCAGTTTTTAAGATGGGAGGTAGTTACAGAACAGGTACCCCACAAAAAATTTAACTTTTTATTTCCTACTCTCAATACTTTCTTACTGACTGTTCACAGGTAATCTGATACTAAAATATAATCTGGACTAACATTTGTAGCCCTCACCAAAAGCTGCCTTATTCAGAAATGTGGCTCTGCTCTCCAAACCTGAACTGTATTTCAGAGCACTGTTATTAACAAAGATCTTGCACAGATGAGGTACATCAACCCATGACATAGCAGCTCTGCTCATTCTGCATGAAACAGGCTTGCCAGAGCTCCCCGCCCCCCTTCCCCCCCCCTGCTTTATTGGCAGCGCTGGGATCTCTGGCACCAGTGAAACATGCATACAGATAAGGTATCTCAAAGATCTTCAGTTCTGTGCAGTTCCTGTGCAACACTGTGTTCATCAGTACATTCGAATTCCTTGCCTGCAGAGCTTCTTGTCCTGCTTTCAAGGCCTCCCTCCCCCCATCTGTTTCTTTTGGTGACAGGAGGAATTTTCTTTTCCCTGGAGAAACAATCCTGACTTCTTTGTGTGGCTTTATTTTCCTCTGCTAGCTTACTTGAAGATGTATTGGCTGCAGTGATGAATTGTGCCCGTATCTTTTCTGCCTCCAAGAGGGACCGGTTTGTGTTCAGATCTCGGTGTGACAGAACACGTGTGTTGTACTGCAGTGCTGGCTGCTCTGGTGAAATTTCTTATACATGTGGCGTAGCCACAGGACAAATGCCCAGACCATATGCTCCATCACCTTATTTAGATATTGCTGGAAACCTGAGAGTCTTCCTGTTGTGTCATCTCTCTTTGGGGGACGTTTTGGCAAAACACTGCCTTGGTCCTTGTGACATCTCTCTTCACCTTCTGCTTTGTTGCTGGTGGCTTGCCCAGTGCTAAACAATCTGGAGATTTCCTTGAATTGCTGTACCTTTTTCAACAGGCACCTGTCATTTTATTGTACGGAAAAAGCCTACCCTCTTGGGTCTCATTTTGACAGTCTGAGGGCTCATAGCTTACGCTAACATGCAAAGCACAATTTAAGTATCAATTTCCTAAAGCTCAGGTAAGAAAAGCATACACCTTTTGCTCACCTCTTTAGTCACGATGTGACCGGTATGTTTGTATCAAGTGGAAGCAGTCACTTTACACAGTGCAGTATCACAAATAGCAGCCTCTGGTCTATTCTGATGACCTTAAAGGACTTTTCCAACCTAAATGAGTCCACGGTTCTGTTTATTACAGCCTTCAAACACATCGGAGGAGTTGTTTCAACACGGTGGCGTTGTTTGTGGCACATGGAAGGGAATGGGGAGTTGCAGGTTGCCAGTCCAAGAGCCATCTTGGTTACGAGCATTTCCCTAAGTTGGCCTCCTTTTGTCTTGAACTATGAACAAAGCATGTAATTTATTATGGAACATGCACTTTATAATGTAGCATTTCTTGTATTTTGTAATGGCAGAGTGCCAGGGAACGAGTGACCGACCACAACCACACAACGCGGTGGCCCAAGGTGAGGCCTGAAGAGCGGCGGCAGCTCGGGCCAGGGGCGGGAGGGGTGTCCAGGCTTTGTAGGGTGGCTGGTGCTGCGGGTGGCTGTGTCACAGCCCCTTCTGAGGCACCACACCTGCGTGTAGCTCTCTGCTCCCCGACCGAGTCTTCGCCGACTCTGGCAGCAGGGTGCCAGGGCTGACTGCCCGGCCCCCCCTGCGTGAGCACCCCCGCCTGCCCTGGTCACGGGCTCCGCCGCGCCCATACACGCGGGCACAGACCTCGCCCTCACAAGCGCGTTTCTCCGCCGCCTGCCTGCGGTTCGGGCTGCGGGACGTGCTGCTCGGCGCGCTCCACCCGCCGCGTGGCCCGGCCGGCAGCCGCCCCGCCAGGTCCTTCAGGTTCTGCGCCATGGCCGCGCCGCGCCGCGCGCCCCGCCGAGAAGGACACCGGAAGCTGCCACTGCCAAAGCTGCTCCGGCGGGAAACCGCGACGTGGGAGGCACCGCCTCCCCGTCCCGAGCCCCGCCCCTCCCGCCACTGCCTTCCGCCTCGGCCGCGCGGCGCTCCGGAAGTGGGTCCGACCGGAGGCAGATAACGGGCGCGCCCCACGCGCCATCTTGAGTGGCCGCGGCGGCCGGGGGTTCCGGGGGACGGGTGTGGTGCTTCCGGTGACGTCTGCCCGGTACGGCGGTAACAAAATGGCGGCGCCCAAGCAGCCTCGTGAAGAGGTGGTGGCTGAAGAGGTTTCGTTGGAGGCGAAGCGGCCCCGCGGGCAGCGGCGGCTCTTGGTGGTGCTGGAGGGGGCGAGTCTAGAGACCGTGAAGGTGCGGGCGGCGGGGAGTCCGGTCCGGCCCGGCCGAAGGCGGCCGCGGGCGCCCTTGCCTACCTATCCGTGCTTTGGCCGTAGGTGGGGAAGACGTTCGAGCTCCTCAACTGCGACAAGCACAAGGCACTGCTGCTGCGGAACGGCCGGGACCCCGGGGAGGTGCGGCCCGACATCACCCACCAGGTACCGGCGGGAGCTGGGCAGCGTCTGTGCCGGCCTAGGCTGCTCCAGGTGGCAGTGGAGCAGGCCGGCAGTCGGCTTGAGGAGATCCCCCTTGGGTCTGGGGGGGTCCGCTTGTGCTCTTGGAACGGGGGCGAGTGTGGCCCTACCTACGATGCTTGCGGCTTATAGGTTTAGTCTTTGTTTGGGTATGGGATTGCTTTCTCTTAGCAGTACAGTAGAACTCATGTCGTCAGATGAACTGCCTTCTGTCTCGGCATCGGTCCCTTCTGCGTTCATGGGGTCTAACCCTTAACTCTTCCAATAGTCCTCTGTCTTGTGCCTTTTCTATTTCCACTTACTGTGTGTTTTTTCTATTTCAGAGTCTCCTCATGCTCATGGACAGCCCACTGAATCGGGCTGGTCTTCTGCAGGTTTATATACATACCCAGAAGAATGTCCTAATTGAAGTCAATCCCCAAACCAGAATCCCAAGAACTTTTGATCGATTCTGTGGTCTTATGGGTAAGTGATTCAAACTTTATACCAGCCACAAAATAATGCAGGAGTGTGGTTAGGAGTGGAAGAACTTTGGGAAGAGTTAAAAGTTGCACCAACCTAAAAAATGTGAAAGTGAGAAAAGAGCAGTGAAATGAGAGTGTGTTTTTGTGAGTTCCAGGATGCATAGTCTAACTATGTGTTCCTTAGCGCAGTGAGGAGTGCCTGCATGAGACTGTGCTAGCAGCAAAGTAACGTACTGATGAGTATTTCTTAGGACTGCTTTAGATAATGCCAGGAACGCTAAAGATGGACTTTTTGTCTACTTCAGCTCTGATTGCTAGGTAGAGGATAGGATTCCTCCAACAAAAGAACTGGCAGCTTAAGTCATTTTCTTCTCTCGTCAGTTCAGTTGCTGCATAAGCTCAGCGTTCGAGCAGCTGATGGGCCTCAGAAATTGTTGAAGGTAAATATTCTTTGACTGTTCACAGGTAATGTCGCAATATTCCTCCTTTGCAGTTAGCAATGTAGGAGTGGGTTTGGTTTTGGTGGGGTTTTTTTTTGTACAGACAATGGACTTAGCTATGTGGCAGGGTCTCTTACCTCTACATCTCTATTAACTTTCTGCAGGTGATTAAAAATCCAGTCAGTGATCATCTTCCTGTGGGCTGTATGAAGATAGGTACCTCTTTTGCAGTTCCAAAGGTGTCAGATCTGCGTGAACTTGTTCCTACAGCAGAGCCAGTTGCCATTGTTGTGGGAGCTTTTGCCCACGGTTCGGTAAGTGCACGTATCCCTTATTTGGAGCTGTAAGAATCTTTATTATCATACGTTTCAGTCTTGTTCTGACTATGGGGGCTTTTTTTCTTCTGCTCTTTTTTTGGCTTGGTCCTCCCTATCCCTCCCCCCTCCAAGGTAAGCTTATCAAAGAATGCCCAATGCTGCAACACTTGGGACTTTTCTCCCTCCCAAGAGAGGGCACTAGTGAGGGCTATCAGTTGTCTGCTGGAGAAATACTGTGCCTCTCTGACCAATGGAGATAGATGGACCTAAGTAAAAACTTGCAGCTTAATTTTTCTCTCCTCCCCCAGGTTAATGTTGACTATACAGAAAAGATGGTCTCAATCAGCAACTATCCCCTCTCTGCTGCCCTGACATGTGCCAAAATTACTACTGCCTTTGAGGAAGTCTGGGGAGTAGTATGAGCTTCTGCTGCTGCTGCTACTGCTGTCATGGTGGACTTTCTATACAGTGACTTCACATTCTGGAAAGGTTGTCTTACTTAGGTGTGGACCTGGTGCAACTTTAGGCTCCTGGAAGGGAAAATTTTGTCCTTGTAGCTTCTGGAGCAATGAGACTTTAAATGGACTGCTCTGCAGACCCTTCTTCCTGCTATTAAAGGTCCCTTTTGGTAAGCGTGCTTGTGTATTTTACTTTCTCATGTTTCATGCATGGGCAGGCTCGATCCCTTTATAGCAGGGACTGAGCCCAAATTTGTCATGGAACTGAAATTCTTACGTGTACCCTGTTTGCCCTGCAGCTGATGCTGCTCAGTCCTGAAGAATCACCTTGCTTGGTGGGGGTGTGACAGTTCACACTCCCACACCGAGGCACCCGAGAGGAAAGGAGCTGAAGCTGATATGAAAAAGACCAGGAGCAACTTTTATCTTGCATGACAAACGTAGAAAAGTCAGAAGGTGGCTCCGATCCGATACAGTGCCTGCCTCGAGTGTTTTACAATCGCCTGGTTATCAGCAGAGAGACACGAGTGTCCACCGGAGGGCGGCAGAGAGATAAGGCAACATACAGAAGGTGGAGGATCTGGAAGGAGGCTTACTCCTTTCCCCTCCTTTTGGGTCTCTGACCCTGGGCTTCCTCTTTCCCCCTCCTCACGTTGAAAAAAAAGTCATACTTCAACACAGCAAACTTGGCAGGTGATGCTTTGCTTCTGGAGTGTTAAATCAACTCCTACAAATGCACAGGTGGTACAATCTGAAAAAGAGAAAAGGGCTAGATTTGTTTTGGTTGATTTTATGTTTGCCTTTCACTGTGGGGTGTAACAATACTGCCCCACTTCACCTCCTACTCCAAGTGTGGGATTCTCGCTACCTAGTACAGCCTTACCTTTTGGCTGTTATTCTGCTTTTTTTAGCTTTTCTTTTCGTGGCACAACTAATCTGCGAATGTAAGGCAACACCAATAATAAGGTGAGGAACAACACATGGCCAAAGAAATAAATAGACCTGTACACCTGTAAAGAGAAAGGCAGGGTTGAGGATCAGCAAGCAGCTTTGAGCCAAGAACATATGAGAGGGGATGGAGGGAAAAGGGTTGTTTGCACAGGTTGTCTGTTTGTGGCCACTAAATACCTTCATCCATTTGTCCCAGGTAAAAAGGCAAAATGGCACCAGAGAGTAACCCATAAACATCCAGTGATTAGTCTGCTGCAGCACATAGAAGATGGGCCGCAAGGCAGTGATGGAGGCCAGAGTGCTTAGGGGAGGACTGTCCCGAACAAGGTTTATGACCTGATTTAAAGAAAAACACAGAATTCTTGTCAGTTGCATGTCCTGTGGCTATATATGCAGGCTCTGGGGCCAAAGTTACCTATCCAGCTGTGTAAAATGAATTTTAGTAAGCAGTTAGTCTAAAAAAAAGTAGCCAAGTACCCCATTCTGCTCAGTTTTAATTAAAATAAAACCAGTTTAAAAATGGAATATTGTTCTCTCAGTACTGGGAGATTTAGCAGAGGCACTCAGCTCACATGCTTGTCCTCCAACCTTTCCTGCTGCCAAGCACTTCAGTTGCCCTGTACCCATATGCCAAGTTCTGCACTTCCTGTCAGCTTCTGCAATAAATTTATGGCTTGCCCATGCAGAAGCCAGCAACCTACTGAACTCCTGAGAACAGAACTGTATCATGTTTGAAAACCAATTCCAAAGTGAATAGCTATTTTTCGTATTTAATCCAAGTAAAGCCTTCAGTGTGGCAGTTTCCAGACTCATGGGGAAAAGGCTTAATGCAGGCCACCCCATTCTGGTAAGTCAGACAAAGCGCACCTGTCTTTCAACGATGACTATAAGCAACTCCATTTGAAAGCACACCAGGTAGCCAGAGTGCAGCCCATGCCAAATGGCCAGGAAGAACAGGGCCAGTGCCTGTGACAGCAGTTTGTTACCCAGGAACTTCAGACGCTTGAAGATGTAGCTAGAGCAGAAAAGAAACAAAGTGCTTCTAGTTTATTGTTTGTCCTCCCCTCTCCGTGTCAGAGATGCAGGGCCTGGGGAACCATACGCCTTTGCACACCCTGTGGTGACAGAAACGGCAAGACCGCCCTCCTTACCA
>JANZLP010000002.1:14262537-14272623 GCA_026930925.1 Chelictinia riocourii | reverse complement strand
TTCCCAAAAACCGTGGCTGGTCCTCACCTGCCATTAGTGGCCTACGCACAGGCACAAGAGCCCTGGGGATCCTGGCTGATTCAAGCCTCGGTCACGAGCTTTTAGTGCCGGTCACGCAGAAGGAGACACTTTTTCACCACAAGATTGTTTTCCAAGAACGCTCAGACTTTTTGACACCTGCTGATTTTGTACCTCCAATGCAGTGAGGTTAGTACCCAGAATCCCTCTTGAAGGCCACAACAGGGCACTTAGGCAAACTGAGATAATTTTAAACCAGATTTGCTCTTCTTTATTTGGCTGTTTATTGTAGTGTTGCATTTTCACTAGCACAGAGAACTCCATTAGATGAGCCACCTCTACTTTTGCTCGCTGCCCTTAGTTTCAGTTCCTTGTACATCAGCACAATGCTGCAAGACTCATCTTAACACAGCATTAGCCACAGTTCTAAAAGCTTCCTGTTAGTCCTAAAAAATTTGCCCATTAGAGGAAGAGATGGACATGCTAAATGTCCCAGAATTGTTTAGGACAATCTGCTAGAGAGACAGTCTTAGAAATTATACTTCAATGCCATTGCAGGTGATAATGTAGTTTAGCTACTTCTAAGCAACCAGGCTGCCTTTAGGTGTTGCTCTCCAGGTGTGGGGACATCATTGTGATCTCCAGCCCACAGCAGAAGCATTCTTTGAATTCTCCCTCTTCTCTGTCAAACAGCAATCATTTCTGCTTCGTATTAGACTTTTTGTGGATGCCACTAATTCATCTTCAACAGCTGATCCCAGCAAGACGCAGTTGGGCTGCACGGCTAAGCGGCTCTGGTACCAAGCGGAACAGATTTCATGCTCTTACAGCGACTCCTGGGGATGCCCGAACACACCAAGCCACCCCAAAGCCTGCCAAGTAACTCCTTGCCTCATGTCTCCCAAGTATTTGGCTATTAATCAAAAATATTTTGTAAGCACTTTGCCACGTGTACCTAAATATTGACCTATATGAGGAATATATAAACACTCAACAATGAGGGCAGCTGGTTTTCTCCCTTTTTAGGATTTCTACTTTTTCTTGTTTTCCTGTTTGTTTGTTTTAACTTTTCTCACCATTTTGCCACATGACATTTTTTATTATCTTAATATAGAGACCTATTGATAACATCAACACATTAAGAATTACAATTATACTTTCCCATCTGAGGTATTTATCTGATGCTGCTATTTGAGCTGCCCTCATTAGAGAAGATTGATCCCACATTTATTCCAGCACAGCGTTTTATGTTAGATCCTTGTACTGGCACAGGGTAGTGCTGGCAGCGCCTGGGCTCCCCCCGGGCTGCGCGGAGGCTCTGGGGACAAAGTATACCAGCCTTTCCAACTGGATTTTCTGAATTTGCTGTGCCTACTCCCACACAATGAACTTACTTAAGAGACAAAGAACTGAAGCAGAGATGAAGACTGTGAAAATGTTAAGAGGAAGAGAAAGTAAATTAAGCAGGGACCTTACTAGACACAGACTGAAGCAGGAATAAAAATTCTTTCTAGTGCTGTAGGTTTCAGACAAAACCTAAATACCCCGACCAGCTTCCTGTCAGAATATAAACTGCACGTTCTTTGGCCATTTTCTCATCAGTTTAAAGCCAGCATCGTATTTGTTAAAATGACAGCATATTTACTAATGAAAGCACTCTGAAAGACATTTTGGGAACAGAAACAGAATTTTGTCAGACTGAATTCACATTGCACAAGCACTGGTCTTTAAATACAGTTGTCTGTGCCCCCGGCATTATCGAAATAAATCTGAGGTAGCTCCCATACTACAGCCTTAAAAAAGGCGGGAATTACCCAGCTCATCCTCCACTGCAGGAGAATGCGAACTTCTGACAAAAAAGTTTACTTTTGTTGCTCTGCCAAGTGCTAGGCCCAGAACCTGGGAGAATTAATAACAGGAACAGGCTGGAGACACGTGATTTAGCTAGCCTTGTTTGCAGTTCGGCTCTTTAGCAAGGTACAGCCTGACCTTAGGTGACTGTGGCTAAAAGGAACAATTATGGAGCTCAGCAGTGGAAAAAAAAAAGTAAAACAAAAACAGACAGACGGGAGCCATATAACTAAAAGAATTTAAAGTGTTCAGCTAAATTATGCACATTAGAATACACTACATCCAGGCTTTGTTAACCACTTCAGTGAAAAAAAGAACTTCAGAAGAGATTACAGAAACTTTGGATTTCTTCTTGAACAGTTGCTATACTGCTTTCTTTTATCTCTTGAGCAGCAAATAAAAGCAAACTTTCATTCATCTAAAGTTATATGGCCCTATTACAGACATACCATAACACATCATAAATATTGGTTGGTTTATGATTCTAATTCCTTACAGATGGGAAAACATAAATTGAGTGACTTGCCTTAAGTCACCTAGGAAGTATTTGTCATTGCCTGGAAGTAAGGCTGTAACCTGATCCCCTTTGCCACAGCATCCACTTCTTGAAACCTCAGTGGTTTCTGGGAAAATGTGTATTTAAGATAGTTAATACAGCCAAGTAGAATTCTGTATTTTTTAAGTACTCCTAACATAACCTACGCTTCTGCAGTAAAGCTCTGCCTCTCCTAGAGTTAGCACATATTGGTCAGCACCAGCGAAAAACTGCTTGGTGTCAACCACAGGCTTGAACTGTCTAATGATCACCTAAAAGGCTTTAAGCAGAACAACCTTCTGACACTTATTTAAGATTGCACTTCTCTGAAGGTCAATATATCATGAAAATGCTAGTAACAGTCAATGAAGTGAGATGGGATATAGTGTAGCAGGTGTGCCCCTAGAAAGGAATGCCTCCCAGCCTTCTGATGAATGGGAACCACTGCAGAAAAAGGAGCTGGTACACTGGGGAGACGTGCAGTGAGCTCACTCAGTTTCTGACTTGTGTATGGGGAATAACAGGACACTTGAGGAAGCTCGGAAACCCGCAGAGAACCTCTCCACAGCTGTACAAGGAAACAGTTCTCATCTCCATCTGTTTTTTTAACTCTGCTGGTTTAAAAGACTTCCTAATTCTTGTTGGAGCATGGAACTGTTGGCATTTTCTGCGTAACAGCTGGATTCCTGTTCAAGAAGGACTTTGAGAGCAGGACTTCTGGCAAGATGAGCAGCAGGTACAAGAGGAGTATTGGGGTGCTCTCTCCCAGCCAGCCTATGGCTGTCTGCAGCCAAATTGCCTGGAGCACTTGGGTGCTGGTACCCAGACAAGGAGATCTAGGATCAGAAGCAACTCTACTGAAGCCATTGGAGATGATTTTGGTCCCGATGCGATGTCTTTCAAATGTTGTTTGCGGGCACAGAAAAACAGCAGAGGCATGTCTTTGGGATATAGTCATCAAAACGCAGGCATCTTGGGACACTCGTGGATGCCCGCTGCAAGCCACAGAACATAGGCCTGCCGCCTGCTGATCCGCTGTGGAGAAAATTGCTAGGGTTGAGGGAATTTATTTTGTTCTGCACTTCAAGGGCCTCCTGTGGCCAGACAGACGGGACGGATGCAGCTGGAGCACTCCCTCCCCTTCCTGGTGCAGAGTGGAGCCAGGAGGGCCGAGCACGGCTTTCCAGCCAGCGTCCTGCCCTGGACGCCAGGTTCCTGGGGACAATCCCCAACCCGTCCACATCCTGGCCAGCCAGTGAGGGAACTGGTGGGTGGCACCCACGGCCATCAGCCTCCCTTAATTCTTCCCACTTAAAGCAGCTGTTTAGTCCTCTTTTAAAGTGTGTTTCCAGAGTATTGAGTTGTATGAGTTTAAAATTGGGCTTCGCTAGCCAGGGTGGATGGACCCTGACAAAGAGCTTTTAAGCCTCCTCCGTGTAAACACCTGGTATTTTAGGGGAACACGTTAGGACACGACAATAGCTCCTTGCACTAGTACAACAGGTTACTGACTGTAATTCTCAGCAAAGACAATAGATTCATGTAACCACAAAATTTAACACATTTGTAAAAAGATTTAGCGTTACCTACAAAGACAAGGCAACGCTGTGTATTAGCTGGGGCTGGGAACCCAATTTCACCGGTGCGGTGCACGGCTCCCTCCCCACGTAACTGGCTGCGGCGGCGGTCGGCTCATCCTCTCAGATACCCGTGCTGTGTCAGACAAGCGAGTACCGTGACATGATCCAGCCTATCAAGTACCGATGCCAAACAGGAGATACAAGGCAAAGGGCTTCCATATAAGGGGAGAAAGGAGGCAGAAGAGTTTAGAAGAAAAAGAAGGATCAAAAGAAAAATTTTGTCGTGCGATTCAACTCTCAGCAACAGAGCCTGCATGGTGCTGCCTTTGGCCCATTATCCCATAGTATATAAGAACAAAGCTAGACCCAAAAAGACAATTAACAGGAAACCATACTATCTGGACAGGACATGTCTCCTTATGAAGAGAGGAGGAACCTCTGAAAACCAGAATAATTTATATATTTATAAGTAAAAAGTACAGTGAAACCCCAAAAGCATTCACATGAACCAGGAGTAGTCTCCGGCAGATGTACTGGCTACAGGAAAGCATTCAAGCTACGTACAGCAGATGATCAGCATCTGGACATATTATTGTTTTTTGAAATGTACGTTGTACCTTAAACAAAAAAGGAAAATCCTATGAGATGATGCTTGAATGCCCATTGGAGTTTGGCCTGAGACAGCTCTGTGAACCATGCAATGAAGGAATCACCACAGTTAGTCCAGTTTTAGGGAATCCATTAGTAAATTGGAACAAGCAAGGTTATGGAACAGAATGGTCTATGAGCTTGGGATCTCTTCGTAGAAAACACGAGCTCTTTTTTACTGTAAATAGTGTGATGCTTGTCTGAGCAGTGGCTTACTGCAGAGCACTGTCTCATTAGCTCACCTCTGGGCATAACAGGTAGTTGTCACTTGCATGGAAATGAAAACAGAAGTTAATGAACTAATTAATTCACTCAGTGTTTAAAAATCCCTCCCTCCTATCCTCCTCTGCCCATGACTCCTAAATAAACTATGCAGAAAGGGGTCTGATTCCCCTGCGTCTCTGACTTTGAGTATATACACAGTGCTCCCTCTTCATATGTTTATCTTTGATGTAAAGCCACTGTGTGCTGGCTACTAACTCTACCTAAATCCATTATAGGCACCCTTTGTATAATATGCACCTTGCTTTAGCGTGCAAAACATTTGGTTCCCAAAAACACGATAGGATGGCTAGAGTAACCACTAACCAGACATGCTGGAATGCCTGAAAGTGTCCAAGATTAGTCATTTGGCAGCAATCCTGGGGAAACGTAGCTTTACATATCCCACTCTGGACAGAAAGGTTTAGTGCTTGGGGCTTTCTGGCAGGCCTGAACCCAACTCCTTCCCTTGCAACGTGCAGCGTAGCTTAGATCAGCCGTGTCTACGACAGCTAGAGCTGGGAGGCAATTGCCACAAAAACCTGGATCATTCACTTTGTCAAATCTGTGTCCAGCATATTCTTTTCCTCATGAAAAAAAGAAACCCCCAAAAACCCAAACCCTTTCCTATGCTTGGCCTTGATATTTATTTTTTCTGGATAATTTCAGCTTCCATGTTTGTCAACTGGAAAGAAAATGCATGTGTCATATAAACATCGATCAGAAATCTGGTGGATGTTTGTATATTATACAATAGATCAAAGGTTGGTGCAATTTCATTCTAATTTGAGGGTGACAAACCAAGGTTACTGAAGACCAGCATGCGTGCTGATCAGCTATACAAATCAAGGCAAATGCAAGATGGCATTAAGGTGCTACAGAGCTGGCAGGACTGAGCAGCAGCAACCCTTCTTTGGTCACTGAAGCTCAATGCAGGACTTGCACGGGCACCTCTTATAAGAAGGGCTGGCACCTCCACCTCACTGCACTTTTAACAAGGGATCCAGTCACCTACACGTAAAGGAGCCTATTTCTTATGCCACATCCACACCAGGCAAGAACGCACAGCGCAGAGCCTGTGCCATCACTTTGAGCAAGCCAGCACATCCAAACCGGCAGCCGACTGCTGCACGGAGATGGCTCGGGACTAACTCACAAGCAGCACAGCTGGAGCAGAGTGGCCTGGCTCCGAGGCTCGGTGTGCCTGACTCTCAAAAGGACCAGTTTGCTTGAGCTCAGTGCTGAGCTGAGACAGAATTAGCCCCACTGGTTCAGGAGCTGCCATGCTCACCGTGAGACCACGGACCTGGGCACCATGCTGTCGTCTGGGGCTGCCACGGCCCCAGCATTTCTGCTCAGAGCTGCAGAAAATAAACCAGTTAAAACATGCAGAAACTGGCAGCTGTCGTCGTGTTTTTCACGTATTAAACTGCAGAACTGGTGCCAAGTGCTCCCGCACTCAGGACTGCACAGATGATATTGCTCCTTCAATGTATGACATTCATATAGCATTCCAACAATGAAAGAAACCAGCACAAGTGAATGGATGAATGGAAAAACGAATTGCTTCAAGCTGATTTAAAGGAGATATTTAGTCATGCGTGGGAAGGAAAAAAGAGAATAGGTGACCAAAATAGAATAAAGCAATTGGAAACAGCTGATGTTTGATGAAAAGAAAGATATTTTCTGGGGTGAGAAATTTAAAAGCCTTGAGTATTTTGAAAGGGCAAATTACGAGTGACTTTTTAATCCTTTAAACGGTGCCAGGTTATCCAGAATCTACTCCAGAAAGGTTTCCAAAACAGTTTATTCTAGAATTAAGCCAAAATATTCAGCCAATTCTGGAAAATCTTGTTTAGAGTCAGACTAACATTTTGTGAGCTCATATCAATGTTGAAAAATTGCTCCAGCTGAAAGCATGAGGGAATAGTTTTGCAAAGGAACCCCCGAGTTTTAGCCTGTTTTTATGATTTGCAGTAAGAAAAGGCAGAAAAGAAAACTAAAATCCTTGACAGAAGAAAATAAATAAGAACAGAAGGGCTGAGTTACGTTTTCTGACAGAGCCATTATTGTCTTTCCATTTCACAAAGAGCGGACAAGTTTCATGCTGTACTAGAAGCAAGCGCGGAGGCTTCCTTCACACGAGCGTTCCATGACTGTACGTAGCACACAGACATGGAGGACAGTCCCTCAGTCCTGCCCACAGCACCTGGACTACGAATGTGACAAAGCCAATTTTATTGCTCCAGCCAGTGTCCAAATCACACCAATTGCCATTAAAAACCTCTGCCAAAATGGCAGGTCAGACAGCGCAGCCACCCCCAGCTAGTAGGAACTCAGGTGTCAAACCCCACAGGGCACACGGGTGACACTGTTGTGGGCACCGATAAATTACTTTTCCAATCCAACCTTTTTTTAGGCTTTGTGTAAACTTTTGGGCATATCCAGGTCTGAGGCATTGTAGCCATTCATCTTTCTGGGGCATCAGCGGCTCTTTAAGTACCACCAGTCATCCCCCCGCCCTTTTTTTTTTCCCCCTTTCTCTTTTTTTTAAACCTGGCCAAAAAAGTTAGTGGATAAATGACAGATACTACTTTGTCCTTTCAGTAAATCATTGCCAGACATGGATCAGCATTTTGAGATGTATGGACATAGGTAGGAAACCAACCAGACAGTATATTACTACTTTTCATAACAAGTACTGATGTTTTGCTTCCATGAATGTCTACATCTTTTTAAGTCACAAGTAAGAAGTGTGCTGTAATAAGCAAATATAAAGTCAGACACTTGTGGCTATATAAAGTTATATGGAAGAAGAACAGAGGACCTATGTGAAATGCATAACATCTGGGAAACACTGTGTATATGGAGTCCAAAGACAGTGTACATTGCCAGCCTGGCAGAGAGGACATAAATATCCCAAATAGAAGCCTAAGAAAATAGAAAATCAGTAAGTATTAAGTTGACCCCAAAATACACTTTGTGGGGGACCAGATCGGTTTGGAAATTCAAGCCAAATTTGGGAAATGATTGCAAACACAGACAAAAAATCAAAACATAAATGTATAGAATATTCAAATATGCCTTGAGCAGAGGGGTTGGACTAGATGATCTCCAGAGGTCCCGTCCAACCTCAACTATTCTATGATTCTATGAAATGTTTTGCTTTGGTATTTTCTAAATGAAATGGTTTGGGTTTGATTTTTTTCTTTTCCAAAATGAAAGGGGACAAAAATAAACAGCTTATAAAGCAATGCCAGGCATTCTGTTTGGAACTGAATAAAAACATTTTGCAAAATTTCAGAGTTTTCCTCCTAAACTCCCTCAATTTTTTTTCCAAAGGAACCTCTGCTTTTAGTTTCATTACACCTATGTTTATTTTTCAGATTTGAGGGGGATGGGTCAGAGAGCAAACCAAAGCACTCACCATTCCTCCAGCTCTGCTCCCAAGCCCTATTTTCTTATTCACAGGGGAAAAACTGCAAAGATGATAAACCCTTTCAGATGTACCTCAGTTTCTTCAGGGCTGAAGGTGCAGAGCAGGCGTCTCTGCAGCCAACAATAACAAACACTCACGCCAACTCTGTGCGTTTCCATGGCCATGGTGCCTCAGAGACCTCCTCTTTCATCCACACGCTCCTCCCCTCCAAAACCACCTCGTCACTGGCCCTCTGAGGCTGGGGAAGGAGGGATAGTTCAGATACACCCATTTCCCAATAGATTTTGCTCCAAGGGGGGAGAAGAAGGAAGGATGGAAGGAAAAAAAAAGCGTTTCTACTTTTTCGTTCTTTCCCCACCTTTCTTGTTTCCTCTGGTCTATTTACCCATTCCGTGTGGTTACTGGTGGAAGAGAAACTGCGTGGTTAGAGAGGGGAGAGAAGCAGCACAGGGAGCACTGTTGCACAACCAGCAGCCACCAGGATCAAGCTAGCGTCCCCAGGGCTGTACGGGCAAAGCGGAGCAATATTTTCCTATAAACACTAAAAACGCTTCCAGTTAAGCCTTGTGCTTGGGCTGGCGTGGGAGTACACGACGCTGGCAGATCACCTACACCAGAGACTGACTCAAGTCCGTTTGGGGTCGATGGCAGCTTCAGCCGACCGCACGGCACAAGGTGCTGCAGAGGCTGGTGGGACTGACAGGAGCTTGGAGGGGCACCCCGGGACATCCCGAGGGCAGGGCGAAGCGGGGTCCGAGCTCCTGCAGGCCTCGTGGCGGCCCGGCGGCCCCTCCGTGCCACGCGCCAATCTATGTCCCAGGCACATCCGCCAGCACGCAGCCCCCCTAATGGCGCCTGGGACCCCGGCGGGGTGACCCCGCAATGCACAGTAGACCTGCTCCACTAGGAAACAGCTCTTGCCAAGGTAGGCAGGGCCCAGGGGACCATTTACCTGTTTTAATACTAAGGGTCTTGGAGCTACCAGCTAAACCTCTGGCTCCTCTTAGTATTTCAGTCTCCAATAGAGCTGGTCAGAATGTTTCCATCCAGCAAGCTTTTTCTGAAGAAAAATCATTATTATCAACGCTTTTATTACTCTTATTAAGAAAATGCCCATCCTGTCAATTAAGAAAAAGTAAAATTTCAAAATCCCTAAGACTTTTTTGGTTTTGGTTTGTTGGTTGCAGGCTTTGTTTTCCTCTTAACTCTATCATCCCACTCGCCTCACCTTCTCTTTGCTACTGTCAGGAACAAAAAGGAAAAGCAGGAGGGCAGAGGGGGCAACAGAGCCCACAAAGTCGCCTTCTGTACTCAAACCAAGCTCTTTCTGGCACTGCAGAATGTTACTGTGCCACTAGAGAGAAGCCGTTTTGCTGTGCATTCTGCCAAAGGTCCTTACTGTAGTGATGTAGGAATTAGCCCATCCAGCTCCGAGGCTATGATCACTAGTTTCCTTCTGGCCCCTCTAGTCTACAAAGAAAAGCAAGCCAGGGTCTGGCTGTGCGCCCTGAGAAGAGGTAAGTGGAACACTGCTTTCACTTGACTACGTGGTCAACTCACATCCTCTGTGTGCCCTATTTATTTTATGGAATAAACGGTTAAGCCTGCGATCAGTACCTGCTACAAGCGATGGGAATTGACATGCCGTGCGATTCTCTGCACAGG
Source organism: Chelictinia riocourii (assembly GCA_026930925.1). NCBI lineage: Eukaryota > Metazoa > Chordata > Aves > Accipitriformes > Accipitridae > Chelictinia > Chelictinia riocourii. The sequence goes on along the minus strand of JANZLP010000002.1, from coordinate 14,262,626 downwards.
GCTTGTGCGTGCATCAGGGGAAAATGTCAAACCCCCATCACAGTCAGATACCACCTACACTCGGCCTCGGCACAGGCCACGTCCAAATT
>JANZLP010000002.1:14222117-14235165 GCA_026930925.1 Chelictinia riocourii | reverse complement strand
ACTCCACGTGATGCAGCGACAACACAGACGACAGACTTGGCTGTGCGAGGCTGCTCCTAACCTTCCGCCTGTTTGGGTCCAGACATTTCATGCTTACTCATTTTCAGAAGGGCAACAAATCAAGAGCAAAAAAACCCTTTATTAGCATAAGAAGTACATATTCAGTAATCAATATGCCAATTCCTTCACAGCATCCGGCATGTTTGATACATCTTTCTGTATCTGCTACAGTTGGAGGAAGAAGGGCTTGTAAGATGTCAGAGGTTCAGGGTTAGAGGAGGGGTTGTTGGTGGGGTTTTTTTGTTTAATGCTTTTAAGTTATGTAAACATTCAGAGTGAAACCCGTACAACTTAGAAGTTACATAAAACCCAATTTCAGCAATACAAAAAAAGCAATATAAAAAAAGCATTCAGATGCATGACATGCATCAGAAGAAAATGTAGAAGGACATGGAATTAAGTGAACATGTCTTAAGAAGTTAGATCATATTGGGAAGTCTCTGTAAATATCTGCATGGCTCAACATGATAAACATTATAAAATGACTTGGTTCCATAAAAGAACTGTATAGTTGCATCTATTTTAACTTCATTAAACAAAAATATATTAGAACAATAGACTGATTAAAAAGAATAAGAAAAGTTTACTCAAGTATAACATTTCAAGCTGCCTATCTGATAGATTAACTAGACAGAGGTAGATATCCAAGATTAGTGGCCAAGCTATTCTAGCAAGACCTTCTAGCTATCTTGTCAAGTATTTATGTTCAAAGCCAATGTGAACAGGCTTCCTAGATTAAGGATGTATTTCAAAAAGCCAGCCAGAAGACCTGTATTGCTGATGGAAGTAGTTTCAATTACACTGCTGAAAGTGAAGAGTATGTAAGAATAAGTCATTTACCAGACCGCTGTAAGGACACCACTGATCAAGCACTAAAGGTCATGCAGTCATTTCAACAAAAGTGACATTAATTTGTTCATCTCCTATGCCTATTTTAGAAGCTGAACTATCGCTACCTATCTGGCTCATAACTAGTCAAAATAAGATTGCAGGGTACCACGACGGCGGATATCACATGTCCAGCAATGGAAACCACCTCCCAATGAATTGGCATGGCGAATATTCACTTTAATTGTAGAAATACCTGCAAGAAACACACATTGCATACTTTAAAATCTCAAATTCATGTGGTAAGCATTGATCAGAACCAATAATGCTTTATCAGATCATATTCATCAGATGCAAGTGTGGAAAGTATTTCCTACTCATTTGTTAAGAGTTTATTTTCCCAAATTCTAGGCAGAGAACAAGCTAAGAACATAGCTGGCTTGCTTATTCCAGCAGTACCCTCAGGAATATACAGTGCCTGGAGCACAGCCAGTGTATGATATGTTATGATGTGCCAGTAATAAAAAGAAAAACTCAGGTTTTGCGGAATGTGAAGAATTAGCTGAACTTCTGCTACAATATATGACCAGGGCACACTTACATAAATCTGTGAGCATTTATGGTTCAGACACTGAATGTGCTCTTTCAAGTGCCTTTCAAGAAAAGAAACATTAAAAGTACAGTTCTGAGTCCCTCTTCCTCTGAAAGGGGAAAGAGGCTGTTACACTTATTACCTAGGTTAAGCTTCCTCTCACTTCTTTTCAGCTCTGATGTTTCAGCTGTGGCTCAGCTTATACAAAGTCCCAACAGACGGACTAGGATCAGAAGACTTTTCTGTTATGAAGATTGCCTTTTTGCTTCTTGGTACTTTCAGGAGCTCAGGAGCAGCTCAGTAGAATCTAGGTCAGCAAAAGTTTTGTTCCCAGTAGACCCATCTCAGTCCTAGGAACTTACTGACTACAGGAGTTTATTTGGAGCTCATGCAGACTATGAAGTTCAAGTGTGAAAGATATATCATGTTTAGCATTAATAGCCTCAGTTTTAAGTACTTTCAAGCATTTATAGATCCTCAGCTCCTTGGTCATGCAGAGAATTAAAACAACCTAAGACTAAAAAACTAAGTGATACACTGAAGGTTGCATAGCCAGTCTTTAAAAGCAGACTGAAGCATTAGATTGCATGGTTCTCACCTGCAATCATCTCGGATTTGAGAGAAACTTCAGTAAGTGCACTCACATCCATGGCACCAACCCTTCTTCTAGGTTCACAGTTGCTACCTTCCATACCTTTGGATCATTCTCTCCTTCCCATTATTTTTCTCCCTTTAAAGGAGTCTTCTGCTACTGGGGAGTATTTTTACTCTACAGTACAATGATCCCTCACTTCCCTGACTGCTCATCTACCCACCAGTCTTCTTCCTACCCTATTAACTTTTGCATCACCATGTGCTTATCCCGCAGCAATAGTCAGCCGGCTGTAGCACCAACCAATCTGGCTACCCTCCTACTAACCAACTATAAACCACAAGCAGATCTACCTACATCTTTCCCTCCCAGCATGATGGAAGCAGTTGGATTAATGGCTTGAGTTCAGATTTTTAAGTCTGTATTATTTTCCTTCACAGCAAGCTGGACATAATAAGACTTTCAGCTTTTATATTCCATTACAGTTCTCCTGCCAGTGCTTATCTAAAGGAATTCTACTCTATCATAAGGTTACATCTCACAGGACTGAAATTCTCCATAAATGAGCAGAAATACCTGGGTTAAGTGGTCTTAATTTGACAGTTTAAAGTACAATGAGTTAGAAACTAGAAAAATCTGAAAGCATTTTGGCAGTGAGGGCTAGCCAGCTCTACATCACTCAGCAATAAGGCGCACTCCACCTCTCCAAGACAGATTTTGACCTCCAAACTGAACAGACAATTTTATATTAAAAAAGCTCATTCAAAAGCATGCTAGCTGTAACTTTAATTGCTACTCATACCTTTGTTTGCTGCAAGCTGTAGGGGGTACAAGCTGTAAGATGCATACATATGACTGAAGTATTCAGGAGAGAAATCACCGAGTGATTCTTACTTGCTAATCCAATTGTCTGAGTACCTATGGCTGTGCTGGCTGCTTTGACTACTTTAAGCAAAACCTCTATTCATCCTGATTTGCATAGCTGGTATCACAATCATTTAATTTTAAGTGTATGTTGAAATATGTTAGGACATACCCAGATTTTCAAACATCTTCTGAATTGATGTCTCATTGGCGTCCACCATCACACGTTTCTCATCCAGCATTAGAACATTCATGGAGAGCCATTTAGAAGACATCCACAGTGGGTGATCTAAACACATGAGAATAAGCCTTCTATTGTACCAATGTTGCCCCATATTAAAACTCTTAAGAATACTCTTGGAATTCTTAGAAAAGAAAGAGTGAATATACCATCTGGGATGAGTGGCACAGGGGGGTGAATCACGGTCCAGCCTGCTTTCTTGAAGAGCTCAATCTGAAAGGCAAATTTAATTAGATTCTAAACCAGAGTTCTTAAAGGATCACACTATGTACTCCAACCTATTCCATCTTTTCTTAGGCTACTTTAATGTACATGACATCCCCTTCCCTCTGTTCACTGCTCTTGCCCTCTTAAAACCATCCCAGTTTTCATACAAGCATTTTTGAAAGCATTTTCAAACTTTGGATACCACCAGCATTTTTTTCTATGTTTTTTATATATGTTAGGTATACTAAGATATATTAAACACAAAAGGTAACAGATGCAGTTTGGAGCCTGTGAAGTAAAGATTCAAAAAGCAACAGCACAAAAGTATTAAACTCTTTATTTTTGGTATTATTTCTTCCCATATGACTGTAAAAGCCATTGACATGAATTACACTGCCAAAACCACCACATAAAATTATGTTTGCATCATACTTCACAAGAAACTTAATATGGAGCTTATTTAGCAAATGGAACAAAATATAGGCATTGTACAGAATAATTTGTGTCTCTAAGAATTACACAATTAAGTTAAAAATGAGGATAATTTGGCTAAGGAGAATTGACTTTTCAATTTCGCCTCAACACTTGGAAGAGCTCTTTATTCAAGTGTTACCACGAGGTGGAGCTCCGGTTCTGAAATAACCACCCTGGACTGCCAGGATTTTAAAAGAAAAGCCCCCTTTCACCCGTACACACGCCCCCCCCATTTCCCAGTCATCCAGAACTGCCAAATCAGTTTTTCTGAAAGAAAGCTGCACCTATCCTTTCTATCTACACAGACAACAGTTTTCCATTAAAAGAGTCCCAGCACATGGGTTTAACACAAGGACACCAAGAGCCTCCTCTTGCAAAATCATGAAAACAGGGGAAGGGAAGAGGGGAGGGAAAGACTATGATTTTGATTTTTAAACACAAACCACTTTCCCCTCTGCTACACTCTTACCTGATGGCAGGGACGGTCTGGGTTAGAGAGCACAAGACCAGGACCAATGATATTAAAAGTGGCATCAATGTGCATAGGGTTAGGATCCTTAAAGGATATTACATGCACTCTATATTCTGGTGCAAGATGTCGCGTCATCCATTCAATGCCCATGTAATTTGTAACCTGAAAACAGGACAAAGTAAGTTTCACTAGGCTAGAAACTGCATCCAAACTCACTTTGTCTAAGGTTTTATTTAAATAAATATTTAAAGCCAAAATAATATGTTTGCGCCTCTAGCTAACCCCTTAGCTGTAAGACAGTCTCATCCTGTATACCAGACATTCTACAAATAGCAACTTCTTTTGTCAACACTCTTATTTTAATGCTGGTCAGGAATTTAAAAAGACATAAATACAATATCAATCACTAAGGTAGATACCAAAACTGTTGGAAGAAATCTTTGTTTACCTGGCTCCTTTGTACAAAGATATCTCTTCCAGCTCTAATGAAGTCAGCAGCATCAAAACATGGCTCAAATTCAGTAGTTACAAATTTTCCCTGAGCTGCCAGTTTATGCCTGTCTTCAACAGAATGGATTGGATAATCCTAGTTATAGAAAAAGGAGTAACAACTTCAGGTTGGAGATGGTAAGGGAAAGTTTTCAAACTATTTGCTACCAAAGAGTATTTTGAAATTAAGAAAATGTGTTTATATTGATAGCTATTATGTTCCTTGAAGGTGGTTTGGTTTTACTTGTTACTAGAATAAAAAAGAAAGCATAGATGTGGAAGTTTAAGTAAAAGGTTTTGAGTACGTTCAAGAACAGGTGATAAGATAAGCAACAACAGTTATACAGAGAAGTTAATTGCTCTTCAGAGCCAAAGTCTCTATAACATTCTGGCTTCTGGATCAAAAGCATTCATTACCAGGGAAGTTTAACTATCCAAGAAACCACTGCACAGTGACAGAAACACTGGTACGGAAGCTATTTCCTATAATGTTTGCTCCCCTTAATTGTGATGAACTAAGTACAGTTTTAAAACATTTAGAACAAAGAAAACTTTCTAAAAGTTTAATTTTAAAAATAAAGATTGATATCATGTATCTGCTTATGTGTTAAAAAATTTTGAAGATGGTGAACCAGGTTGTGGTGGGTTGACCACAGCTGGATGCCAGGTGCCCACCAAAGCTATTCTATCACTCCCCCCCTCCTCAACTGGACAGGGGAGAGAAAAAAATATAACAATACAGCAAAACAACCAAGCAAAACACTCCTGCCAACTTCTATCCATCGGTTTGCGCTCCCTAGCAGACTCCTGAAATCAATGGGAACTTAAGCCGCAGTTTTACTCAAAGCATTTTACACACAGCAGTGGAACACACCTACATCACCTTCATGCATTCAGCCAACCCAAGACAGGAGGTTACAGGGAGGAGACCAGCTACAGAGTCAGCATCTGTACTTAGGAGACAGCGAGTCGGGTCTCAGGCCAAGCGCTTGTAGTGCATTCGATATAGTCTGGATTTTCAAAGAAGACCAACCTCACAGCCTTGTTCAGCAGCATATCAGCTACCACTTCATTATTTATAGCTGCCCCGCTCTTTGAGCTTGTTTATTTTCCTTCCCTAAGGTGGTGGTGGCAGGAGGGAAAGCTCTGACATTCAGGCCCAGGTGTCTCCGAGTCTGACCTTTTCTTCAAAGAGCAGAAACTGCAGACACATTTCAAGGAAGAAAGTCATTTGGAAACACTAGACTTGCATCCACCACCTCACTGGAGGCCCAGTGCAGAGCTGCAAGCAAGGGTTCAGCAGAGATCTGTTAATTAACCAGCACGTATACATAAGGATGGTCATAAAAATGAGCCTGTAATTATTTTATACCTGGAAAGAGAACCAGATGAAGTCTAGCCCCCAGTCTTAGGCAGAACAAGTGCTATATAAAGACATAACATTCAAAACAGACTTGAGTTTTCCATCAGCTAAGCTTTCCCCAAGTTTAAGTAACGCTGGTTTATGGCCTGCAAGAAACAGGCATTGCAATGGTCATGGATCCTTTTTTTCAATTTCGTCTCACATACGCTCACGTAGAATCATCCGTTAAACCTTTTTCAGAAAAAAACAGCCCTGAAGCCTGCTACAGGACAAACAACACATTTCAGTATTACTGTAGCCCCCATAGATTTCTTAAGAGTGGATGCTCTACAAAAGGGTGTTCCCCTTCTGTATAATCTAAACAGGCAGGATGGGGAAAGTAGTAAATTGGAGAGAAGCAACACCTTGAGGCGTGCCCCAAGGTCAGAGCACTGAGAGCCCACATAGAGGTTCCAGCCCCTCTCTTTGGGCACCACCAACCTGCCAAGGGGAAGGTAATTTGGGTTAGCCTGGCAGCACAGGGAACACGCACCAGGAAAGCATCGCTCTTCTCCACCAGGCTTTGAGGGTAAGCTTAATCCTGAAAAAAAGTCTCACTCAATGCCTCTGTCCTTGTTATGCTCAAAATGCAACAGTCCCAGGAAAAGATAGAGCTAAGGTCTTACAATTAAACCCTCAGAGATGCCAATGCTGAAAAAAAAAAACCCAATATTGCAAAAAATGAATGTAGGAAAGATACGGACCAGTCAGCTACCAAATGAGATCAGACTGGTAACTGCTATAAGAAAGGCACAGCATGCTCTCCTTTACTCACAGAAGCAGGATGAATCCCCAGGAGCACTTTTCACATCCCTAGGAGAGCAGAGGTTCCAGTGACACACAGAGACGTACAGGAGAGCTGGAAGCAGGCTGCTTTGCAGAGGTTGCAGCATAACTTCACCACCACATGCAGTGGTTTCTCCACAGCAGATTTCACCTGTGGGAGCTTTTCATTTTAGTGAGAGATGAGCAGAAGCACTTCACAGATGCCACGTTTCTTCTGAAGTGAGCAACAAAATGAGCCACAATGACCTGTGCTTGCTGCTGAAGGGAGAAATGAGCCTTCATCCCCTCTTAGCATTCCCCAAAATGCACATTCAGAGCACCTGGGGTGCAGCATCCCTTTTTTGGGGGGTCTTTCACTATTCTGGTAACCCCACTGCCACTCCCACCACCATGTGTGCACCATGTTACTTTGGGAGGAGAAGCAGTATGTCTTGAAGTTAATTTAATTGTGGAAAATTTTCCCCTAGCATGTATAGATACCTCATAAGGAGCTATATGCATCTACTGTAAGCCAGGTCTTTTCCCTGGTTCCTCACCACAACTAGTGCACTCCAGTCTCGAGAGTTTCCATGTAGCCTGCTCACTTCTGTGCTGTGAACAGAACCTGAATTTGAGCAGTTGTTTCTGTTGAAACCACACCTACATCCACATAGGCTTTAAGTGGGGACAGTATGCCCTGCAAATTAACCTTCCTTAGAGAAGGAATCTCACACAAGCAGCCTTTGTGGCCTTTTCTGCACTCTCCAAGCTGGCAGGGCACAGGAATAGTAACAGAAGTTGTTTGTGGCCATCCTCTCCACCAGCCAACTTCAGAACAGAGTTGAAACAAATTGGTGCAACCTGTTTGCATGCATGCAAGGGCACAATAGCACTGCTTTCTTCTCAAACTAGGACATCTCTATACACCCCTGCTACTGCTCTGGCCTTGCTTGAAAATCCCACCACAGCAGCGGAAGGGCTGAAGGGAAGAAGATGGGGCCAGATGGTATCCATGTTCCCCAATGCTAAGGAACAACAACTCCTTGAATTCCTACCTCCAGGAGGAGCAGAAGCAGAGGATGAAGAGGACTAGGGTACCAATAAGCAGAAAGATGACAGCAAGAAGCTATATCTGAGAACTTTCCTCTTCCTAATACTTTAGGAAAGCATAGGTAAGGAAAGCACAAACTATTTGCTGTCTCTACACCACAAAAGTGTTATTACTCGGAAGGTCAGTTCCATAAAAAAGGGTTTTTCATTAGATGGTTCCAGATAGTATAGTCAGCTCACTAGAGCACTGGGTTCCTGTACAGACGGCTATATTGGTCTCATCTAAGCTGTATAAGCAGGCTATAGAGGATTATGGGGTTTTGTAGCTGACATCACCAGTGATTTTGGTTGAAGTCTGTGATGTTGCTGAGGTCTGTTAGTTGGGGACTTAGCTCTGTGCTTCTCCTAGCTGATCACTTCATGCAAATTCTTATGCATGCTGCTCCATTTCTCACCCAAACACCACTCATTCCCATTTTACAGTCAATTACCCCCAATAACAATGAAGAATGCAGCCGGATGACAAGGATCTTTTCTTGCATACATCAAGCTCCTTCTCTCCTTGTCACTCAGCCTGACGTTTCTTCTCCTTCACTTTCTGCTAGAGAGAGTTGCAAGGTCTTGGAAGACAGCTTTGCTGCAGGAACTCCTACATCAACAAAATCCTCAGAGTTGCCATTGTTACAACATCTTCCTCAAACTTTATTAAATGCTTACAAAAAAACAAATCCAGGCCGCAGTAAATTTAAGCAGAAAGCACACTGATGAAGGAGGAGAGAGAAGCTGCCCTCCTCTTCAGGAGGGCAGAAACAAATTGCAAAATTATGTTGACATGGGAAGAGGGTAGAAATAAGACTTTTAAGACGGGATGGAGGACATGCTAACATCATGAAATATGAAGACCTGGGAGAGCTCAGAAACAGCCCTGGGAGCTGATTTACAGACCTCAGGCCCAAGGCCAGAGTGCCACTCCTTAGGGACTCAGTTTCCCCATGTTCACAGCAAGCCCAAACAACTTACTAGGATGCCCTTTCAGCATGCAGCTTCCAGCATAAGAGCAGCAGCCGTTTCTCAGATATCCTGTCCACCTCCACGAATGTAGCAGGCAGGTTATCAACACACCCACCACATCTGACATTCAGAAGTGTTTCAATCACTGGCACCCACAGGTTAGAGAACAAGCAAATCTCTTTCCCAGAGAAGGGAGATAATACCAGTGGTCAGCAGTCCTCATCTGGGAAAGGAGACCTCCAATCCATGTTAGGCAGGGAGAGGAAGGCAGCAGCTATTTAAAACAAAGCTGCTATTGAATTAGCTCATGCTTCAGTCTCCCGCATAACTGTATGTCCCAAGAACATTTCCTAGAGAAATGAGGTCCTGTGGCCGCGCTGTGTCCTTCAGGTTTTCTTTCTGAATTTCTTATTTCCAAACTTGTTAGCCAGCTTCAGTAAAGTTTTCCAGTGAGATGATGGACTGAAGATACAAAGCTCCTGTAAGTATAAGGAAAATTTCGCAGGCTGGAGGAGAGGTGTTCTCTTAAGTAGCAGATTCCTGTTATAGCTGAACTGAATTAACAGCTTGCCTTGGGGTCTCCCTCTCTCCCTCCTTCCTATTTTCTTTTTCCCTTTCTCCCATTCCCCCCTTCCTCCTCCCCTACTTCCAGTTCTCTTCCATATTCCCTGCTTACAGGAGACTGCAAAGTGATCCGATGCAGTCTGTGAACCAGTAATATATAAAATATGCAATTTATTGTATCACCTATATTTAATAGTAGGTAACAATAATAAAAAATAAGATTATAATTCTATCAATATACATTTGCTTGGTTTAATGATCTTGCCTCCTCTGTGATTCATGTCCCAGAGTTAGCTCTATCCCAGTAACTGGCAGAGATGTGCATCAAAAAGTGGGGAGGAAGATGCGGGCGAGGGGAGCTGGACTTCCCCCGTCAGCAGGAGGGAATTCCTCTCTTGGCTCAGACTCCATGGTGAGACTTCGACCTTTATGTCCTCACTGAGCTGCAGCGTGAACATACCACTGTGCAGAGGAAAAGAGGATTAATATTACACTTAAACTCCTTCAGTGGCAGGAAAAGGGTCGGTCAGAGCTTCCACTTTTAGACACCCAAATCAATCATCCTTCAGATATTAATCTGAGATTCACTGTAATGTCCATTCACCAACTAAACTAATTTTCATTTTAGTATCTCTGTATTGTTCCATTTTTTCTCCTTAGTGTGATAACCTTGCAGTCTGAACCCCACTGATGAACAAATTTTCTTCAAAGTACCCTTGCTCTATGAAAAATAGAGCACCCAAACCCCTCTCAAGGGTTTGTCATGTTGATGGATCAGTACTTGCCCTTAGTTTTTCCACAAGAAGGAAATATATCCATTTCAAGGCTTTTTGGTGCTTTGACATGCAATCTTTTTCACATGTGTGCCTTGAAAATATAAAGACGACTGCTTAGTAGTTTCAGCTCCTATTAGTATGATGCAACTGAGCTTGTAATGAGCAGCTGTTTATTTTTGCTCTGCCTGCCTCATAGCCAGAAGTGATGGGCAAGGACAAAAAGTGTTTACAAAAATGCTGTTCTGAGTCTTAAGAAAACCCGAGAAGCCCCTTCAGAGCTCCCTAGTGGAACCCACGGAGATGCTTTTTCATCAGCAGAGGGTTCACTCAAGTTTTAACCATCACAGATAAAGTTTGAACCGTGACCTGAAGTTGAAAAATAAAATCAGGAGCGGCAGGATTCAGTACTAGCACTGCTGCCGACACCGTAGACCTACTCTCCTCTAAAAAGCCAGCTGAGTAGACCCTTTGCCGAAGTGTGAGCCTTTATCCTGTTGTGGCTGAAAAATCAGCGCAGCGCTGGGATTTTGGGAAACCCGAAGGTACTCTAATGGAGTTCGACTTCAGCGGGTAATGAATTCCATGCAAAGAAAGGGCAATTGCTGAGAGTCAGTGGCTTCCAAATACATTCCCGGTAAAGCTTCTGTCTTCCGATGGTTGTCCAGAGGAGCTTACCTGTCTCCTTCATGTAGACTTACAGGAAAAAGAAAGTACATTAGTGGTGTCAGGCAATTACTGACCAGATTTTCTAAGTTTCTTCCTAATTTTTTTCTTCATGCAGACACAATGGCATTGAATTGATTCTTTCACCTTGTTGCCGGGGTAGAGTAAGATTTTATCACCTAGCGTTCTCATTAATTTTTACCATTTCCCCCTTGCATTGTTACGAGTGCTACTGTGCATTTTATAGTACTCATATAGCATAATGTTTGTCCCTGCCGCAAGACATGAGCTTTCAAAATATAAAACAAATGCTGAAGGATATATTTAAGCAGACTGGCAGAACCAGACAAGGAAATAATGTGACTGGTATTACTGGTGGGCCGGATAGGTAGCGTTCTGTCCTATACGCAGAGGGGTAACGGAGTTGTAAGAACAGTTTTGAAAGAAAATGAGTTGGTTGTGAGGGTATTCATGAGAAACTTCTTTGAAGGAGAAGAAAGTAATTTCTATCTTTAGAAGCAGTTCGGGGAGGCAGTAATACTAAATGCGTTCAGCTGATCTTAAAACTCACAGGACGCGTAGCCTCCTGTGAATGAGGCCTCCAGAATTTAAGAATTGTGGATAGAAGCTTCTGTTCGCTTTCTGCCTGTTTTTAAGAATATTTCCAAGACTACTTTGTAGAGATTATAGGATAAGAAGAAACAAAACCTTTTGCTGGTGAGGTTTTAGAAGCGATCCTAGTGTTTTTGTGATCTTTACATCTTTTCTCGCTATCCTGAGAAAATAGTAATTGAAGTTTCTGCAGAATTATTTTTTTGTGTCTTTGCAAAGTCTGCCATCTTTCTGGAGGTTTTGGCACGTTATCTGATAGAAGGAAAATAAATAACAAAATCACTTCGAAGAGCAACCTGAAAAAGGCTGAGCCAGCCATACACCACCTGAATGTTTTTTTGCTGCCTGTTAATTAGAGATGCAATTATTAGAAATGACAGTTCAAGTTTTAATCCTTTTTCTTTCATATATGGCCCATCATTTTCTGTGTCTTGCTTAGGTCTGAGCTGCATTGATCTCAATTAAAAATACCTAGTACAGTTTAGATTCTTATTGTGGTAACGGAGAAATAGCTGACTAGGCCTTATGGACTCAAAAAGCAGAGAACTGAGAATACTGTGCCAAGTGAGGCCGCTCTCCGGGATGGATTTCATGGATGTAGCGAAAGAACAGCATTCAGCGCTGAAGCAGTTAACAGCATTGGCACTTAGGGCTTTATAATTAGGCACTGAAGATAAAAGGGATGTTGCCAAGGCTAGTAGGGCTAAAATTAAACCCAACAGCTGTGTTTTAGTTGTAGCACATGTGAACGTGATGCAGGTGCGTGCTATACCATCCTTCAACTCTTTCTCCACAGCCCACTGTGCTCCCTGTTAGGATCTTGCTCTTTTACTATTTCTGGAAGCAGAATTCTTGTTTTTATTAAAAAAAGAGGAGATAATAGATAAACAAATGAAAAATGACATGAGCCCCAGGAGGGCACAATAAGCTCTGCTGCCCAGGGAATGTGGAGGGAGATGTAGTGGAAAGCTGTTTCCTCTTTCTTCTGGTGAAGCCGCTTAACAACCCAACATTGTTTGTACATGGGACCGAATTAGTCGTAAATGGAAAATGCATAAGCAGCTGCAGAACCAGGACTCCTTTCTCCTCCCCTCTACTTCAGTAGCTTTGGTGTCATTAGCACTGGCTTTCTTTCCTATCTTCTCCCTCTCTTTCTTTGGACAAGCAGATCTTCCATTCCCTTGAGTGCAGGAGGCCGGCCTCACTGGAAGGACGGAATAGGTTCCCAGTTAAGGATTTAATTACAGCTGTGTGGGATGAAAAGAAGTGGGATCTCAATCCCCCTTTGTTGTTGTTGGTTGGTTGTTTTTTCTGGGGACTTCTCAGCTCCTTTTATAGGCTGTAGTGCAAAAGCTGTGGAGTATTAACTATGTTTATGAATTAATT
>JANZLP010000002.1:13053679-13063750 GCA_026930925.1 Chelictinia riocourii | reverse complement strand
AGGGGGCTGGAGCACCTCTCCTGTGAAGACAGGCTCGGAGAGTTGGGGTTCTTCAGCCCAGAGAAGGAAGAGAAGGCCTACCGGATTGTTTGGAGCACTGACAGCAGCGATGCCTTTGGAAGGGGATCCCTCCCTTAACTGTGCTCGTTTTGACTGAGCTGAGATTGCAGTAAACGTCTCGGAGCACTTACATTTAAAACAATAAAAATAGATGTTTTACAAAATATATTTCCTCTTAAAAAAAAAATAAAATCAAGCACGGAGAAATGTTGACTGGTTTTTAAGAAGTTGCTTCTTTTCCTTTTGACTTTGTGCAGCTGCCTGGTTTTGCCTGTGCTCTCTGCTGCAGGGACTCGATGCAGCTGATCTGAACCAGCAAAAGGTGTGTCTCATCCTGCCGTGCTGCTCTGATAAACACACTGGTAAGAGCAGTCTCAACCAGATTATTGCTTCTAATTTTCTCATCTTCTAGCTAGACAATGAAGCGTGAGAAATTATGCTTTCTGCTTTTCAACTACAGAAACCTATTAGTGCTCAGCAATATGTCAGAAGATTTGCTGTAAATCTTAACTATCTAAAATATTGTCCAGGGTTTAATATTTTATAAACACTGGGGCTGCTCGCAGAGATGAAAATGATAGAAGTTCCGTGTTCATTTGCATGATTTTTATCTAATTACCATAGCCAGGCTCTCACCAGACAGTTTGTATCTTAGTTCTCTGTCTGGTACAAAAGGCACGTGACTGACCAGTGATTTACACTGTGCTGTGCTAAAATTCCTGCAAGTGGCAATTTGGAAATAGCAATTTAGAAGCTGATCAGTGAAAGCTGGTTGTGCTGAATCAGTCAAAACGTTACATTCGTTCCCATTTAATGGATTTGCTGGAATTAATTATTTAAATGTCCAATGATTCTCTTTCCATCTTCAGAACAATCTGTTTTCAAGTGGTCCTAAATGAACATAAACACATGTTTTCCTTCCTCCCCTTTTTAAATATTTCACCAAGTTTTCCTGTTACTGTGATAATTAAAGAAATTGATAATATGTCTTTAGAGGAAGGCCAAGGGGCCCTAAAGGGCAGTATCTGTGCTTTTCAACCACTGCTTAGCATTTGCCAATAAAGAAAGAAATGCTTCTTAAAGTCAGGAAAAGGATTAATCTACTTACACGAGCCATTGTGTGAGTGCCTGTCATCTGGTGTAGCATCTTGTGCTTAGCCCTTCTTAAGGCCATGGCCCGCTTCCAGAAGTTTGAAGTCCTGTGGATTTATCTGGAACTTGGTTCCTAAAATCTTTACGCATCTAAGACTTTGTTAGTGAGTAGAAAGGCATCGTCAGAGAAGTGGTTAATGAATTGAGGTGATTAAAGAATGCTCAGTAGTCCAAGTTTGTAGATAAGTGAATGCAAATGCAGGAATGTCCCCAGAACTCTGAAGACAATTCTTAAGACCCGTAGTGCTCAAGGAAGTAAACCTGGGACGGTATTCCTACAGCTAATAACCTGAATTTGCAAGCCTGACCCACCTTTTGATGTACGCCTCCTCCAGAGCAGAGATAAGTGGGGGTGGTTGATAGTATTTAACTCCAGCGAGACCGTGCAGGACTTGTCTGATGGCTTGAGAAGAAACTGCAGTTGTAACTGAAGGATTCCTTCTGGTTTCATTGGTGTCAAGGTCAAGCATGAGCCCCAAAGGAGGCTGAACACTGTTTTTTCAGGAGGTAACAACTAGAAGTAGGTTGATTTCATAAGACTTAAAAAGAAGAGCTCTAAGCAGGCCTGCTGCTGATGGTAATGGCTCCTTCTCTGATGGTTTGAAGACAACTGGGAGCCTTTGATAGGAGAAACGTAACTGATTATGCATCATCTTACGTTAGAAGAGCAAAAGACAATTTGCAGACTCACAAGTCGGAGTGTGTCCTATTGCGGCAACATAACCTCGAAACAATATTCGGTACGTTAGTTTTCTCTGGGGATGTTACAAACAGGATAAGCTTCAGAGAACTCTGTGCTTGAAGGGTGCAACACTGATCTAAAGAAGTGTTTGTATGCAGCCAATACAAAAAGGAGCTAAGCATGGCCCCATAATCCTTTCTTCATAGTGGTAAAGCAAACAAGGGTATTGCTAAAAATATCCAATAACTTTTTTTTGGTAAAAATTCCTTTATAGTAATATTTCTCAATATAGGCTGTAGTCATTGTGTCCCCCTTTTTTCACTCCCATATATTGCTTGAACTCAAAGCATGCAGTATTAAATTTTCTTCTAAAAATCAAAGTGGCGAGGTGGGGTTTGTTCCCCTTTCTCACTTGTAGAAAACAGTTGCTTTAAGAGGTAGAGACTACTTGACCGATTTATTATGCTTTTTTGAAAAGCTTCAGTGGGGTTTTGAAATGTTTGCTTTTAGAACTATGCCGAGTTTGTTTACGAGCGGGAAGACGTCACAGACTAGACTTACTCTGATCAGTTTTACATGGGTTACAGCAGCGGTGGCTGTGCAGTGGTTTTGTAACCTGGGTAGGAGTTTGCTGCCCTGCTGCGTCACGTCCTTCTTCTTTGCGTTCAGGTCTTCCCCCTGGGCCCGGTCCGAGTTCCTATAACTGCTTACAGGCCTCTTTCCAGATTATCTGGAAATTATTTGGAACCGTATGCTGTGTAATTTGGGTGAAAGAACTCCTTAAAATCAGATGAGGTGAGGTGAATTTATTTGAAAACCTGTACGTACGAAGAATCCCAGTTGATGGGCCTTAGTTGTTTTCTGTTAAACCTTCTAGAACTGTCAATGTGTTTAGTTAATCTTTGGAATTACCTACCAAATAGACTTTGAATGAATGCAGGTAATAAAATGATTTTCTGTGAATGCAAATATCTGTCTCAACCGAGCAAGCCTGCCTGCCTTTCAGTGTGACCATCTTTAACTGCAAAGGTTTTCCTAAGGACTGGAGGGCCGCTCCCGAGCTGGATCACGCCAGCCCATCCCTTCACCGCTTAGTTTGCAAGGTCCAGATGGTGGCAAGCTGCAAATGGGTATTTCTGCGGCTGAAATATCTATCCCCGTGGCAGACTCGAGAGACACTGGTTCTGGCAGATTTAGACTTGTCTCTGGCTATTTAGCACAGTTGTACAGTTAATGGGCTGTTGGACAATTTTGTCAAACTTGCTATTTTCTGGTGACTTGTTTATAATTCTGGGAAAGGAGCGCACAGTTAGCCATTTGTGAATAATTGGAAATCCTCTTGAGATCTCAAGAAAAACAGTTTCATTGTTAAATAGGGTTGATCTGCCTGTTTATTTAGGTATCCTAGATAGAATCTCAATACCGACCTTTGAATGCTCCATATATTTCTCCAAATTGGATTTTGCCTTTGTGCGTGCGTCTGATGTGTTTTAGGAGGGCAAGGTCTTAATTACTGTTATTATGCCTAGTTTACCATACGATTAGAGCCAATGTAATTAAAACGGGGACTTTGCAAATGCAAAAGGCAAATCTACAGGTTTTATGTGCTTGCGTGTACGTTTTTTGTCTGCATCCACAGTTATATAAATAGATCTGCTCGCTGATCTCTCGGGCATTAAAATTCTTGACCAGCCTCAAACCAAAGTAAAACCTAACTTATCCTCCAATGACTGTCCTAAATACAAATCTTCCACGAGAAACCTATTTTTAGTAGCTGTCAGGCTTGTCGATGAGAGCAGTGCCATTGAAAGGAGACGTGATCTAGCTACCCAGCGGGACAGACCTCACTTCTTTTCACACAGCAATACCCTGCTACAATCACAGCCATCCTGTCTGGACCCTTTGAGGTTGTTTTGGACAGTCCTGCCCTGAACTAGGAAGTTAAAACCTTCGTCTTCCTCTAAGACTTGCATTGTGATCGCTCGGCTTTACAAATAGAATACAAATAGCACTGGTAACAGTTTTAAGACAGGCGGCCCGCGTTGAACACACAACAGCAGAACACCAAGGGTACGTGCTGTCTCTGGATGAAGACGGCGTGAATGATTTGCTTGTGTCTTCCTAAGCCTGCGTAAAGGGGGTCTGAAATACAGGTAACATCACGTAAAGAGATAGATGCAATACATACCCACACAGAAAAACATGCGCTTGAGAGATTGTCCAATGGTTGGGAAAACACAGTTTGTATTTTCAGACTGAATTGTTTTAAAAATCTAGATGATCCTGGGATTGGTATTCTGTCTAGCACACTGGCATTTTGCTGTGTTTTCCTCTCTCGGTATAGTTTAATCTGTATTAAAGCACTGTGCTGTCACAACATTCATAAATTATTACACAGCCAGCCAATAGAAATTACATAAATACTGCAAATATAATCGTCTGTTCTTAGCGGAAAGTCTTAAAGGACTTTTAAACTAGTTACAACAGAAAGTGGTAATCCTTCTATTAAAACTTTCTTACCATGTTATAAGTTTGCCGTTATGCAACATTTTTCACTTTGTCAGCTGAAAACTGTTTTTCCAAAAGTAATCTAGACCTTGCTTTGCTGAGATGGAAATAAAGGGAAGTTTGTCTTGACTAAGTGCTCTGTTTTCCTGTGACTCTGAGCAAGTAGTAGTTAGAATGAAACATTGGAAACAACAGTAATTTACTAATCAGGAGAAAAATAGTTGTTACTGAAACATACCCCATGTTTACTGCAAAATTGATTTAAAGCGCATTTTAAAATAACAGCTCAAGAAAAATAGGCTCACAGTGGGCTCCAAATGCTAAATGCAACATTTGCCTATATATAATTAAGTGCTGCCGAATGGACTTTGCTCGTTGAGGTCTTTTAAGGGCAGAGAAGATAGCAAGGAGTGTGTTGTTGAATTAAACTGCCTTTGGAAGTCTGAGGAGCACTGAGCTCCTGATCAGGCTTTTCATTGCCCTTGTGGAAGGCACTGAAGCAAAGAAAATGACGGAAATAAACCTAAATTCTATGATACCTTCACCCAAGCCCTAGATTGTGCTTTTACTGGATTTTTAATGACCACAGCACTAAAACATCATTAGCTTAAATTACCGCTGGTATCCTCACAAAATAAGGATGAGAAGGGAAGAATTATCCAGTGCCAGGGCTTTTCTTGGAACAAACAGGATGGAACATGGCTGATAATCCGAAGTAAACTGAGGAACACAGTCCACTATCCAGGAGAACGAGTAGCTGAAGAAATGAGATCAAACAACAACCAGAGCAAAAAAGAAATAATTCGGTATACGCTCCTCTGCAAAGCTCGTGGAGAAGGGAGCGTGGGCAGCTTTGAACAGCACTGGCAGAGCGGAGCCTAACGCAGCGTGCCACACTGGATATGGGGGTGAGACGAGGACAGAGCTTGATTAATCCATAGCGTGAATTATCCACCCCTAGATCATCAACAGCGGACAAAATTAGAGCACAGGAGTAACAGGAAGGGGAGATATGTCGTCGCCTGTGAAATAAGTTATGTACAGGGGTGGCCTCCCCTCTGACAGGTCTGGTGGCAGAGAAAAAAACCCCCGAAAGTTGTTGCCAGTGAGCCAGTTTCCAAAGAAAATTAATTTCAAAAGCTTGCGTGGCAAACAGCAAAAGTTATCATGAGTAGCCTTCTCCCGTTTTGCATTTGTGTACATCCTGCTTTTATACCTGTATGTGCTTCATGTGGTCATAAATATTCAGAGATTGCTTTACAGTGGTTGCAGCCAAGTTGATGCCGGTTATTCCAGATGGAAAGATCATTGCATCTCAAGGTACTGTAACAAAAGACTTGGCAGTTCCTAAGTAGTGTTCCTGCTGGGAGCAGGTGTCTTCAGTTTGACAAGATTGCACTTTATCCACCAGTGCTTGAAAAGCACTATAGCTGGTAGCAGGTCAAACAGGTCTGAATTTTTAAAGAGAGTGTTGTAAGAGTTCGGTAATGAGCTTGAGGTGGTGAACAATGACATGCAAAACTAATTACCTGTTTACTAACGTCACAATAATTCAGCCATTTGTCTTGACTGGAGCCGTGCTGAGCCTCGGCTCCTTCTGCCAAGCCTACTTTCCAGCCATTGAGTGATTGTATGTGTGCTGTTTTGCTAGGAAGTGCCAAAAAAGAAGGGAAAAAAAAAAAAAAGAGGGAAAAGGGAATTCATTTAACTGCTACAACCTAGATTTTAATTTACTGACCACATAAGAGATGTAGGGGTTAGATTTGTTTATATGCGAGACGTGTCTCTGTGGGAGCGGTGCGTTTGCACTGAAGAGCATAAGCCGGACACCCAGCAGAAGAGTTAATTATCTGAGTGCTAATGTTCTCAGACAAATACGTAATGCATCATAAGTATTAGCAATGAAGTGCTAGCTGGCAGCATAAAATCAAATTACCTCTGGAAGTTTTATTGTTGAAATGTGATTACTACACTTTGCAAAGACCCAGGTTACGGACAGAGCCCCGGGAGCAGGGGCCTGCGAAGCCGTGGTGAATCTCTCACCGGGAATTGCACACGGACCGCCTTCTTTTGCCGGAACGACGGCTTTGCGACTGTGGGCTGCAGTAGGTAGGGTTAGATCGGCAGCTTCTTATGGTGCTCTGACCCGGTGAACTCAATAGTTATCCCGCTACAAAACAATGAAAAGTGATTTTAAAGAAGAGTGTAAAAGGCTGGCAGTTTTCTCTTGGTTCAGCAAACTCTTTGGCCACGCTAGTTTATAGTTCATAAATCAGAACTTTTGTGTGATTTGGGTGATCTGTGTAGGCTGCCTTGCTTTGTGTCAAGGGTTCTACCTTCTATAATTCAGTATAAAATTAAGCTCCCAAGTAAATTGTATGTATTTCAAAGTGGTAGGGTTTAGTCAGCAGATGGGTGCCCAGCACTTTGAGGTCCGCTCGGTTCCCCACCCCGCCGAAGCTGGAGGATCTCGTTCTTGTGGTTTCAGCGGGCGTTAGGTCAGATGTTAATTTTACTATGAGTAGGAATGGTGTGTTATGACCGCTGAAAGTAAAATGATGGATTACACTTAGGGCCAGCAACTGGGCAAAAATCACCAACTAAAGGCAAGGAAAATGTGTCCTAGATCAAGAAAATTGAGCTTCTTTGCCTAATGGTGTACTGCGGACTGTGTGTGTGTCCAAAGGATGTGTTCTGAAAGATTAGTACCTATCTCAGAAATGAAAATCCCTTTCTTCCTTGAATAGTAATAATTTAAAAAGAGTACTTGAGGCTCAACAGCAGAACTAGGGGACTCTGGAGTGTTTTCCATGAATTCTATTTCTATCCTTTCCTATTTTTTAAAGACTTCATCTTCTACAAATCCGTCTCCTGAATTATTTAGCATGTATTTTATGCAAATAGCTTAAGAATACTGAACAAGGAAGCATTTCTCTCACCTTACCCAAGCAGATAAGGTGTGTGATTTAGAACTAGATTTTATAACAGGTGTCGGTGCCTAAAGTTGGATTTAAATAAAAAAGAAAAAAACTCTGATCCAACTCAGTTGCCACCTGGCCCCACAGCTGCCTCGGTTCCATGAATATATTTTTAGTACTGACATTCCTGAACTTCTTGAAACGCACTGTAAACATCTAGGAAGCTCCAGATCAGAGCAGTCCACTGCCCCGGACGTACCCGAACGTGATCGGGAGCGGACAGTGGGATTCCTCCGTCTGTCTCCCGGAGCAGCCTGCTTTGGCTGACGACTGTAGCCCAGGTAGCGCGCCTGTGCGCTAGGGAAGCCGGTAAAGTTCTCGGTCAGGATAAGAGAGCTGCTCCTGGGGGTGTTTTCTAATGGGTCTCAGGTATCATCTGCAACCTTAGCTGAACTAAGGTGGTGATAATTGGGGGGGAAGTAACGAGAGCTGCAAGGGGTAACCTCAGCCCTGATGCAGCGAGACGCAGAAAAGGATGGCTCATTTGTTAGGCAAAGAGGGGCATGACAGAGCATGAGGGGATGGATAGGGTCTTGGTTTAGGATTAGGGAAACTCGAGTTGTGGTTCCTACTTGGGGATTTTATGTAATGACTCATTTTAATATTGCTCTTTTTTTCTTTTTTTTTTTTTTTTACTTAGGTCTTGTTGAGGTGGAAGATGGCGTTCTGGTGTTGCGAGAGCGTTCTGAGCTGCGGATCACGAGCAGGGACAGATACTTAACTTCAGGTTCAGCCCTGAGGAAAGCTTTCCTGGATTTCAGGTGGCTTCCTGTCCTCTCCACTTCCTTTGTGCTAGTACTATGGAGTTTCTGGTTGAGTATGAAGTGCTCCCTGTTTAGCATGGTGGTTCTTCTGAGAGCCTTGTTTGTCCCCAGAGACAGTCTCGGGAGACACGCCTTCTTCCTAGCACAGCAGCTCATTAGGTTAATGGTGTTGCTAGAGAAACATTCACGGGAGCAGAGACTTGGGTCCAAGCAGAACAACCAGTTTCTGCTACACCCACAAACACCTGGCTCCTATGCCCAAGAATATAAGGGAAGGAGGAACAGTAAAGGCTTTTATCCCTCTCATTTTCTCTACATTCCAAGCGAGCTACCTGCAGCCCTCTATAGAACTCAGACCAAATTCATTCCTTTACGTTAAGTTTTGGTTATGACTCTGCTGCTCAGACTGGAAATGGCATTTTCACATCCAAGCGGGGTCTGACAAATGAGACTATTAAGAGCAACTTTCAGGAAGTGATCACTGTTGCTGTTGGAGATATCGCAGGTATTGTCTCCCCAGTTCGGAGAAATTTACTTGCACGTCTTGAGTCTGCAGAATTTTCCTGGAAATGGACCAACAACAGAATTTCTCATGAGATTTCTCTTATATCCTGGCAAGCTTCTTTCCTGGAGTGTGTTTGCCGGCCCCACAGGAAGAAGCTGATGAGAACAGTAAGAAAATCTCAGGAAAAATAGACATGTAAACTCTGAGATTAATTCTGGGGAAGACGTGGGTTGGGGTTAGTTTTTTAACCCGATTCAGTCATTCGTACACTTACAATTCTATCTAGAAAAGGGCCAAATAGGAGTCAGTTATCTGAAACTGCAGAGGGTGTTCTGCCTGGGTTCAATGGGCTTCAGATCTGTTTTAGTCTGCAGAACCACAGCTTAGCTGATAAGCTTTTTGCAAATTCTAAATGGTTTGCCTCTACCAGCTGTACTCCCCATCCTGGGCTTCGCAAAGACATTTGAAATTTTCCGTGTGCTGCAAATCTGGTGAAAAATAGTTTCTGATGTTTCTGATTTGAGTGGGAGACAGGAACTGAATGGCACACTAAAACACAATGCGTAATTTTCATCAGTAAAAAGTAGTGAGTCCTTCAGTTCTAGTGGATAGTTAAGAAGAGAAATAAGGTATATGGATTGCTAGAATGGGTGACTAAATAAATATTCATAGCAGCCTGATGTGAAACACATGTGTGATTCTTATTTATTCTATGCCTACAGACACGCAAAGCACAAATTTCCTTTTGTTCTGCATGAAAATGTTTCAAAGGAAACAAAACTATAAGAAGTGAGCTATAACGTTTAGGAAAGACGAGACAGGCGGGGAAACGAGATGCCGAAAAGTGGTCTTAAGGTAAGCTTAGTAGAGTTGGGGAGGAGACAGAAAAAAAATGGAACATCAGTTATGCCATTTATGCGTGAGTACCGGTGGTAGATACCACAAGGACAACCCTAGAGAGATGAGATTGAGACGAGCCAAAGGTAATTAGCGTTCAGCCCGTCGGTGAGGAGGGGAGCGCTAGCTATGGGACCAGCCCAGCAGCGGCCGGCGTTGGACTGGGGATTAGGTGGGGAAAAGCACCAGGGCTGAAATCCCCTGCGGTTCTGGAACAGAAAATGGCGTGGCTTGGCGCCTGCCCTGTCAGAGCACAGAGCAACTCCAGTACCGGTGCTCAGGCCCGTTAATTGGAATTCATGTGGGGCTCAGCCTTACAGGGAAAACATTGACAGACTTCGGAGCGAACGCAGGGGTGCTGGGAATCCTGTGATCATGTACAATGCAGGGGCTAAGGAAATCCAGCGTGGAGACGAAATGATGGATGTGGTTTAGGAGCACTTGGGAGCTGCAGAATGTCACGCTGAGAAGCAGCGATGTGGTGATAATCTCACCCCATGAATCCAGCTACGGCAGAACCCTTAG
>JANZLP010000002.1:11753238-11769708 GCA_026930925.1 Chelictinia riocourii | reverse complement strand
AAGCATGTCTCTCCACTTGGGCAATGAGGTCTTCGACGTGTACAAGGCACCGCTACAGGGAGACCACAACCATTTGTTTATCAGACAGGGGACGGGTCTACAAGGACAGGCTGTTTTCAAGACAAAGTTAACCTTCAGGTAAACGTGCTGTTCTATAGCAAATGTTGATACTACTTTTGCAGTTAAGTGTTGTAACCGGTACACGAAGATGAGAGATAGCGGTTCGTAAACCCTAACTGTTTGATAAGAACGCGCTACTTCCCAAAATCAGTATTTCAGTAAGATTTTTCCTGAATGAGGTGTTCCAGTTTGAAAGGTTAATATGCCATTCACTGCTCTATGTAGGCTACCTGTGGTTTTTTATATATAATTTTAATTTGCATTTTTAAGTGCAAGTCCTCATCTGAATCAGAAAGAATATTAATATTGCCTGAAATTAACCTTTCTTCTGATGCAAAGTTGCTTATCAGGATGATGATTACATCTTGGGATATCGATGTGGAATGTGGAGGTGATTATTTAGGTTGGGAACGGACTACAGATGGTTTGCTGAGAGAGGAATTGATGTCTGCGGTAGCTGTTACAATGCACGTAAATAAATTGGGGGGAAAAAAAAAAAAGGAGGATGCTTTTACTTTTGAGCAGGTGAATCTTTGAAATCTCAAGTGTGCTGGCCCTACTGTTGCCCTTTAGAAATGGGAATGTCCCTTGAAGAAGTTTTTAACCCATCGTGACTTTTTAACA
Organism: Chelictinia riocourii; assembly: GCA_026930925.1. Taxonomy (NCBI): domain Eukaryota; kingdom Metazoa; phylum Chordata; class Aves; order Accipitriformes; family Accipitridae; genus Chelictinia; species Chelictinia riocourii. The sequence goes on along the minus strand of JANZLP010000002.1, from coordinate 11,768,964 downwards.
GGCCACACTCTACGGACAGTGCCACTCACAGGAAGATGACCCTGTCTCTGGCAGATAGGTGTTCAAAGACCCAGAAAATTCGTATTTTGCCAATGGCGGGTCGCGATCCAGAGTCTCAGCGCACAGAAATGATTAAGGTATTGTGGCGTGGAACTCTTTTTATGCTCTAGTTTTATCTAAAAAATCACAATATAGCTGAACGTTTTACGACTTTATGAAAAACAGAGTGTATCCTGGAGTTACAGTTGTCAGCCGTGGGTGTGGTTTGCTTAACCTTACAGATTACAAAAAAAATCAGAATATGTACAGTCTTTACACTGCTGTGAAATTATTTCAAAAGCTACAGTAGAACACAAGGTGTTCTTGAGTTGGTTTGGGTGGTTTTTTGGTTGGTTGGTTGTTTCCTCCTCTGTCTTTATATATTGCTTCTCTCTTTGGGCAGAAAGAAGAGGAGAGATTAAGAGCTTCCATTCGCAGAGAATCTCAGCAGCGAAGAATGCGGGAGAAGCAGCATCAGCGTGGTCTGAGTGCAAATTATTTAGAACCTGATCGCTATGATGAAGAGGATGAAGGAGATGATGCCATCAGTCTAGCAGCTATCAAAAACAGATACAAAGGTGGCATCAGAGGTAATAATAAACTTTAACAGCATGTAAGTAGGGCCTGTGTGATTCAGATGGAATAATTTCACAGGAGACTCTGGCAAGATTGTGTTTTGCCACTTGATTTGATACGTGAGGAGGCGTGAATTCAGTTCATAAAAGTTTATTTTGTTTATTCTGGAGTTAGATTCTGCCAGCTTTTTGTGGGACTAAATGTAAGAGAGTTATTTTTAATATTCTTTCTTCCTCACCAATTTCAGATGAAGGTAAGTATTTGTCTCTTCATTTTTCTCTGTAGAGGAACGTGCTAGAATCTACTCTTCTGACAGTGACGAAGGCTCAGATGAAGATAAAACACAAAGACTACTCAAGGCAAAGAAACTTACTAGCGATGAGGTAAGAAAAGGATTTCGTTCTCATTTTCAGTCAGGAACATTTCCTGCACTAAACCTAGTTTTTAAAGCTGAGACTTTTGTAGTTTCATTTACGCTGGGATGAATGTGTTATTTAACTTGGCACGCGTTCCGTGGTCGTTAATCACCAATTTCTTATACGCTGCTTTAGTTCATAGACGTGAGTGATTCCCCAAGGAGGTCACTATTGTTATTCCTGGTTTAAAGATGGAAAAATTTATGCCGTTATGTTTAAATTACTGTTTAAATGACCAATAATAGGATATAGGACATAGTTTTCAGTATGATACATACCTCTATAATGCAAGAAATCTTTGAAGGAGTAAGTTTGCTCTCGTTTTCACTTCTGTACTGCGCTTCCTGTAAACTTCTCCGGAGGCACGTCTTACGTCCCGGACTGTTGGACGTTTATTACAGTCTGAATGCATGTTCTTGCTGCTCTGACGCTACTCCTTACACTGTCAGCTGAGTATTTGCATTAATAGGATTGTAATATGAAGCAGAAGTAAAAATTAGTTTTTCTTTTAAAGGCATAGATTCTGGCTTTTTATTACACATTGAGGAAAACGTAGCATTTTAGAAAATATGACAGTAATCCTGGAGAGAGCCGTAGTGAGGCATGTAGACAAAACTGTAATTTTGTGATCTCTGTTAGTAGAAATTGAATTGTTTATTTATAAGACACTCACTACTGGTTGCTAGTTGATGATATAGCAGTGTCAGGACTTTGCAGTTCCAGTCTCTGAGAAGAAAAGGTCTAGTCAACAGAATTTCCCTGCTGCTCGAGGGGAGATAGCCTCCATTTTAAAATTACATGATTTAAAGGTAATATTCCCATCAGGGCCACGGAGGGGTGCTACAGCATTATGGACAAAACCCCAGTGCTGTGTAACTGCTTACTTTCAGGCACCACGTAGCAAGTCTGGTATTTGTAATATATATCCGCATACGTGAAACACGGGCTTCGGTGTACACAGTACCACAGGCTTGCTTTTATGTGCTGTCAGTCAACAACGCGGCGCCAATCTCTGCTGATAACAGTTTGGTACCGTTATTGAAAATGTCAATCTGTTGTTATTGATGATAATTATCACCACACAGCGAGTACTTTTACGGTTACTGTAGTTAGTGGGGATATTCTGCTAAAGAGGAAAGTGAATCATTTAACGATAGCCTGGCTCAATTACAAGGGAATGCTTGTTCTGAGGAGGAAGCTCTCATTGAGATTCCCACCCTTATTAATTTCTGTTTTCCATGCTTAAAATTCCTTCCTGAGATTCTCACTGTACCAACTTAATATATTAATAAGAATGAAAAGGTTTGAATAAAAAATTATTCATCAGAGTTCTGAAACTCAATCTTTGCTGCTGCTTAAAATCAAGTAATGTGTTGCTCCAAAAAACCAGCCCAAACAAAAACATCCCAAAAAGCAAAACCAAAACCAAAAAATGAAAGAAGGATTGAGGTTACTTAGACCTGAGAGTATTTGTAAAGCTACTCTTCTTTTTTTAAAAAGAATTGAGTAATTGAGTTACCACTTGTTCTTCGTGTCAAAATTGGTAAGTTTTGCATTAATAACTAGTGATTTGTAGTTTGATTAAACATGTTTGTAGCATTCTGATTTAAAATGTTGTTTGGAAGGATTATTTAAACTGAACTTGAGTGAATGCACATGGAATAAAAATCAACCTATTGACTCTGTATTCAGGTGCTAAAAATTAGGGATCTAGCCTGTAAAAGTCATTATGGTATTGCTTGCAAACAGGTAATTAACTCAATAATTTGAGTTCCTTTGACCGACTCTTTGAAGCCTCCTAAACTATTACATTTCTTGGGCTGTAAACTGTGGTGTTGATTCTCGGTACTGGTGGTTTCTCATCAATCTTTCTCCTTTATGCCAGAGAGTGGTTTAGGTGGTTGTTGGGTTTTTTTTAAATAAACAAAAAAAATTCCTACCCACTTACTGAATTTCTTCTTTGCTTCAGTAGCTCTAATTTAGGGCATATGAGTCTCAATAGTCTGAAAACTTAGCGAAGCCACACAGTCTCTGCTTCTGCACGTTGAAAAATTCACTACAAATTCTAGGAATTACCAATGCTCGTAGGACTTGCTGAGAACGATGTTGCACATGCCGTAAATCCAGATTATGCCGTAAATTACTTCCATGCCGTAGTTCAGTTTGCAGCAGGTATGGCTGCGTGTCCATTGAGGTGAATGGATCTGCAGCTGGATCGTGGTTTGAGACTGGTAGGAACGTTGAATGAATTTAAAACTCCTGATAGGTGAGCAGTCCTGCATCACAGCAGCATGAAATGGAAAAACTAGAACTCATAATTTTGCTTTTCTTACAAGAAGGACTTTGAGGTCTTGTTGTTGCTCTTCCGAGTTTTTTATTTTAGCTTGGATTACGATGGTTTATTTTTGTCCTTTTTTGCCCTTAGGAAGGTGAGCCTTCTGGAAAGAGAAAAGCAGAGGATGATGACAAAGCGAGTAAGAAGCATAAGAAATACGTGATCAGTGATGAAGAGGAAGATGATGACGATTAATATTAAGGAAGCACAAAAGTTGATTTTTTTTTTTTAATATATATTTATATATATATTGTACAGTTCTCTTACAGCAAAGATGTAAGTAACCATAATGGGGTTATTTTGATAAAGGAAAATTCCATTGAAGTCTGCATTTCTGGTGTGAATAAAGCTTTTTGACTTCCTTTTACTCTTAAGATTTTTCTCTTATTGCAGCAACCCTTGCGCCAGGGATCGTCACAGTGCCGGTTTTTGTCTTGCACAGTACATTTCAGTTTTGAGAATTGTTATCTGGTTATCCAAGTGGATTAATCGGTGATTTTTCCTGAGTGCGTTAGGAGAAACCATTTTAGTCTTTAGAGAGTGCTTAAATGGTAAGTTTGCCTGATGAGGATACAGAAATTTAGCTTACCATCTGTATGGAAGGGTTGGAAGAACATAGGAGCGTTAAAGTGCGATTCTCTTTTTTTTTCCCTAGATGTTCCTTACTTCCCGTTGACTGTTCACAGTCACACCACTATGCTGGTATATTTTGATGACTGAAAATATTTTTTTCCATCTTTGAGTAAACTGTGAAGCTCCTGCAGCTCGAATAGTTTGCTGATCACATAAGACATTTATTTTTCACGTATCGAAGCCCAGAATGAAAATTTGCATCTTGCCTGAGCGTTGTTAATACTAGGCACATACTAGTGATGTAAATGTCGGAGTAAAAGCACTTGCTTGAAGAAAGCGAAGACAGTTCTGTCAGCAAAAATTTATCTTAATAATAGTGTCTCATAATGTTATATAATCCTTATGGTGCTATTTCCTGTTGTTCCTGGTTGGTTTTATAAATAGGTTTGTTCAGCTGGGAATTCACCGAAGGAAAAGATTCTGGACAGAGTCACTGCTGCTTTTACACTCTATGTAAACACCTTACTCGATTATGCAATACCAGTTGTAAATTGTAAAAGAAATACCTGAACTTTTCCATACTTTCTTTCCAAGAAGGAATATCCCATCCGTAGTTGTCTCTCTTGGCTGAGAGAGCCTTCAGATGTTACCTGTGCTGCTTTAACTGACTTTTCACGCAGGCCTACAGAGTTTGGATGCGACTTGTAAAAGGTAACAAAAAATATATATATTTTTTTTTTAAAAATCCATAAAAGGAAAACGGAACCAGCTTAATGCCTCTTTAAACAAAACCATTGACTGGTGCTGTGAAAAGATTACTACGTGGATTTGTGTTACGTAAGATGAAATAAAGTAGCTGATCGTTACATAAGAAGGACTGTTCCCCATCTCTCTCCTGCCCAGCTGAATTCTGCTTTTTTTTATAAAAGAGTAGAAGGGCGCAGGTGCCTCACGGTGAGCATTTTGCTCTCGTGACATTCCCTGGTTCTCTGCGATAACAGCTTTCAGCCTGGAAATCTTGCTTTCATCATCTTTAATTAGGCTGGTGGTTTGTCAAAATACTCTGCCTTCATTTCTCCTGCCTGGAAGGTACGGGAAGCGTGCTGGCTGCAGCGGGACGGAGCTCCGCGTGTCTTTATATATTCCGCTGAGCAGCTGACTGCAGTGTAGACATTTGCAAGTATGAAAACAAAGCGAAGAATTTCAGCTCAGAATTCTGAGTGCCTGAGAAACTTCTTTTTTTCTGTAATTTAATCGTTATCTAAGAGTTCCTCTGCCTCTTTAATGTGCAGATAAAACCTTTTTCCATCTGCTGGAATTTTGACCCTCTAATCCTCTTAGTTTAGAGCTCTGCTGGGAGACTGGTTCCTTATATGATGTTACCTGCTTTCCATTTGCAACCTTCTCGGGAAGAAGCTAGCTCTTTAGAGAGGGACTCGTTCTATATGGACCTAACATGCTGTCCTTGATGTAAAAGCATCCCAGATACCTCTTAAACAACGAATTTGGCGTGTGGAAACACACCATCAATTCACCGGTGATGCGTTTGGGTTTATGCCAGTTTAAGTGTCGGCTATTTTTATTTTTATTACACGTCTAGGAGTGAAAATGGGTTTAATCACTTCCATAGGTTTGATGCTGACTAAGCCTTTACTAAGCAAGTGGTGCACTAGCTTCCAAAAATGAGGCTTTTTGTGGATTACAAAGATGAAAAGAAGTACATTTTTTACACTGTCTTCTTTTGTAAATTGCTCTTTCCAAGTCTTACTTAAAGGTGGAGTTTTAGAAAGCGTTTTCTCAGTTTAAATTGGTTTATCAGTCATCTTGTAATTAAAGTCACTTGAATGAGCTTAGCCTTATCCCCAGTATTTTTTTACTTGTTATTCTAATGTATAGTTTTATTTAACCTGAAGGCAGTTTTTGCTCTCCCTTTTTCCAGCCTCCAAGTATGAGAGAATTACTTGGGATTGTTTCATTTTACCAAAATTCAGAATATTAAGGCAAAGGAAAGAGAATGTGGATTGAATCGGGTACTTTTGTACTCACTGTTGGGAATGCTTCTTCCGGAAAGGGCATGAACAACTTCCAACAAAGGAAAATATCTTGGAAGAGCCGGTGTTAAGCTGTGTGAGTACTAGATATTCTGGCTAGTGGCAGGATGCAGGATAAATTCTCATGAAACAGGTACTGAAAGCTGTTCTTGGTTATATAGTTTTATTGTTTTGAGTATATCCTTCAGCTGCAGCCTAGTTTCCAGCTGCTGATCTGGAGTTTTCTTTCTAGTACCTGGTAGGATTTCCCACCAGCCGTTTTTCTCCATCCTGGCCATCCAGCTTGGCACGGATTTCACGCTGCAGCACACCCGATGGATCGGGGAGTGCCCGCTGAAAGGAGCAGTTGCTCTCGCGCTCCTTCGCTCTTCCCAGCGGCAGGGGTGGCACTCACTAGCCCAACTCGGTGAGTCGACTTGCTAAACTGTCTGGAAATGTCTTCTTTTTGTTGAATTTTTGTGTTTTCTGCCAGGCGTGCCTGCAGAACTGCCCTGTTGGCCACGTGAGCGTCGGAGCCAGCTCAGCAAGTCGGTGTCGTCCTGACTTGGGGGACATCAAGAAGGACCTCTTTGGCAGAGGTAAAACATTAAATTGACTTTCTTTTGAAAACTTACCTTGACCGTACAGAAGGGAGTGAATGGTTTTCTGCTGACGTAGCTGCCTGAACCGGCACATTGAAAACTCGGCTGTGCCTTGAGGTGGTGCAAGGGGAAGCAGAGGTGGAGCAGGACGGATGGGGAGATTGCCGCTGTGAGCGGCAGCAAGTTTTAGCTCGGCTCTGATACGAAGCAGCAGCCGGAGGAATGTGGTTTTTATGGGTATTTATTTCTCAGCCCGTAGGCGCGGCGGGGTTCCTGGTGTCAGCCCTTCTAGGGCTTTTGTTTAACGGCATTAGACTGTAATCAAGCTCTCTGGGTGGTGTTGAACGTATAGAGATCGTTACACGGGAACGATGGAGAAGATGATTTGTTTCTGATGAATATTCTTTTAATTTTTGGTATAAGGGGTGTAATGTCTTAGACTTGTGAAACTTAGGCTGTTGTAACGCTCACGGACTTGCCTGTGGCTTGACTTGGAAGTGCTTCTTGGAGAGCGATGTGATTAATCCCTGTTGCTGCCTCGTGATGCCCTTTGACTTCAGCTGGGGTTTTTCAATACTTGCCTGGACACGACGGGCTTGCAGAAAAGCTGCAAACTGATACTGATTACTAGCTTGTATCTTTAATTGCTTTAAAACTCCTGGGCGTTCCGAGGAATTATATAAGCTGACTAGTTGAGAAAATAACGTAAAATTAAGTAAATCTATGCTGAAATGATTCAAAAAAAAAAGAAGAAAATCCTTCGACAAGACTTGGTTTCTTGAGGGTTTTGGTTGTTGTTATTAAAGGGTATTTTTATGCTTTAAAAGCCGATGAATCTCAGTTTACTGGGCTGATATTTGGAAGAAATCAGTTATAAAAGTGGAAGGTTAACTTCAGAAGGTGTTTTTTGTTTCGGTCTGGTTTTTGTTTCCATTAAGGCTTAGTCTTGAAGAAATGGGAGGTGGTGGAGCCAGTTTACCAATAAACGTAACTTTTGTACCTCTGGGTTATGTTGGCGTTTTCTGGGAAGCAGTAGCATTCACGCAGTTATTTTTAGTCATGGAATCATATCTGTGTTGTATTCTTTATTTATTCTAAATTAAAGATAAATCTTATAAAGCAGTGGAAGTACTAACTAACATACCCTCTTTTTTTATATCCTATGACTGAGTCAGATTATGTCTCATATTGTTTCATGCTTTTCCTTTTTTTTGCCAGATACCTCACTTCAGAATGTAACTGTGGAAGCGAGGTGCTAATCTTAGCCTGGTAATTTGGCAGCTTTCTGAGGGTTTTTTTTGAGTGTAAAGATGCATCATAAACATTCTGTTCAGGAATACAATAAGACTCATTACTGACCTTATGGTAAACCCATTTTTGGAAAAATTTACATGGATACCAAGAAGCCCTCTCGTTCTCAATATGTAAAGGTAATAAACTAGGGGTTTGGTAACAGCAGTACCAGCCCTTCCATTCAGGTGCTTAATACACTTGTATTTAGTGTTCGTGCACTTGATTTGGGGGGTGTAATTTTGTGTGTAATCCCGCTATAGCTCTTGGTCCAGGGTTGGTTCCGCTTGTGTTTACAGCCTGCAGCTCTGAGGCTTGTTTGCTGGTATGGAATAAGGTAACTGTATGCAAAACTGCGTGAGCTTGCCATCTCCTAGTCTTAGTTTTCAGCTTAAAATAAACTGCTACGTGGACTTGGATTTGGGAAGGGAGGAGTATATGTATCCCGGAGAAGATAAGGGAGGATCAAGCCAAAGTGTTGTGCTTAAAAAAATGGAGGGGGTTGTTTTTATTTTTTCTTTTCTTGTTTTTCGCTCTCAAAAGTAACTGGAAAAAGCTCAAATGCCGAAATCACAACTGTGCAATTTCAAATTGACCCTGGGCAGCTTGCATATTTCCAAATTCACACCTGATAATGTTAGGGGGTTTCTCCTTTCTTGCAAGCAAGTAGACCTGAATCATCAGTTTCATGTGGTACGAGGCAAAACCAAGTCACGTTTCACCAGCCACAAATACATGTTTTTTCCTGTTACAGAAACCTCAGAGAACAGGGTAGCTGGAATTCAAGTTATTTTCCAGCTTTCTTTTTTTTTTTTTTAAGTCCTTATGGACTTTACCCCCAAAAGTTTGTTACGCACGTTCTCAGTATCGTTTTACTAATGCTTTGCAATCCTTAGATTTGAAAACACAGGAGAGTATAGCTCTCTTTCAGAGTAAACAATACAGCAGTAGATGTTTGGTTAGACCAGGCAGGAACTTACTCTCACATCCTCTTAACTAAAGCAAAAAACATTTGCATTCTCACTTTTGAAGCCTACAAGTCACTCATACTTTACTATCAAAGTATCTTTCACTTTATTTACTTCCTCTGGTTTGATGGAAATATGGAAAAAACAGCAAAAACGCACACAGCCATTTTAAGTGTATTGTAACAAAATCAGCTGGATCTTTCTCTGCTTCAGTCTGCTTTCTAGGAAAGAGACAACAGAGCCATCCAGCCTTCAGCATTTGAAGCAGTACCACACAAGGTGTCAAACCGGAAAAGACTGGAATTATCAGGATAACGGAAGTCCACAGTGAAATAGATAAAAATGGGTTGCCATGAAAAAGTGACTACCAATTAGGAGGAGGTTGCTAATGGCATTTAATTATCACCTAAGAAACCAATCTTATTTTATATTCTTTATAACGACCTTAGCACAAGAAATAATTGAACAAAATACCAATAAAAATCCTAAAGTCAAATATAGAAAATATACTGATCTTCTTCTACAGAGATACCATGCAGGAAAACCTGAATGACTGTGGAATAGAAATGGGATTAAACTTCCTCACAAAGTTACATGACTAGTATAACACAGTAAAAAGCTCTTGTTGGTCTCTGAAGTAGGATTTCAGCCACTTAAAACAGTGACAGAAGGACCCAAGTGCATTAGCCATCTACAAGGCATCATCAGTCACTAGTCTGATGCAACCACTAGGAATCATGGTCCTAGGATACAGTAATTTAGCATTTGGCAATAGAAAAGGGTACATGACTGCGAAGACCACAATACTTCACCTTTTATTCGCCTTCGCAGGCAGTTCAAACTGGAGTAGGTACAAAAACAGGCTATTAAAAAAATCAGGATATAAAGTGCTTCTCTCAGAATGCACAGCAACAGCTTTTGGTTCTCTTCCTTACCAAAAAAAACCAAGTTTGAACCAGGGCTACATTACCTTCTACAAATTGTTTATTCCCTCCTTGGCCAAAAAGAGAAGTGACTGAGCTCATCGCTTTCTGCAGAAGGCTAAAAGAGAGAGGGGAATAAAGTCCAGGTCTCTCTCTCTCCCAACGTACGTCAAAAGACACCAGAACTCGCCCGTGTAGCTCGTGTGAAGTGACTGTTGGTGGTGGGGAAATCCCTAGGCCGATCCCTCGTGAGACATTCTATCAGGCAGCAGCCTCCCACATGGCTCCGTTCCTTTGGGGAGGAACTGCAGAGAGGCAAGGAAGGGATCCGATGGAGGAATCTCAGGCGACGTGCTGGGTTGAACATTTTCCAAGTTGGACAAGCTGAAGCCTCTCAACACACTGTTGCCTCTGCACAGGCAGAGTGTCTCCCATTTTTTCCCCTAAAGGCATTTTATTATCCGAGGCCTGCAAGTAGAGTTTTAAGACTAATCAGATTTATAAAAATCAAAAGCAACAGTCTTACTACTGTGGAAAAGAAAAAAAGCTGGAGTTTTAGGTATTCTGAGATGGGACTGATTAATCACTGAATAGGTGAGTCCCTAAAACCAAACTCTCTTCTTAAAACTAAGAGGAAAATTTTTCATATTTGTCTTACCATGTCTTTTCAAGGATTTTGACATTGTACCATGCGTTTTCATTAACAGTATTTTTAGTAGTTTAAAAAGAGAAAACAAATCCCACGTGTGCATCAAGACAGTAACACAGCAGTGATCACACGTTGTGTGGTTCGCATAAATTCTTTCATTATCTGATCAGGTGACTGTCTCTTTTAAGTTCTCAAAATACTCCTGAAAACTCTGTATGACAGCTATTTTGAAAATGCCATGTCTCTCCAGGGCTTAGTCCCAACTGTGCCCATTAAGCATTATCCAAAGTCAAGAGGTGAGGTGAATTCTCTTCTCCAGGGCTATATAGCCTGTGTTTGGCATATAAGATGCTGCACTTCTACATAGATAGCCATCTAAAGAGAAAGTTTTAGGGTTTATCTCATCTCCTCCCACTAGAAGAAACATCAGGCATTGTTCTAGTATTTTTGAAAAGAAAAGAAAGTTTTCCTACACCTACACCTTTCTTTTCCCTCTTCTATCCTACTATCCCCTCATTTAAAAGCTTTCAGGCAATGGCAAAACTGAAAAGTACACATAGTTCTATGATTTGTAAAGTTTCATTGTTTTCTGATAGGTTCAAAGAAAACACTTATTCTACTATCTCTAAAAAGTCACAAGTCATGATTAACAGAAGCCATCACATGAAATGGAGATGTAGACAAGTATTGTGATGTACATAGATGGTATACTAACGGTATCTGCCTGAAAGATCTTTTAAGCTCAGTGCCAAAAGAGGGTTCAGAAGTGGACGAAAACCCTCTTCTGCATTTTACATCTAGGACAATAGTGAGAATTCATGTTCAACAGCCCATCAAACATACTTCAAGCTCTCCTCAGACCTAACTGGCAGACATGTCACTGAAGGGGTGCTAAATTAAATGCATATTTGGCATAAGGAAAGAAAATACTGCCCGATTGTGTAAGTGCCTCTTTCTGAAGGCTTCAGCACGCCTTAGAAAAGAGTAATTGCAGATGGAATTTGCAGACACTCTTCAAGATACTATCCATGGCCCATCCCATGTACTCAGTACACACCTCACTCCAGCACAGCAAAACAAATGAAAGGTACAGTATATTGAGGGCATGTTGATGCACGTCAATTAGATAAACCATGGAGACAATGGGATACATGAAGATGAGGAGTATTTTCTCACTGCTGTCTCAGATCTATCCATCATAGAAACACAATCCTAGTTTAGCTATACCTGGAAGCTCACTAATGTAACAGGAATTTAGTTAATATAAATAAAAGGGTGGCAGCAGACCTATTAAGTAAGGTTTAATAATTCCACACTATATCCTGGCCTTGGCCTCAATCATCTATCTATAAAGATAGCCTGGTGAAAACTAGCATGCTAACCAGTATGCATACACTTTATTCTCCCTCAGAGCAGACCTCAGGCTGCTTTGAGAAGTAACAGGCAGAATTTAACCTTCACTGAGAAGGCAAAAAATGGATTTAGAAGCCCTTTAATATGCTGCTCTAGCACCATCCCTTCACGATCTATATAACCAGCCTCTTATCTGGCTGCATTCTCCAGAATGTGTAAAGACATAAGCTCCTCAAATCATCACTGTGACAGGCTAAATTTCCTGTTATTTACAGTTATCCATTTCCTGCAATTTTTCAAATACAGGATTATATGCAATATAAACAAAATATAAGGCATGAAATAATGGATCTTCCCACATGCAGGGGGAACGTGTAATGAAACCAGGTTTTTAGGAGGCCAGGCTCGTTCTTCTATCAGCAGGCACCCGGCTGAGCAAGCCACAAGAGGGAGCGCGAACACTGTTGAAAATGCAACAAAACGGGAGGCAGAAGAGCCAGGTCCAGGCAGCGTTTGATGCCAAGTCTGTTGCTAATAGCCCGCATTCTCATTTGTACTGAAAACCAGTTTAATTTCCTCTTCAGCTTTAACGCATTACAAGTAATTTTTCAATACTAATCTGGTAAGGAGCGAGAGATAGAAGGGCATTCAGAACGTTCAGCTTGAGCTGGATCAGGGAAGGGTCAGAGCAGCAGGCACAACGGCCCCGGCTGTCAGACAAGCGGGACGGGGGCCGCAGCGCTGGCCCGCGCAGAGGAAAGGGAGACCGGCTCTGCGTTTCTCCCTCCTGCTCTTGCTGCTACCAAGGGAAAGACCGGGGCACCTGCAAGTACGAGTCCAACCCCAAAGGGCACCTACTGCCAACCTTTATAGCAACGAGAACAGGCGTGCACACATGCTGGGACTGCTCCAGCCTCACCCCCCTCCTCTTCTTTTCCTTTATGTGAGACAAAAAATAAGGCTCCTTAACTGTAGTGAAATAGACTGACAAAAGAAACATCTGACAACAGACACTTTCAAACTGAGATGTTTATATGTAGGTCCAATACGAGTTTGTGAAATATTCCACCATCATAGTCCATTTTTCTCATTTCTTATCTCTTAATATTATACAGTCAAGTTCCATTCTTGAGCTGAAGGCTGTTTATATAAACCAAGGATAAATGTATTCTTAAAGGCTGCTCTCTCTGGGTGGTTTAGCACAATATAGTGCTTGAATATCCATTTCAATTAGCTGTTGCAGTATTCTAGAAGGAAACAGCAGTAGGATACTACTGTTATGCAAAGGACAGCAGCACAAAGGATAATGCTTGTGAATACTGATCTCCTGACTGATGTAATCATTGTGACAAAAGATAATGTCTTAGTATTATGACCTGACTCTTCTGCATGAAGTCAAATACATTCATCATAAATCTATCTTCTTTGGGGAGCTGAAAAAGGAGGAAGGTCACAAGGCTGCGGAACAGATCTGCACCACACATAATGCAGTTTCTTGCCTCCACGGGATCCAGGACAGCAGCAGAAGCCCCTGCACTGGCAGGTCAGTGGACACAGCTTCAGGATTCATGACTGCCTCAAAACACAGGGTGAGAGAGGATCCTTTCCCCAGCATGAAAAGGATGCCGAAATGCCTCCCAACAGAGTCCCAACATACAAGCTCCTGGGAGGCAATTCAACTAAGGCTCCTGCATTTGCAGGTTACAAATTACTTTCTAGCTAAATTGTCATATGTATTTTTCCAGTAATGTATGAAATCAATGAAACACCACTAAGAGAAATGAATTGGCTCTGAGGCTATCACGGTACTTACCACACCTGCCACTTCCCTTTGCATGATAGGATCAGGAGGGGGAAGCCGGAGGATGCGCTGAGGGGCACTGCAGCCCCAGGAATCAGAGGAACCGGTAGCACTGCGTGCGTTGCACCAGCTACCGCACCCGAACCCAGGAGGAGACGCACACAGGTGAAAGAAGCTTGAAGACCAATAACCCCTGTCAGGGGCTTGGACTTGCAACACTATCATCGGAGACACAGAACTTTTCTTCTTTTCTCTTTTCTTCCCTTTTTTTCCTGGTCACACCTCTACCTCTTGTGGGTAGGTTTACTCCAAGATTTGTCTGTTACCATGCACAAAAACTCCTAAGAAACACACAGCCCTTGGCATCTCCGAAGGGTGAGCGAGCACTGGGGACAGCTCGGGGCGGAAAACAACAATGAGCAAAGCCATCTGGCTTTCAGACCGGCAGAGACCAGCTTCAGAACTGACAGATACCTTGGCTTTAAACTCCTGATAGTACTGATAAGCATTCATGTAAATGGACGAATTTCCAAGTATGGCAAAAGGCTACAGTCAACTTAAAAAAGCCTTTGTAGGACTTCAACAAGAGTTGGGAGTGGGAATTTGAACATTTTTTTTTTTTCAAAAAAGGTCTCACTTCTTTCACTACACTCTTCTTTTCCCTCAAACAAAACCAGTGGTATATAATGCCATAAATTTGTATATAAAACCCAAACACTAGTGCCTGATACAGGTAAGAGAACTATTTTATTATTAAAGTTACCATCATTTAAACATTTAGAGCACCTCTAATGCAACTAAAGCATAGTAGTAACTGCATAGTAATCCAACACAGAAAAATCTGCAAATGGAAAAAACACTGAATAGTTTTAAAAAAAGTATTTGTTTTTTAAAAAAATAATCACAGTAGTATCTGAAAACCAGGTTTCCTTCTTAGTTATACTCAAGACAAATGTTAGGTCTATTCTGTAATGGAAAGCAAGCTAATCATCTGTATACTGCAGTTGGTTCTGGTTTTGAATTTGCAATCTTCTTATCTATCTTCTATCTTTAGTGTCTTGTATGTTACGTGGCTTATCAAAACAGTATCCCACGTCTTCATTGCTGATACTATCTTGTAAGTTAACTAAAAACTTTATAGAACAGACCAAACTATGAAAAAAAATGGCTGAGAAATGATGTTTGTTGATGCATAATATGCCAAAATTTAGGACTGTGGAACTGCTAACTCATGTCAGTGTACTGTTATTAAAAATTGCTGATTGACTAGTAAAATGGACAGCATTTCATGATGCCAGAGAAATACCAATAAATATGCAGCAGTCATGATTATTTTTAGAGATTGAAATCTCATTAATGCCTCAGAGATACCACCATTTTTTGTGCACGCTGAAGTGACATCCCATGTGGCTCTTAGGTAAACCCGAAACATTTCTTGAAAGAAATTTCTGGCTTACCTTAAAATAGAGAAAATGTCTTTATGACATGTTGCAGGTTTCGATACATTTTAAGCACTAGTCTGTCTTTTCAGCTAGCACATTTTCTGTGAAGAGTAACATGTTGAACTAATGTTTTGAGTGAAAGGCTCTAGAGACAGAACGATCAAAATGCTCTTAATTGACAGTGTTTAAAAGAACAAAAACATACCGAAATGATGACAAGAATTACACTCCTGGCTTGCCTGATAAGTTGGATATAACTGTCAATATAGAAGTTGAAAAGTAAAAAAGTTTAGTCAGTGTCAAAGACATCATCCTCAAAATTTAAGACACCCTCCCCCATGTTCCATAGCTGCCAGCTGAAAGATGCACGAACATCAGCACACACCCTTTTGCTCTTTCTTATAGAGGCAGTCTGCAGATAAACTCTCTGAAATCGGTTTCTTTCTTTCCTCTGATTAAGGAAGAAGGCAAAACACACTGTAAAAGCTCCAATTATGGAATTCTTATTTCTGTAGTATCTGTAGCTTCATTATCACCCTTTCCTTCTTTCCCTCTTCCACCCTTGGTGGAATTGTTTGAGTTTCTCAGAGTATCTTTGGTATCTCCTGTACTCCATTGCTTAATAGCATATGTGAGCTTCAATATCACATTGTTTAATGGAGCACACGGTCATGATTTTTATCACTTTTTAGAGTTGTTGGGGTTTTTTTTTTTTTTGGCAATAAACCA
>JANZLP010000002.1:11495983-11508598 GCA_026930925.1 Chelictinia riocourii | reverse complement strand
TGAAACTTAGTAATAACTGGTTGATTTTGAAAGGTGATTGAGACCACTTGCCTTCTCCAAGAGGTTTAGTGAATTAGGCTAGTACAGATATGGTTATGTGAAGTCCTACAGTCAGCAAACACTGCTCAAGGTCAAACCTGCATTTTCTGGTTTGCTGTAAGCTAACTCACACTGGATATAGAGATGGTTTAATCAGATACCCAAACACTCACACATGCCAGATGATGGGTTTATTTGCAATTTAATTTTTATAGGTATAGTCTGTATTGTTCAGTATCTGTCTTTTCCCCCCACTGAAGAGTGGGATGCCAGGAAGTTGGTGCTGTTGCTGTAGGTTGCTGTGCTAACCGGCTGTGATGATGCTAACGGGGGGTGGTGTGTGTGCAAACGATTTGGGAGGCTGTGTTTAAAAGTCGAAGTCGGTCTCGCGAGACACAGGAGGATGTCCCTGCTGGAAGTGGGAGAGATGCCATGACTTTCTGAAAGCAGGGGGACCCATCTGAAAAGGGGAAGCAGCTTTATCGCTTTTTTTTGTGTAAACTGTTGCAAGCTGACACTTGTAGCTTGGTAACGCTGAATCTGTCCCAGTGGACTGTAACCCCAGTTTCTGGGAGTTTAACTCTTCTTAGAGTGTTGCTTTCAACCCATAGCTACTCAGAAATAATTTCCAAAAGAAAAAAAAGCATCAGAAGCTGCTCAGCGGCGCAGTTAGGCTCATTGCTCCGGCTGGAGCAGGTCCCTGCGGCGCTGTGGGGAAGGGGCTGTGTGCCGCGGTGGGCCGGCTGGTTTGCTGACCTCACACTCCGCACCACGGGCTGGCTGGAAAGGCGTGCTGCACCTTCTCCAAGAACGAAGTAGGTTTGGTGGCTCAGTGGAGTTGCTTGCCTGAATCCTTATGAGCACGGCCGCTTATTCCACGTCATTATTCCATGGTGCTTTATCACATTGTTATTCCACTCACTCCTCCCTGACAAGGAAAAGTTCATTTCGTTTGGCACAGCAGCTTGTTGGCTTCATTTAGGTATACAGTCCTTTGGGTGTCCGCTGAATGCCGTCTTTGTAGGTAGCTTAGGAGACATCTCCTCAGGCTCTAAAGCTTCACATGGTGACAGCAGGCGTCTCTTCTAGTTTAGGCTCTGAGGCCTCGTCTCGTGAATGTGATACTGGTCTTGTAACCCTAAATACTGACTTGCTTTCCTGAGAAGTGTAGGGTGTGTTACTTGCTGCCCTGGACAGGCGTTGCGTGAGCGGTGTGCCTTGTTTGTTTGTGGACCTTCCATCATGGTTAGCTGATGTTAAGGCGACCTATGTATATGTGTATGTGTTTAGAGCCACAAATAATACAGATACCTTCCATTGCTCCACATACCCAGAGAAACCCTGTGTACAACTCTTAGCCATCTGGAATATTGGTAATTAAGACTTTGTAAGACTCCTAAGCCTCATTTATCAAAGCAATATCCAAGATGGCAAAGAATAATGATTAATCAGAGGATTCCTAATTAGATGTTGTGTTTCAATTTGCAGACTTAAGTAGTCATTTTTTTAAACACTGATGAAAGCCTGAGCCAACTCATTTTCTGTGGCAATAACCTTTACATAGCTGAGGATTATACGGTAAATCACTCTAACTTTGAAAAACTGGTCTTACGCTAGCAGCTTTAGAGAGATGGAAAACAATGTTTATCGTGAAGAACAAGTAATGGCGGAGAAGTTGTTGAAAGGTCACTTTATAACTTGTAAGGGGTATTTTTGAAAGAGAACTGCGTAGCAGGTAAAGCTGAAGCAGAAGGCATCAGGTACAGGTGTGGAGGGTGTGTTTCCTGCCTTTTTCAGCTGGACAGAGGGCAGTAGCAGTGGGAGCAAAGGCCCTGGGGTTCCTTAGATGGAAAAATGGGCATTACGGTCGTTCTAAGGAAAGGGTTAACCAGCTCCCTGTGGAGAGGGGTCACGTTGAGCTTCTCATCAACGAACACCCCCAAGTCCTTCTCCTCAGGCCTGCTCTCAATCCACTCATTGCCCGGCCTGTATTTGTCCACTCACCGCCCAGTGTGTGTTTGTGCTTGGGGCTGCCCTGACCTACGTGCAGGACCTTACACTTGGCCTTGTTGAACTTCGTGAGGTTTGCACGATTAACAAAGACTCACTGTGCAAACTTTGACTACGTCCAGCACTTTTAAAGTATACGTTCAGAGGAGGAAGACGACTCAAAATAAAAAGAAGGTAGTTCTTTTTTCCGCTACTTCAAAGCATCCATGGTATTATATGGATAAAACGTTATCAATGTAATTTGTTGGTTATTAAGACAACTTTCTTGTGACTTCAGTGGGAGGAGTTTACTGATCAGAAATCCAGAGCCAATTCATTCAAAGCCTCTTCCTCACTCCTCTAACATAAAATCAAACCCACATTTTAAATTAACGTTCTTCTAAACCAAGCAGACTAACTAACCTTCAACACTTTTTTGATGCCATTGATAGTGGAAGTCAACAACGACCGCACTTTTTGGTCATCATTAAGGTAATCCGCGTGGCGTACACACATGAACAAAATATATGCTGGTAGTCCTGGAATCAGGTTGACAGCTACCCCACGTGGTTTCAGCTCTTGGGAAAAACAAACACATATTGTTTCGTTAAGTGTAAAGGCATTGGAAGATGTTATATGAGGTAATCGCAACCTCCCCAGTTAATAGTGCATACGTATCTATATATGGCCAGTGAAAACTAAGAACAAAACTAAGAAGAGCCACTTTCTTCGTAAATATCAGAACGGAATAAAAAAATATAACTGCCTGCTAAAAAATATGCAGACACATTAGGATGTACTACACTGATCAGGAAGGACGATTTGATTACAACAGACACTTAGGAATTTTAGATAAATTGAACACTGTCAAACCCAAAATAAGCTATTCATTTCATAATGCAAATTCTGTGCTCTATCATTCATTGTTCAAAGCGTGTGGGAGCAGAGGCTGCAAATGAGAAAGATGCTTACCTAAAATAAGGTTCTTCACAAGTTTTTGTTCATCTTCCTTCTTATATTCTAACATCCCTTGGAAGTCCTTTTCTTTCCGTGGGATGTTAACCGGACGAATAGGTTCGTCAATGATTTGTCCAGGTGATATGTTCTCCATCTGGCCCACTTCAGAGCGGAAATGGAAAGAAATGATATATTTTGCAGTGAAACCAATGCATACCAGAGGCAACTATGACATTTCTAAGGAAGAAGTCCAGCATATACAAACCAGAAATGTTTTCGTTGGTTCAGTATAACACTTCCCAACAAAACTCCCATTAAACAGAAAGACAGCTTGTTGATAAATATATCTCAGGGTGGCATTTTTCCTTTGAAGAAGCGTGGAAATGTGTGAATAGCACCCATTAATACAACCTTACTGCCGATTTCCCAGATGTTATCATATAAAATCACAAAGGCGAAGCGATAGCTGTTAATCGCTCAATCCTAGATGAATACTGCAAAGGTCACCGTTAATTGTTCTGCAAAATGCCAGTATTTTTCAAGCTTCATGCCTACTGTGGTAGATTTACCTCTACCAGCAGCCAAGGACCCGCACTGGCTCCAGCGGGACAGGGGAGAGACTATTAAGAGCAAAAGTGAGAAAACTCACGGGTCGAGATAAAGACGGTTTAATAAGTGAAGGAAAGGGGGGAAGCAAAGCAAAGGCAATCACTCACGACCCCCCGCAGGGGGACCAATGCCCACCCAGCCTCCAAACAACAACTACCTTGTATGCAAAAAATCCCCTCTTCTGGCTCCTGACGTTAGGTGGTACGGAATATGGAATATTCCTTTGGCCAGTTTGGGTCAGCTGTCCCGGCTGTGTTACCAACACTGTTTTAGCCACAAATCCAAATCACAACATCACGCAGGCTGCTATGAAGAAAGTTAACTCCATCCCAGCCAGACCTACTACACCTTTTCTAAGTTAAGTACCTAATTAACGCAGGCAAAACTATGTTTTCAGAAACATTTTCCCACTCCATGTTGTGTATGAACACCACTGCGATCTTTTCCACAGCAGTAACCAAACAATATTGAAAGACTTCTTAAAAACAAACTTAGTCTGAGTAACCTTTCAAAAGGATGTATGAAATATCCACCTGGTTGTGTACAGTGCCTCCCGGTATCACATTCAACACCTACGCTCCGCCTGATTAGGTTGCTGCATGCAATTGCAAACGACTGCACATCCTGTAAGCGTGCTAAATGTACGCACCTGTCAAATGGGGTAGAAAATGCAGAAATCCAAACTGGAGCTCAAGGAGAGCTCCCCCTAACTAAAGGATAATATACTCCTGTTAATCCAGGTTTAACTTGGTATCTCTGTTCTTTTCAAATACGGAAACACCGAAGACTACACAGTCACTGATTTCAATCTTAGTACTCAATGAAACAACTCATTAGGCAGTAAGCTTGGAAAAAGCAGATGACCATAAAAAGCTTCTGAAAGGTTAAGACCGGGATTATTTAAAAAAAAATTCATACTTCAACTTTATAACATAATTAATTGCTTTTAGCAATTAAAATGACTTTACTTATAGAGAGACATAGTAAGGTCTCAGTCTCACCAGTCCTACGATCCTAAGGCAAATCACACTGATGCCCTTAAAATTAAATTAGCTTAGTCCGTATCTCAGCACTCTTATATTCAAGTTTGGCCAGCAAACTGAAAGGAAACCTTAAATGGAGAAAGACAGTCTCAGCATTCTTGGCTCCAGTGATACAGAAATTCACATTCAAAGGAAAACTGGGTATATTATTTCTGCCTGGTTCCTATTTAGTATTGCTTTTGTCTTGAGAAAAACAGATACTGTCTTTGAGTACCCAAACAGCCCAAGTAACGTTCCTTTATGTTCAAATGTTTTCTGCCTTCAGAGAAACACCAATGTTCTTTACTCATCACTGCAAACTATGGTAAATCTTCTAAAGGTTTGTAAAGGAACGCACAGAGCACTGAGCGTATATCCTGTTTCTGGCATCAATTAACAGACACACGGACACTACTGAAGACCTCGTGCCCTCCCGACTGCTAAACCAGATGGATATGATGACAACGGGATCGCAAAACGTAAACCAAAATCTTTCCCTCAAAATACAGAAGTACCTTCCAGTTCACCGATCTTCTTAGCGAACACTTTCAACTGTTTCTTTAACTTGCGAACAGTTTTGTCTTGCTTTTCAAGCTGCTCCATTAAATCCTGTGAATTAAAGTGAGAGAAAGATTAAGATAGGAGAAAAATCCCATCACGTGTGTGACAGAGACAAAACCAGTACTGTTAGAATTACAAGGCAGCGAGGAAAGCTGAACAGTGGTGCCATCCTCTGGCTGAGGTTTGCAAGCTGGTACGCTGCCTGTAACACAAGCCAAATATCGCAAATATTATTAAGTTATGTGCAGCATGACAAAGGCAAAGCTCTTAGGCAGGTATATTCTGCAGACGCCCAGAACTAGGTCAGTTCTTACAGCAGAAGACATTTCTAGTGCTTCCTCCCTGCTCTTCCAAATGCCTCACGGAAATAATTTTATTATTCAACAGCTAGCCTGTATTTCTGCATCGTTTATTCATGCCTTCAGGACTGACTCATTATTCAGACCTATCCTTTTTATAAGACAATACGAGAGATACCTGCAGAAAGACCATAACTTGCACTCATATTTAGCAAAATCAAACATCCAAACACACAACGCTTCTTGTGACGCTCTGCCATTTCCCTATTGCTGGGTGTTACCGCATTTCCTTACACTGAAACCAGTGTCTTACATCTTTTTATTCTGCACCTGAACAACATCTAGCACCTTAAGTCCTACTCTTGAAATAAACCTGTATTTTTCTTTCACAGCAGCGCTCCCCAGAAATCTATCTTTGCATAATTCTGTGATCTATGGTAGTGCATTCATAAAATAATCAAGTAATAAATAAAGGGGAAGTCTTTCTAAAGGAAGCTAAACCTCAGGCTCAAAAAACCTGAAAGCTGTTCCAGGTTTGAAAGCAGCTTAAAAGAAAAACGCTCTTTTGTAAGCGTGATTCTTCACGGGACTGGTAAAAACACAAGGGACCATGAGCTCCTTGTATCAAAAGCATCACCTGGGAAACTACGCCTCTCATGAAGTAATGAAAAATATTAGTGCAGCACGGGCAGCAACTCAGAATTAGGCACAAACCGTTCTTAATCATGTAGTAAAGAGTTTACAACGCAGTATATTTGAGCGGTAAGATATTAGGCCTGTTGAAAGAACAGAATCGAGGCCATGCTTCATATTCAAAGCAGTGTTCAATTTTACAACAGAAATCCTGCTAGTAACACAATATACTTGCTGTCAGATACAACAATTTCTCCTGAAATTAATTAAAAAATATATGCAAGTCCAACAGACTGTTTCAAACGTATCAATGAAGGGATGTGATTGCTGAATAACAAATACGTAAGGAGGAATAAAGTCCTTTCTATGGTTCCTCTAAACGAATTGACCAGATTTCACATCTCATTAAGATTCAGAATCTCATAAATGATATTCTTTCAAGCTTACATACGGTGCTAGCTTTAATTATTATGGAAATATTATTTCCAATTTCATCCCTCTTATTTTGGATTTTTGAAAAATATTAAAAGGTTATGCATTTTGGTTCCGATAGATTTATTCATTCCGGACGTCGGCTCCGTAAAGAGATCTATGAACCAATTCAGGCTACGACAGGATAGCCGGCATTATTCACCTGGGTAAGTATCTGTATGATCAGGCCTCCATTTTGCTGAACTGAATTTAAACGTATCAAAATTTTAAAGCCAAGAGTGGTTCTGAAAATGGAGCATCTTTTGCATCACGTACCTCTTTTTCAGGGCAGTATTAAGTCGTACTCAGAAAGAAACTGCTTTGCTCACAGTGCAAGACTTGTATTAGTAACAAAACTGTGCATCAAAAAGAGACACAGATTACACAGAGGACACTAAGACTAACAAAAAAAGCAGTGAGGGAAGTAATTGGCATCGTGAAGCTCTCTGCAGGGGATTTCCTTTGGAAGGAAGAAAGGGAGGCAGCCTGCTTTTCAATTAGTGCTCCAGAAACAGCAAACGAGACAACAGAGAAACGGGATTCACGTGATCTACATACAATCATCCGTTTGTAAAGTGAAATCCGGTACGATTGATACTTCTTGGGATCATCTGCATACAACTCCTCATAAAACTGTAAAAATAGGTACAGGATAGTTTTTGCCCCTCCCTTTGAGACACTGATACTTCAGTAAGCACTATATAAATTAAATCAGATTAAAGCAAGATCAAGAATCTCTAATTTTTAGGTAGTCTAGTCCTTCATTGTGGTGTTCACACCAGCCTCTCCCAGAGAGAAGCTGATGTAGATGAGTTGCAGAACAAGTCGTATCTTTTAAAAACGGGCAGCGCTAATCCCGTGAAAGCCTGGAATATAACCTTTGTGAGAACCTGGACAGGACATTTTCTTGTGCTAATCAAGCCGGGGTGGTTGTGAATACTGCAATTCTAATGCCACATCTGGAAAGCCTGTTAATTATTCCCACTCTAGGGCTAGGAGTGGAAAAGAAGCATATACCTGACTTGGAGCTGACTTGCAATACTCAAACTTCAGAAGTGAAATAGTAAGGAACGAGTCTATATTTAACAAGTGAAATTGCATTCACTGTATTTGAAAATAAAGAGAACTCCTCTGGGATGTAATTACATGACTGTGTTGTCTTGGGAACACAGAACGTGATGAGTAGGTCTCTGGGGCGGGGGGGAAAAAAGGGCTAAAAATCCTAACATATGACTAAGACTAAGCAGCAGGAGCGAGCTGCGAGAGACGGAAACCATTTACCTTTGCCAGTGGGAGACAGCTGCTGCTGAGGCAAACTTACAATATACTTTCCATCAGTTTTCCAACATCTATTAGCGGAATTATCTGATGCTTTCCTCAAAACCTTTGGTACTAAGGCAAGAGCCCGACAACGGTAACTTCTGTAACATACATAAGCAGGAAAGACTACACCTTGGCTTGCTTAGAGGCAGCAATGACACTCAGAGCTAGGATTTTTCTTCCTGAAGTAGCGTGGTTCCCTTTACCAATAAACAGCGATAAGCCAATGTCATTCCAACACGGGCTTCTTTGGAAAATTTCCCCGGGAATGAACTAGCCTGCACGTGATGAACACGCTCCTTTGCAGAGGTAAGGAGTTTCACCCTACCCTGCCTTCATACAAAAATGTGCAGTAAACAAGGAATACCAATTATTAGCTAACTGACTTCTAACAAGTTTCTTCTTCTGGAACTCTTTCTTTCTTCAAAACATACCAAATAGCTGGAGCTCACAACACAGTGGATTATCTGTGTAGCTTCAGGCAGGGAGGGGGGAAATGGGAAGAAAAGTGGCATTAAATAATTGAAGAACTGCATGAGAGTTTTTCAACAAAATAAACAAACTAATATATTTCAGAGGAAACACCACTACTTGGCACCAGTATGAGTTCCCTGGATATCGGCGTTCTATTTACCGATGATTATTAGCGACGTTGCAACCAGGAGTTTTGCTCCGTGCCACAAACTTGGAACAAATTCCCTGAAACAAGATTCCTTCACCAGCAATCGTCAGTCTCTCTCCCATTAGCTTACCTACAAAAAACCCCACTGCGCTCATGCAATTTTTTACAGGAGGTTGCCACCTGAAACCCGATGGGAACTCACAGCCGCAGCAAGTCCGTAAGTCCCTCAACCTGCTCCTGCAGCTTCGTTTTCCTTACCAAATTCTCGTTCGTCAGCCGGGTGATCTCATGCTGTAGACTGGCTTCAATGCGGGCCTCCGGAGGCAGCTGGAGATTCTGGGCTAGGAGCTGCTGCTGGCGATTGTTTTCTTCCTTCAGACTCTGGATCTCACCTCGCAGCGATTCCAGTTCGTTCTCGTGGCTCTTCTTCTGCGACTGAAGCTGAGACTCCAGCAGCCTGAAGAAGTTGAGCAACAGTTGTGTGAAGGCGCTTAGAAAGTTACATCCCCAATTCTCAGAGGGAGTGGAAAGCTTTAGCTGCTGCTCAGGAACAATTAGCCATGGCTTGCAAAAGAAAATGAAAAAGGCAGAGGACTCTTTAAACCCTTCAGTATGCCTTCTAATTAAATTAAGCTTGCATGATCAAAAAGTGGAGAGAAACTAATTGTGACACTGCTTTGCATTCCCTTTGTGATTGAACACATACTGTGTGTGGTGCCACTGAAGAACATGTGGCAACAAATGCAACGCTAAGTCTTCGCAGATTGTCGCTGCCTTTAAAGGGGTTTTAAAGAGGTTTTACCTCTGATCAAATCAAACAAACTGCGTAAGATGAAGAAGACGCTGTCTTTGCTTAAGCTAGGACCCTGCAATATTAACAAAGGAAAATCTTTCTCGAGTTAACTCGGTTCAGTCAGAAACCATTTAACTGCAAATGCAGACAAATTATCTTTATATTGACATTAAACCCAACGTTTTGCAGAGGGCTGTCGTTAGTGCACGAAAGGTTAACAACAGAATCAAACCCAGGACTGGGATCCGGGAGCTCTATTTTATCTTCACCGCTGACTCACTTTCCCCTTGGGCGCATCACGTCTCAAATTCTTCTCCTGTGACACGGGGATAACACGTACCAGCCTCCTTCCAAGCAGTGCTGTGGGGATCTACTCCTGCTTGCAAGGCACTGTCCAAGTGCTCTGACTCATCACTTCATACACACACACGGAGGAAATGACCTTACTAGTGACTACTGGTGTTCAATTAGACAATCTTTCAGGGTTTAAATATGCATAAGGCAGGCACATTTATTAGTAACTAGACTGATCAAGAATGCAAGGGCAAATAGTAATTTACCTGCATTGCTCGGCCATTTAATATAAAGCTTCTTGAACCTACAGCGCTAGGTCAAGAAGGGAAGAGGCGCGGAGCAAACACTCTCACATCCTGCCCTGCAGAGCACTTGCTCTAAGTTAGATCTTGGCAGGCTTACACAGCAATGTTAGGTGTAGAATGTGTTAGCACAAGAAAAGGAAAGACTTTAGTTAGTAGCATTCATTGCAAAATACTTCCTTCTGTAGTTACTGCTACCAGCTGTGCCTATGGAAGAAGATCGGCACTGCCGATCCATTGAATTAGTTGCCGGTGCAGGACTAGGAACCATTTTGGAAGCCTGGGACACGTGTATGGATACGGGGCCCAGATGTGCACACGGAGGCAGAGCTCCATCTCCTAACAAGGCGAACCTCACCCATTACACGACCTGCACGCAGTCTTTGCAGAGGTTGCAGTGCTGGCACTGAGGCTTGAACCGCACCACGATGAACTAAAGACGACTTCTGTTTGTCGGTTATTTTGTCTTACATTTTGAATCTGGCGCGGAGAGACGTGGGAGAAGAATGTTCAATTTACTGAGCTTGAGTCACAACAAGGAGAGTAAGACCCGTAACTATTTGGAAGTTAAGAGTACGCTGAAGCTACTCAAACAAGTTTTGGAATTACTAAAATGATTGTACTTCTTTAGGCTGAAAATCTGCAAGGGACATTAATTTTGATACCCAACGTAAAGGCAGACAAATAATACACGGCTACAAATCTTTTCCTGGTGTGGAGCTCCTGGTATTTTCCAGCCCATTTTTGCACAAGTATTCTTACGCATTATGTATTAGTCATTGCGCCATCTTAACTTTTTAAATGATAAAACTTGACAAGTAGAAAGGGTCGGGGACAAAGTTTGAGGAAACTCTTTAACCTGTGTAATTTGTGATGAATTTTTTCCTAACTGTTAAAGCAATAGAGATACTGTAGCTAAAGCAAACCCATAGCAAGGGGCACAGTGAGCTAGAAAAGAAGACGCAAATGAAGAAAAAAAAAAACCATTCTGAGAAGTCTGGTAACCTGTTGGCTTGTTTTAACCCTTCATAAACCAGCCAAAGTTCTCCATCCTCATTCAGCATATGATAGTCCTGGGGAGATTGCCTTCCAAGAAAAGTGTTTAAAAAAATACAAAAGAGATAACATGATGGTGATGAGATGGCATGTTAAGGACATTACACACTAAAATACAGTTACTATAAAAAAAGAAACAAAAAATGCCCTAAAAGAACTTAGCAAATTACTTCTCTCGTTTATATGTATTTCTTCTTAATGACGAAATTCAGTTCTCGGTGTTAGCCCAACTGGTTACAGCATTTCATGCTGTTACAATAAATGCATTACGACAGGTTATTGTGACCACTACTGGACAAAAGGTAACAAATCAGCGTGGGGAACGGCACCCAATTTGAGCAATGTAGCAATTAAAGGCTAAGAAGATGTAAATCCAGGAAACTTGATTCTGCATTTCCCCATTGTTTCTTAATCCTTTCAAATATTGCATATAGCAATTATACTAATCAAATCAAATTATTACCCCAACTGTAAGTGTTCTCTAAGTAGCTAGACTTAGATGGATGTAACCTGCTAAATGTGATATACTCAGTGTGTCACGGCAGACCCCGACTGACCATAGATTAAAGAAAGAGAACTGGTACCTGTTTGTTTCCTTCAGCCCAATATACGCCTGTGCTATTTCTCCTTTGTCTTTCATCTTTTGTACATCCTCCAAGAGGATTGTAGAATCTGTCATGGTATTCTGGAAAAAGAATGATGATTTCCAGGGTAAATTTAACAATGTAATTGTTCTTTGAATCCAGGCTGTTCTCACTTTACCCACATGGAACACTAATCACACTAAAATTGGCACGGGTGCGTAAGCAGGAGGTTGGTCCGTAATTTCTGCGTCCGTTTGGTGTATCTTTTAAAATGAATGCACGCAACATGGTCAAATATCAGTCTGTCTAATAAGTGGGTGCATGTGTTAACAAGAACAACGTCAAATACATGTAGGTTACCTAACGAGAGGCAGGGAAATGACAGCTCAAGTATTGTTGAGGGTTTTTTTAGCATTTAAGAGTTCTGGTTTATAACTGTAGAAGAAAATGTGTACCTTATCCTCCTGGCAATCAAGTTGGTAGGCAAGAAAGAAGAAAAAGAAATCATTAAAAAAAAGAAAAGAAAATCTGTCTGTGCTGCACCTGTCCGACCTAATAAGCAGAAGCTATCCGCAAACTGGCCGTCAGCCATCCCGCAGGTCACCTTCATATTTCCCTCATACTCATCACTGCTGTAAAACCAACACTTGTATCCCACCGTTGCTGAGAATAAGGTATTCAAGGATTTACTATTCAAGCATTTCTTGACAATGTTCTAAATCTTACAGAAAAATGAGCCTTGTTTTCTTTATAATTAATCATTTAAAACAAGATACTGTACACCTTCATGCACCACAGACTTTCAATTTATTTAGGACAAATGTAAATAACTTTGCAGTAGCAAAGAAAGACGACATTCTTTGCCGCAGTTACGAAACACTGCATAGCTCAGTTCAGTGGCAAGGAGTAGTTCCTGGTTTTGCATGATACCTTTTCAGGTTGAATGACTCTTTTTTTCAAAGCTATTACTTCCTTAAGTATTAGAGCTTTTTAGAAGATACGTATTTCAGTGGTTGTAATCTACTTTTCTCAACACAACCACATAGCACCTATCAAGCAATAAT
>JANZLP010000002.1:11398482-11409149 GCA_026930925.1 Chelictinia riocourii | reverse complement strand
TTACTTCCTAATATCCTTGTTTCGGTTAGATTGGTTTCTTCCCCAAGTTAAGTCTGTTTTTTCCCATGACCATAAGCGGTGAGTGATCCCTCCCTGTCCTTGCCTCAACCCACGAGCTTTTCTTTATATTTTCTCCTCCCCATCCCACTGTCGCCAGGGCCGTTGGGTGGGGTGGTGGGGGGGAGGAGTGAGCATCCAGCTATATTGCTGGCTGGGCTTAAACCAGGACAACATTTCAATTTCTAGACAAGATCAAAAAGAAAATAGAAGTCTAGAGAAGCAGTCAGTCCAAGTGGACACAGAATTTTCTTTGGGACTGTTTGTTTTTCCCTTGTCTTTTAATCAATAAGTAGAAGTTGATGTTTTCTGTTGCACTGATATATGGGGGACGGGTGGGAAGATCCTCACTGAAAAAATGGCAAAACGCAAAAGCAGCCAGAATCCAATGAGGTGTTGTACTGAAAGTTAGAGAGACATTTTCTGGCTGACAGGTGGAATACTGCACTCCAATGCAGAGGTGACAGGGGGGTGCACACGCCACCAGAAGTTATAGAGACACTGAAGCAGTCATCTTTTCCAGATACAGAATTGATGGAACAGAAAAGTTACCCAACATGTTCTTCAGTGTCACTGGCAATGGATATTGAGCCTGTATCAACCCTGTTCTAGTGTTGTTTTGTTGTCTGGGGTTTTTTTAAATGAAAATATTAGGGGAAAGAATAAGTAAAATGAGGTGAATGGAAAGGTTTTACAGATTTGAATCCTATAAACAAAAAAATCTCTGCTTCTTGGATAAGATTACTATACTGTTGAAGCAATGGACAACAAGGCTATGATGATAGCTTTGTCCTTTTATTTCAATGTGTGAAGAAAGGAGTAGTTTTCCACCATCATTCCATCTAATTAACTTTTTCTGAGGCAATATCCAAACATTTATAAGTCTTTGGACATACTATTAGCCCATGTGAGACAAGTCACATGTGCCTCTTGAGTCATGCCATACATTCTACAGAAACACTTCCAACACAGCCCAGCATCATAGAATCGTAGAACAAGTAATCATGATTGTACAGATTTAATTGCATGATTGGATCTAAATTAATCTCCTAATTTCCTTACTAAGCTCCCCCAGCATCCTCTAAGGTAGGCACTATGTGATCCAGACTCATCCAGACCTATGATGTAGCATGCTGCGATTGACTGAAGCTTTCACGTACTCGCTGAGTCTTACCTGTTGAACCTTGGTTTAAAGAGGGGTAAAGAAAAAGTAAATAAGCCATGAATAACATTCCGAGTGCTGAGGGAAATGCTGCCCCTTTAATGATCCAGCAGCTGGAACAAATGATTGCTCACTCATAACATACACATTGCCGTTGTCATAGAAACGCACTTAGCAACAAAGAATCCTTGACCTTTTCCCCATCTGTTTTGAATCTTCACAAAGGCACATTAATTTCTATATATTGATTTTTCTTTTTTTTTTTTTTTTCTTCTCCCCCAAGAGGGAAGGAAATACCACATTTTGCATGGCTCCCAGACACCAGCAGAAACCTTCTGTACCTTCAGGGAAGTACTGCAGAGGTGCTGCCTCTCCCTACCCCTGCTCAGAGTGGGGCACCAGCTAGTTCCTGACAAAAAGATAACTGCAAATGAGGCTGTACAACTGGGAACTCCACCTCAACCTGTAAACTTGAAAAACAATCTGTTTCAGTTTGGGAGAAGCGAGGGAAGCTCAGAGCTCTGTGGTTTTGGATGTAACCACCCAGGGTATGTACAGTCACAGGCTGTAATTAAATAGGGATGTCCCCTTCAAATGGATGCAGACCATCTTGGAAACAAGATTGTATTATCAAAGGCCAATATGTGTATAGCAACACCACCGAGATTAAAACAGCCTTGCTACAAAGGGCATTGCTAAATTCCCAGAAGAAACAGAAATGGATGAAATTAATCCAGACTCTGAGTAATGGTGAAATCACTGCATGTTCTGAAGGCACAGAGATTTTAGATAAAGCTTGGCTGACCTAATTGGATTAGCCATCAGATTAGCTCCCTGGGGTGTGGGGTTTTTTACAGCAGGTATGACCCCATGTTTACCATTTGGGATAAATAGAATACACTTAATCACAAGGTATTTTAAGTAAAGATATGAAAAAGGAGAATAAACATTTTTACAAACTATTTCATTTATGAAAGATTCTAGCTTTTGTAATTTTTTTATATTTTACACCTTGTTTCAAATGGATGATGTTTACAGTGGGATATCTTCTACTCTTCTCACCTCTCCTCAAAAATTACATAATGGGGAAAAGAAAAAAATGCACACAGACATAAACACACACACAGCCTGAATATCTGTAAAGAAAAAAAATGACAATTTTGAAACACTTAGTTCTTCTTGTGGAAAATTATTAAATACATCATTTTCCTATTAAAACTGCTTTTTGAAATTATTTCAAATAACACTTATCACCCATCTTAAGTGTTTTCTGAATTATACCACAGAGAAGGGATTGCAAAGGGGTGGCTTTCATTTGTGTAACAGCAACACAGGATGCTACAAGGCACTGGCAGCTTTACCAAAGCTTCCGAATCAGTGGGTTACTGTTAAGGCTCAAAATGTTTCCTGCAACATCACGTATTCTTAGTATCTGAATTTTTAGCTGGAAATCATATACAAGGAATAGTATGGGTTATTATGATTTCAAAGATCAATTAGGGACCACCTCCTGGGTCATTTTTTGTCTGCCCACCACAACTTAGGTACCACTGGTGAAGGAAACATGTGCCTTGGTTGGAGAGATGAACAATATGGCTACAAGCCACCTTCCATTTTATCTGCTCTGACTAGAGCAAGGAACAAAGGACATATGTAGCTGTGAAGAACTGGAATGCAATCAAGGAACAAAATCTGCATTTTCAGAACTGAGAAGTCCTGAGCTTTAAGTTGTTTCTCTGCAGTATAGCTAAAACCAGATGATGCGTGTCTGAGTCTAATGATCTGCAATACCTGTCATTTAATTGTCAACCAGAAAAATTAGTAAAGAGGAGAGCCAAAGACAGCAA
Source organism: Chelictinia riocourii (assembly GCA_026930925.1). Lineage (NCBI taxonomy): Eukaryota > Metazoa > Chordata > Aves > Accipitriformes > Accipitridae > Chelictinia > Chelictinia riocourii. The sequence continues at coordinate 11,406,083 of JANZLP010000002.1, read as the reverse complement.
GACAAAGTGCAGTACAAAAGAGATGCTAGGCAAACTGACAGGAAGTACAAACTCAGCCAGGGCTGCCTTTAGTAGTAACAAGATGATGATGCTTGGATTTTCTCAGCAAGATATAGCCATGTAGGTGCACCTCCATACTTTGCCAATCACCCCAAAACACCAAATACCTTTTTTTCCAGCATTCCCAGTGACATCAGAAATGTTGTAGATGTAGGGAAAAGCAGGAGGGGCTGGCCAGGACATGTTAGGTCAAAATCTTGCTTATGTGCAAACAGGAAACACACCTTTATATATAAAGCCAAGACTGTTAGTATAACTGAAATCGTAAATGTCTAACCTTAGAATCATTATTAGTCTAGATCTATTACAGAAAGAGACATAATATTATATATAGAAAACATTAATAATAATGATAATAATATACTAATAGTATACTATGAATAAATTCAAAATTTTTATATGTACACTTAGTTTTTTACCCTTTTTCCTGCTGTTGCACTTGCCTTTCTCCTGCTGATTTGGGTCACAAGGTTGGTGGTTTCTCTCTGGTGGTGGTGTTGGTGGGGTGTTACGGTGTGTCATCAGGGTCTGGAGTCCTTCACTGGGAGGAATATAATATTCATGTAGATGGTTTCATTTTATGTTTCCTAGCACACTTTTCCAACTCTGTCTTTCTTCATGGCTTTGCAGTTCCACATTACATCTGAATTTACTATATATGCTACCTTTTCCATATGTTAAATATTTCTTTTATTTTCTTTGTTAGCCATAAACCCATCTTTGTCCATCTGCAGATCTGCATTTCTTTAACCGTTGCTGAATTGTTTATAGACGGGGGGGTCTTCAGTGCCACCCTATCCAATGCCGCACCCTGTGTCCCCACCTCTGTTTCCTAACAAGAGTCGTAAAACCATGGTGGCATCAGATAAACATCTTGGCCATAAACACGTTAGAACAATTGCAGTTACAGCTAAACCAAGTAAAACAAAACTGCAGGCAGGTCAAGGAAAGCTCCAACAGAGCAGGCTGGACAAGCCTCCATCCTGGGACAGTGCAAAGTCAGCCCATAGCCTGTCCCTCGCGATGGCAGTGCTGTGTTACAGAGCTACGGCGTTAGGGGCACTTGTGATGTCCAGATCTTTCTGGTGACTGCTTAGTGTCTCTTCTTCATGCTCTTAGAGCTGATCCCGGCATCAGATTTACAGCAGAAAACATCCCTTTGGTAAAGCTGGTAGAAACTCCTTCCTTCCCTCATTCCCTTTTTCCTTCCTTCCTACGTGGGGGATAGGATAGCCAGCTGTCATGGTTTAACCCCAGCTGGCAACTAAGCACCTCACAGCCACTCGCTCACTCCCCCCACCCAGTGGGATGGGGGAGAGAATTGAAAAATAAAGTAAAACTTGTGGGTTGAGATAAAGACAGTTTAATAATACAGAAAAGGAAGAAGAAGAAAAAACTAATAAAAATAATAATAAAAATTAGAGTATACAAAGCAAGTGATGCACAATGCAATTGCTCACCACCCACCGACTAGTGCCCAGTTACTTCCTAAGTAGTCATCCCTGGCCAGCTTTCCCTCCAGTTAATGTACTGGACATGACGTCCCATGGTACGGAATACCCCGTTGGCCAGTTGGGGTCAGCTGCCCTGGCTGTGTCCCCTCCCAACTCCTTGTGCCCCTCCAGCCTTCTCGCTGGCTGGGCAGGAGAAGCTGAAAAATCCTAGGTCCCACTCGGAAGCAGAGAGGGATGCCCAAGCTCTGCACGGAGACGAGCGACTGCATCCCTGCCCTCCTAGGCAGCATGGCTCTGGAAGAACAAAGCGGCGGTCTACTGAGACAACTGATTACTGTTTAATGTTTAGAAAACACTTGTGTCACATACAATAGTTCAAACAGCAATATGCAAGAGTAATAATTAAGGCAGCTTTTTTTTAACCCCCAAGAAAAGCCCACTAATAACCACCAAAATTTGGAAATACAGTTATATTTTCTCTCTTGCGCTTGGGTTGTTTTTCGCTGCATTTCCCTCCCCATACACCACTAACGCACCCAAGAAGAGCCATAACCTGGTCAGAATCTGCTTTTTGCCATTTTCCCTTGCAAGGACCTGGCACAACTGAAGGGGAAGACCAAGTCTTGCAATACCCTGGCTTCCCACCCCAAGCAGCTGCCTGCACACAGCCCCAGGAAAGCAAGAAAGGGCTCCTGGCGGCGCCGGGGACTGCACAAGCGGGTTTTTGTTCTATGCAGTTCCCTCTGACACTTCCCTAACTCAATTTACTGCTTATAAACCCTCAAACTGAACCATTTCAAGGAGAGCGCGGCAGGACTGAAGGTCAGCTACTGAGTTCGGGTTGCCCAGACTGTGGTCTCCTGCAAAATCTGTTTACTGATTTCTCTGCATTTGAAGGAGTATTTTCCACTCACTTTTAACTGAAACTGGATTAGGCCCTAAGTTAGGAGCAAGCTAGCTGGAGCTAGCTGCCCCTAGTCTCTAAGATACTGGAAAGGGAGAAACATATCAGTAGCAGCAAGAATAAAAAGAAATTAACGTCTAACTAAATGGACAGATAAATAAATAAGTACATTGGACACAACCATACAAAACTAAAACAGAAATCCCAAGAGGGCAAAGCAGCATGCTCTAGGAAAGCACAGCATGAAACAGAAACAACTCAAGCCCAGGGGAAAAAGGATGGAAACGGAGAAGGAAAATGACTGAACGACATCAACTTTTCACTCTGAGTTTAAAAGAGGCAGCGTCTGATCTGCTTTGTTAATTTTCACGTACAGGCAAGGAGAGCACGTGCTGGAGGTCACACGTCACAAAGGAGACGTCTAACACGAAACACGGTGGTTCGGCCAGTGTGGAGAAGTCAGATGAGTTCCAGGTCTAGGCAAAGCGTTCTCACTTGTTCTTAATTTCCAGGGAAAACAGATTACGCTTAACAAAAGCCAACGCATAGTCTAGATTGTCCCTATTAATGTTTATGGGTCAGCAGAAGTAGGTATGTATCTGGTGTTGGTCAACAGTTACTGAAATGCTGATCGACTCCCTCCCAGCACTGCTCAGCGGGGCTACAGCGGTTCAGGAAACATACCCAGATTCTCCCAAGTTTGTTTCCAAAGTCAAAGAACCAAAGAACCAAAACTTTTCAGAAACAAAAACTTTCGGACCACCAACCTGCCAGTGGCAGATGTCCAACAGGACAAGTTAAACAGAGCTCACAGGCATCATATTTTAAGTAAGAATGCTTGGGATATAATAACCCATGGAGCGGTTTGAAACCGCTGCATCCCAAAATTGAAGCTAATGCCTTCAAGCAGAGTCTCTATTTGCAACGACACCAGGCACAGGAATACAAAGCCCAGCACGGTTCGGGCCCATTGTTCACAACCAGCTCATGAGTGTGCTAGAGCCAGTCCTTTAACTTAAATCCAAATTTCTAGATTAACTACGACCATGCGCAACAATGAGGCTGTCTATACAGTCCCCAAGCTTAGATATACACCCGGATGAATCAAAGGAACAGGATTTTTCACAGGAGTGGCACAACTTCTTCAAAAAAGTGTATCGCTGGTTTCTAACAAAAAATAATGCAGCTTGGGAAAATAAGAGTTCCTTTGCTGTTTCAAGACGGCACATGCGATTGGGAAAAGTGGGTGCTGTTTTTATACCGGCATGCAAAGAAACCAAATTTGAAGGCTTAACTGTGCGTATTAGCAAAACTGGACACACTGAAGCATCCAGCATAAAGCCCCACTTCCACAAACAGTAGCTGGGAAGAAGTCTCCTTCTGTTCTCAGACAGGTTTGAAGAGATGCTGACGACTTCTTTGCAACAGTGGTCCTCCAGTCGTTAACATAATCTTACAAACTCTTGTTCCAAGTAACTCACCTGGACACAGCTACCTGAGCAGCTCAGGCAAGCTGGGAAGTGGGTTTCCAAGCGGAAAAGATAAGAGAGCTGCCAGGTTCTTCACTTCAGGACACACACATGCGCATACACACAGTCAGCAAGCAACGAGGTGCTGCAAATTCATGCCCTACCCTGCTTGCCAGCAAAATATCTGTGCCAATACAATACGTTAAGTATCGATGCTATACTGGAAGCTCCGGTACTTTAAGCAGCTGTCCTGAATGACAATCCTGACTCTGCCTGCCAGTATAAAAAAAGATGTGAAAGTCGCTCTTCCTGTGCCTACACATGGCTCTAAGGAGGACAAGACCAGCCTGTGGTGTGAGAGTAAAGTGCAGAAAAATTCTCGCTGGCCTTTGTCACCCAGCGAGTCCCTGCCAGAGGATCATCCCTGTGCTTGACTTTGTCTTTGCTCTTTTTGCCACTGCATGCTATGACCTTAAATCCATTACTTATGTCACTGAATCGAGGATAAGATACTGAACATGAATTAAACAGCATGATGGCTTTACTTGGGGAGAAAGCCAGCAGAGAGGGAAGATAGCAGAGACAGTCTCTCTTGAATGCCAGCAGCTTTCCTATCCTGGCGCCCGATTCGGAGCCATGCCTTCCTTGGGAACTACAAGAGGCCCAGGACTTTCCACTGTAATGCAGTCCCAAGACGACAGGACACCCACATTTTTGGGGCAGCTTCTGACCAAAGGATTTAACCACTCAAGGAAGTGAATTCAAGCTCAGACAGGGTTGGAAACTAAAAAGCATTATTTCTGATCACCTCTTGACAAGACATCTTAATTCCATAATAAGAACATCTACAGAGAGAGATAAATAAGGAAAATACCTTTCCAAAATAACTCCTTACGCAGAGGACATCTATAGGGCACCTGGGAACAACTCTGCAGTACCATTGCTCTTTCGACCCGAATGCTAATTTTCACCCCGTTTTGCAATGACAGTTAACAGGGATACTCTTCTACGAGACACAAGACACGGAGATGCCTCACAACAACTAACGTATTTAGCACCCTTTAGGGACTGCAGGCGTGCACCTCGCTTCCTCGCATTCAATCTCTCCTACACAAATAAACTATTCAGATACGGTCAAGACTACCGAAAGGACTGTCCAGGCTGACTTGTACTGATGCACAGTCAACGTGCTGTCCGCCGTATCTGAGTGGGAGGACTCTACAAATAAGGTGAACTATTCATGCCGAAACAAAAAGGCCATTTCTTTTCCTTTCTCTCCTCAAACAAAGAGCTAGGCGGGAGATAATTCCAGAGTATTTCATAAAGTGGCTCAAGGATCTAGATGGCATGGCTTTCGCTAAAACACACTTGGACTGTGCAAGCTTTTTGAAAGAAGTATTTGGAGTCTGCCATGCTGTACTGCGATGCCCGGTTCTGGTGACCCCAGTGATCGCTCCTGCCCTTAAAAACCTGTGCTCTACCCCTTTTTTTTTCCCAGATTTTTGCTCTAGCTCAAGGGAGAGCAACGAAAACAATGCACTGCTAGTGGATACCATCTCCCCAGCTCTCGACCTGCAGGCTTTGCCACCATCAAGATGCACAGGGCAGTAACTGTTTCCGGGTAGAAGCTGACGAGATACTCAGACTCAAGACTGAAAAGATTAGAAAAACGTCAGTTTAAAAAAAATCGCACACGAGAGTCACGCACCGCATCAGCGCTGTCCGTGGGGCCGCCAAAATAACGTGTATATCCCCCTAAAGGCGCAGTGTCACCGGGACGGCCAGCCTAACACCGAACCGCCTGTCTGGCAGAGGGTGTTTTTCCACGAGGAACGGGACGGTTATTTCCCAAGGAGACAGCCGAACAGCACGGAACCGCGTGGAACGGCCGTTCCGACCCACGGCGCTTCTCCCCGCGGCACGACCGAGCCGCCCGCTCCCGGTGCCCACGACGGGGAGGGCAGCGCGGCCGGTTCCCTCCCCCCCCACCACCACCTCCCCTTCCCGCCGGGATGCGGCTCCGTCTCGGGAAGCGGCGCCGGTACCGGGGACGCCCAGGCCGGGCCTGGCTCCCCCCACCACCACCCACCACCACCACCACCCCCGGCCTCGCCGCCGCCCTACCTTGGTGTAGAGCTCGGAGGCTGCCCTGGCGCAGGGCGCGGGCAGGCGGCCCCTCTGCGGCAGCCCGGCGGCGGGAGCAGGGGGGGCGCGGCCCGTGGCTCTGCCGTTTGGGCTGCTTGCCTGGCGGCGGCGGCACGCGGCGGGCCCTGTCACCCTTTTCTCCGCCCGGGCTCGGTAAAATCTTTCTCGGCCTTCTGGTCGTGGGACGTGTCTCAGGCCAAGACCTGACATGAGGCGCTGGAATTCCGCAGGTACTGGAATGCGTGCCCACAAAATTACAAGCACGATCGGGAATTGGACGTGCGAAGTCTGAGATAGCAGGAGAAGGGCCGTTCTCCTTAAAACTGTTTTCCCTCACACTCATAAACTAAGGGCCCCTAAAGTTCATTTTCCAGTCGCTAATACTTCCACTTTTGTTCTCAAGAGTTGACCAAAACCGCTGACTCTGTCATCAAAATCTTAGATCCTTATCCTCTTACAATTTTTTTCAGCTGCTGTTTTCTTTCAGTCTGCAGAAGGTCTGAGTCAGAAGCTGCCTGTGGGGCTTTGACAAGGGAGCACAAGGTAAGGTAGAGGCTCTTGAGAAGTTGTTTTCCTATGTTAAACATTTCCTCTCAATGTTTAATGAATAAAGTAGTTGCTGTTTTGTGCTGTATTAAAGTAACTGTACAGTTTTACCTATCCTGATTGTTTTCACATTTAGAATCAATTTCTCCCAAGTTGTGAATGGAAACCATGCATAAAGCTACAGGAAAGATCCTTGGGTCTTGTTATTTCAAATGCAATTAAACTCATCTAATGATCCAGTAATGCTGAAGGATGTTGGAGGGGATTTCTGTTTTCACTCACTTTGCTGTTGACTTTCAGCTACTTTAAAGCCTGGCAGCATTTTGGGACAATCAGCTCAAATAGTTTATTTGAATTGCAACGGCAGAGTTTTATTAAGAATCTGTTGTTCCATTTGCAATGAAAGAATACACTTTATTAGTTTTTTAAAAAAACCCCAAACATTCAACCTACCTTATGACACAAAGCAAAACCCTTCAATTTCCCTTTTTTGCTTCAGAGTGATGCTCTGCTACCTGGTATTGACCTACCAGGTTCAATGTATTCCTTCTAAAATAATGAAAACATGAATCCATTTGAATAGACAAAATAACTTAATGACAATGAGATGTATCAAACAGTAGGAAAAGACTTCATTATCCCCTGATACATTTGAAGCAATAAAAAAAATCTAAGAACGGGAGCAGTTCTGCATTGGCTTACGACAACAAAATAGATGTTTTTTGAAAAAGTCTTTTATCAGGCTTCTCTACTTCTCTAGTAATTTTCATGTTAATTTTCTCTAAAGGTTTAGGAATGGAGCATTCAGCCTTCATAAGTAGTAGATCTTGCTACATAATTCTTGCAGTGAATGAAATCCAGTTGAACTGATGCTAAATTTGTGAGGAAGGTTTTGCTCTTTCCAGATAGCAGTTTCAACTGGTGGTGTGAATAATGGCATGAGTTTGATGTTCTACTCTACGTGGCTGGGCTCTCCTGGTCATTTGTTGTTGCTGATACATTATGTTAATACTCCATTGGTTC
>JANZLP010000002.1:11317615-11329557 GCA_026930925.1 Chelictinia riocourii | reverse complement strand
AAGCCAGGCAACCTGAGTCTTCTGTTCCTTTGCTGGCACCTCTCCATAGCGAAAGCAAGTTAAAAGAATTGTGTTAATGTTTCTGGCGTTATTGGGCTCCAGTAGCGATGCTCTAAAGCAACATGTACACTGTATTTGGGGGTGTGGCTGTACCGTTGCTAGGTGTACTTGAACTTAATGTAATCGGTTTTTTAACTGACATCAGTTAGAATGTAATATATGGAATTTAACTTAAGTTGCACAGCCTCACTGAGGCCACTCTGTGTGTGTGTTTGATACAGCCTTCCTATGCTGAAGTTTGAGTGTCTTTTTTTCTGTTCTGCTGCCATCACACCTTTGGTTGTAGCATAGCCTTGGCTAAATGGAATGTGGGGTGTGGTCTTAGCAAAACCTTCTTCTGGTGTTCCTTTGAATCTTACAACAAACAACCATTTTACTTGAAAATGGGCAAGGTATGTAGCTCACAAAAATCCTGCTAAAAAAATTCATGAATTTCTTTTTTTTTTTTTTTATTAAATTTATGGTGGAAGAGAAAGACATGTTAGTTCATCTGACTTTTTGATAAAATAGCTAATCTACGCTGAGCAAACTGCAGTACTCCTAGACAGGCTCACATGCCTCAGTTTCTTTGAATGTCAGGTGTTCTCTTGGAAAATCACCTCCATTCTGTTTGGTTTTTTTTTTTCCTCCTAGGGTAGCTTACCCAGCCAAAGCCAAGGGCTCATTCACTGCTGACAGCCATCAGAATTTTGCTTTATCCTTCCAACTGATAGATGTGAACAGTGGAGCTGAACTCATCCCTCACCAGGTTAAGACAAATTTTTATCATTGCTGTGTCACTGTGATCCATCTTGAAGCATCTGAGGCGACAGTTGCTCTTGAAAAGATTTGATAGGTTTTGAGAAGCCTTATGTTTCTGACGTGGACTGTGAAAGATCACTGGTCTTCGTAGATGGGAAGTGGATTCAGTTAATTTGTTTTGGCTGTATGTTAAATGAAGGTGGCTGTGTTTTCTTTCAGAACTTCAGCACTTTACGCTTTTGGCATGGTCCCTGCAACCTGGAACAGAGTGTATTTTAGGTTATATCCCCAAGCGTCTTCTCAACTTTAGCTGTCAAAGAAGTGACATCTGATGCAGCCGATCAAGATTCCTGTGATTCCTGGAGACAATTACTGCCTGTTAAGTGATGTGGCACAACTACTTTTGACATGGCTGCCACCTCTATGGTATAAAGCCACCGCACTTGGGAGAATATTACAGCCAAAGGATGAAGACAGTCAGAGATAGACTAGAAGGTACAGTATGCAATGAAACAAATGTGAAGCGTGCTAAAAAAAAACCTATGAGGAATCAACTGTAATTTAATTGTCACCAGTAGTAACCACTTTGGAAAGAGCATTAAAATAGAAATGAGTTATGTGCTTGCAGGAATTTATTAGTCCGCAAGAACTAATAAATGCCTACAAGCTGTTACTGAAACTGAAAGAATTATAAACCAATACACTCAAAATACCAATATGTTCGAGAAGTTTAGTTTTAGGGGTTATAACCATTTGGGGTTGGGTTTTTAGTTCATCAATGTATACAGATAACTGTGTCTAGTTGAATGGAAGAGAAGTCATCATAATTCTTTCTCAGGATACGTATAACCACAGTAGCAAGGATAGCTTGAGAAAACTGTCTTCTGTGTTACCACCGTTGGCTTCAGCCTCCAATACCTCCGAGTATATGTTTTAGCTCCATTCATCTTTCTTTAACAGCTAGAGTTAAGTATTTTAGTAGCATCCACCCAATCAGATTCAAAAATACATTAAAAATGCCCAAACTGCATTTTGCATCCTTACAATTTCCAGATCATATCAGAAAGTCTGCAAGATGGGCCACACTCACGCTCTACAGAGTACTACGTGGCGAGAACTCTGTGTACTGGGTACGTGCTGATACAGTTATACACAGGGATAGGAAATTAAAACCTTCAACCCTGGCTGTCCAACATTAGCCCATAACAACATTTGGGCATTTAAATAAGAGAGCCTGATTTTCAAAGGAGAAAAAAAAAAAATCATCTCCAGCTCCCATTGACTTCAGCAGAATTTGACAATCCGCAGCTTTTTTAAAAACCAGTCCGCCTCTACTCGGGATCCTAATTATGGAATTAGGTACCTATTTTTAGATACGTATTTTTGAAAATTTTGGCCTATCGGCTTGATTCTCATCTTGTTACCTCAGCTCTCCCTGGTATCAATGCACCCGTTAAGTCCATGGAGTTACTTCTGCAGGAAACCTGGCCCGTGACTGGAAAATCAGGATCTGCAACAGAGTAGGAACAGCAGTATTTTAGTTTTCTTTCTTAGAAATACGCAAATCATGGTCCTGGTGCTAAATATTTTGAAGAGAGTAAACAAATGTAACAAGTGTAAATCAACAGGCGTTCTACCGTTAGACCCCGGTGTTTGCCAACGTCCAGGGATTTATCTTTTCATACAGTTCCTACCAAAAACCTCCATTGCTTAATTTCACTCCTAACTGGCCCTTTCAGAGTAAAAAAAATATAGCTATTTTCACATTCTTACCTTCTAAATTCACTTTTTGAAATTAGTAAAATGATATCTGTTGGGTTTCCCCCCCCGCTGTGTGCTCTCAAATCCCTTTATTTTCCAAGTAGTACTTTCTCACTGGAGACGCAGCCAAGACTAAGTTGAGAGGGACCTATCAGAGCACCAACAGAGCAGTAATTGCACTCCTCAAAAGGAAAGCTTATCCTCCCTGCCAGAAATTATTTCCTGGCCTCCACGCTTTGCTACTAAACCTTGTTTACATACAGGAGATTCCTTCAGTTGGAAGCAACCGAGTCCCGGTCCTGCGCTGCTCCTCAAATTCCCCTAATCACATGGGATGCCCTGTGCTGCCTTCACTCTTCTGGCAGCAGCACCAGGAGCTTAGCACCTCTCAGGATGGAATCTCTGCTTCTGCCGCTCTTCCAGAGACTGAGGTCAGGCCTCCTCGCCAACAGAAATTAAGCCCTTCCTTGCGTTTCCATAATTCACTTTGGAAAGAGTAACTCGTATAACCGCTTCTCTGTTTGATGCAACTCCTAAAACGATACTTCATAAACCTTGTGTGCTTCTTTAGTAACTGGTGGGCGATGTGTAATTAGATACCAGCTCCAAAAGAGAATCGTGCTGTCTCATCTGAAGTGGTGACCAGTGGTAATAGCAATATAGAAGTATGAAGATAAAGAGATGTAAAGGTTCCGCTTTACAAAAAGACTAACCATCAGTTCTGCATAGTTGTCAGTCTGAGCTCCGGTAAGATTGCAACAGGTAAGTTTCATTGCATCAGCACTTAGCTTATCAGGCAGTAATGCAGTGAAAAGTAAACGAGCTGCTTCTGAATAGATCATTAATTTCTGAAAGGGAAATTATCCTCTTTTACATAGAAGATATTTTCTGTGGCGGTAATAGTCATTCTAGCCTGGAAACAGTTTTGTTGGGTATTTTTTTCCCGTTATTTTTTCAAGGGGCTTGTGCAAGTTCACAGATGAATGCTAACATTACACAATGTTTACCCAGGACTAAGCTTGATGGAAACATTAATCAGACAATATATAGGTTTCCATATTAAAACTGAAGTTTTTGTAGCATTCCCTGAACAGAAGCTAGGGGTGTACGTTTGCCAAGAGAAACAGCAAGATGTCACCAGCAGTAGGTGGTTTTGGGAAAATAGAAGCACAAGAACTGTTTTACTCTAGGTCACCTCTCGCCACTCAGCACTCGCAGTTTACTTTTGAACAGGTATATGCAGGGGCTATGCCCCAGTTACTCACTGCAGTGATCCAGCAGGAATCCGAGCACCCCATTTAATCATTCCTATTAATTTCAGTGGAAAGCGAGCGCATAACGCTTGGAAGGAGGTGTTTGGAGTTTTGCAATGCTGTTTTCCGATTGCTAATGGCTTGATCTATCTTGCAATAATTTCCAGTGCAGTGCTGCACGAGTAATGGCACCAAATTAATTGCTGGTGTAACTCCATCTGGTAGGAGTTCATGAAGGTCAACTTCTGATGCAACTGCCAGCCCTGTTTACTTTCCCTCTCCTACCACAGCAGCGGGATCACGGTCGAGCACTGCACCAACGAGTTGGCGGCACATCCCAGCACCTTCTCCCAGCACCTTCTCCCAGCTTGGCCAGCTCCCTCCTCTACGGCAGGACTCGCGCCGACAGCCGTTGCCCTCACGTCCCTCCGCTGGTACTGGCTGCTCATCTGGAGCTTGAACCACAACCACCTTTTGCCAGGTTTTTCTACACGGCTGTCCGCAGGCTTGCTATCCCGTTCAGGCCTTCGGAGTTGCTAGTTTCAGGCAGCGCTCGTCCTCCGTCGCATCAGAGCCCATTTCATAGAAGAGTCCGGCAGTCGTAGGTGAAGAAGAGCCGCCGTCCCTCCAAAGGTCCGTCTTGTCGTACGTCTCACCCTGCAAGCGTAGCTGTTGCACCTGGGAGAAAGCTAACACAGGGAGCACGTTTGCAACACAGTGAAGAATTACTACAGCTACACTGCTGAGTGTATTGAAATTACACACAACTTCCCACAGGCGCTATAAATGAAAGGGGTAATTCGTTTATGTAGAGAAGCGATTACCTTGCTGGAACGACAAGTCCAGCCTATAGTTCTACCCAGGCTAAATTAATACCACAGCTCCTACTAGACTTACGAGAGAGTAGGGCAGGAAAGTAGCACGTTGTTAAACACAGGGCAATATTTAACATAACCACACGCATGGCTTACAAGAGAAGTTGCATATCATTTACTAAAGTCGTCAGTGAGTTGGGGCTTATTAGGTAAATGCCAGAGCTATTGCAAAACCGCCACGGCCTCGTTCTAAAAAATTTTAGTTGCGTAGTTATTAGCCATAGCCCCTACTTGAAAGAGGAAAGTTCTGCACTTTAAGAGATCTTTGCAATAATTTCTAATTCAGTACAAGACTTCCAATAACACTTGACTATGAAAGATTACCTTTTTTAAATCACACAAACACAATACGGTCCCAGATTGTTCAACCATGACTCTTTATGTAGGTAAATGTATACCCTCACAAAGCTTTGAAAACTCCATCTTATTATAAGCTAAGTTTTACCCTGTGTATTTTTGGAAGTTCTCTCTGTGTTTTGATTTCATCTCTATGTGATATCAATACTGTGCACCACTAGGTTTCTTTCCTGGGATAGAAGATGGCAAGAAATCCCTTAGAACTGAACAGCGCCAGAGCAGTGCATTAAGGTGCAGAATTCCTTCCTTGTTCTACAAATTATCTGAGTCTTCTGCAATGCACAGGTAGCAAATGCAGGATCTGAACATGGTGCTGAGGAAACAACAACATAGTGACTATGAAACAAAAATCAATGTTACACAGAAAAGTTACTAAAAATGTTCAAATATAATTATGCAGTTCTTAAAGCCCATCGGGCAGCCCATGTGGTCAAGCATATTGACTTTCAATACAACCATTTGTCATGCACAGCTCCTTTGGTTCATTTAGACTGGCAAAGGAAGGCAACAATTCTTTCTCCAAAGCATCAAGACAAGGGATCTCCGAGTCTCTTTTGTTGCTGTTGGTCCTTACCCGAGGACTGAAGTAGTTAACAATAACAGCACTAAATTTTCACTGCTGCATGCAAGAGTTCGTATCTCAAAGACGAACAAAGCAGCTCACACCACATTCCAGCTTCACCTTAGATCTCTGTATCAGTTACAACCTGTTCACATTTTAAAGCCTGTTTCATACAGCTGGTAGAGACTTGGCTTCATTTTTTTATAATGTTTGTATACTATCTTAATAAAAACATAGTAAGTGAGAGCCAAAGGATGCTTTACTACAGAGCAGACCACACTGTATAGTGAGCGTCAAGTGAAGACCCAAATTGTCCTACATTTGTGTATCAAAACAGAGGTGATGGATCCTCTGCCTCTTTAAAAATAGATACAGGTGATTTGAATCTATAAAAGATTATCATTAAAACCAACAGCATTCAATAAGATTAGAATAAAAAAGAAGGGTCTCTTTCCTCCAAGTTTTTTTGAACTATTCTATAAAATCCTATAACATAAATACTTCTTTACTTTCACATTGATATATGAGTGAAGACAGAAGGGCTAAGAAAACTCTTGTAAACTAAAACAACCCAGCTAGCAAAATAAATTGTCAAGTATCAATCTTAAAAACTTGTGAAAGATAAATATAACCCATGTGTGTCTTTCTAGTAAATTTTGGACCCTCAATGTTGGCTACATCTATATTTGTTATTTCATGTTCAATTTATTTTTAAAACAAGTTATTTGGATTGCATTTTATTTCTGTTCTGTGGAATTTCTTTTTGCAGACTACACAGAGTATTTTAAAAGAGTGGATGAGCAGGGTTGGCATTACTGAATAAAGAAGTGTGGATAATTTTGTATCAGTCTAACTTAAAACAATTTTAAAACTTTTCAGTAGTTTAGAAATCTGTAACCTTTTCACCTTTGAGCATATGGATAGATATGGCTCCCATATTTGATTTTTTCATGATATTTTAAAGGTAATCTTGGGAGTCTAACAGGCAGGCCAAGAATGCAGTAACAATACACTATATCTTTCACTGCTAAAATGGCTTCCAACGTTATGTAGTTTATATTTCCAGCAGAGACCTTCACAACATTTTTTGAAGTTAGTGAGTATGGCCAAGACTGAGGAAAACACATGCCATGTGCTTAGGTTCCAGTGACTTCACAGCCTTAGCTGATGTTCCCAGTTAGGCTCTAGATGTGTAAGAATATAACCATTTTAGGCAACAGTAAATAGATTGTCAGAGAAATAAAATAACTGTCTGCTATCACAAGAAGTCTTCCACTACACCCAGGTTTGGAACTTGACATTCTTGGCTTCCTATTTGGATCTCAGACCTCTAAATTACGCCCCCAAACAGAGCTGAGAGCAGACTGAAAATGACCATTGCCCTCTTCTGTGGCAATCACAACAAAACCTTTTACAGTATGATGCAATGCAGATCTTGTCATGACATTCATTGTTACAGAATCTCCTCGGCTTGGAATCACCTTTTGCCTGTTGCCAGGCAATCTGAAAAATATTGTTCTCAGCACATCTGGCCTTTTTTGTGGTCAGTTATCCTTCCTCACTGCTTGGATTTTAGTAACAGTGGGAAAAGACATTAAAATAAATGTATTAGGAAAATATAAAACATGCTTGACTGTGATGAACTCCCAGAGTCCCGTTTATCTCATCTGGAGGGATGGCCACAGTCTAGAGCAGCAAGTCTGGATAACAAAAACTTCATAAAAGAAATGTCTTCATTCCAGGAAAGATAAGCTAAGATTTAATGGGTGGGAGCTGAAGCTAACCTAAAAATAAGGTGCTATTTTTAATAGTAATCAAGCACTGAATAATCCACAAAAGCTTGTGGAGGATCTTCTTTCACTGCATGTTTTCAGATTTAAAAAAAAAAAAAAAAAAAAAAGAGATTGCTTTTCCAGGAGATGCACACTGCAGCACAAACCTGCCTTCATAATCAGTGCATTACCTCAGAGATGGTTACATAGGGCTTCACAGGTTTCAAGACACAGCAAATTCTGCTACGTGGGAAAAACGCATCTATCCTAAACCACAAAGACTAGCAAATTTAACTCGGAAGGAAAGGATTACGTACAGTAAATGTCAGGTCCTGGAAAAAAACGTGTACAATTTGAGCAAGTTCCTAGGACTGGATGACTAGGAATTTGTGTAGAGCTGTGGCTGAAAGGACACACGTAAGCCCATCTCTCTTTTTTCCTTCTTCATGCCAGTTTCCTGAAGATTTTTTAGCATATGCCATGAAATTGCTGTGCTGGGAATACTGTGATTATTATATGGGAATGCAAGCACTGTGTAAGCACCTTAATCTAGGCTTTTTTTCTGATATACTTCTGAATTTGATCTATGTGTTGGTATATGGAACTTGACTCAACTGCACGCTCCCTGTCCTTCCACCGTCCTTGTACATCCTGGCAAATACCACTCTGTTTCCCAACTTTCTTACTGCTTCCTTCGCCTTCTGCTTTTCCAGGCGCCAGGTCAGTCAGCTGAGCAGAGGCAGTAAGATGCAGATAAAGCCTCAACACCAATAGGATAAAAGTACCTAAATCCAGGCTGCAGGGAAGCATCAGACTCTGCCCAAGAATTGTAATAATGAATCCTCTCCTTGTGCTGGCACCTGAGCAGTCATTCAAAACGCACCCTTCTTTTTATTACAGGAAGTCTGCCAGTTAGAACAGTGGCTGGGAACATGGAAAACTGAGTCCCAAGTTTCTCTTCTGGCTTCCTCAAATACGCCCACAAAGTCCTCATCAACACCCTCTTGGTTATTCCAAAGGGAATTTGTCTTTGCTGTTGAGACTGTTCTCTCTCCCGTAAAATAATTAAATATTGAAAGAACTATTTAATTCACTGAGTTAAACATTCATTGAGAACAGAAAAGTGATACTGATTTTACTCCCTGGTAGTCAGGTCACAGATCTACAATGGAAGATACTGAAATTCCAGCTAAGAGGCTAAACCTTGTTACAGAAAATATCCACTAACAAAGTGCAGTAATGTAAAAGACAGTAAATTCATCCTCAGGTTCAACCATCAAATACTGTTTATGGGAGCCTCCAGCAGATAGATGCAATGCAGAGCAGCCCTGCTGCAGGGACTGGACCAGCTTGATGAACTAGTCCCTTCCCCAGCCCTGATTTTCAGGGGGGTGAATGCTACCAGCCAAGATGAAACGCCAAAGTTCAGACATCGACTCCTCTGCTCAGACTGTAAGGAAGTGACAAAGCTCATTCAGTATTTGACAGCCTTTCCCAGAAAGGAATTTCTCCACAGAATTAAGAGTTTGTCATGGTCAATTTGTTATTTCAGCTGGGTCTTTCTCTATTTTGTCCACTGCTGAGCAACATAACGCTTCCAGTGACGTCCTTAATGCGATAAACCGTGTGTGCACACACATACGCACACGCATTGCAAAAGGACAAAGCCGTTCTTATTTCACTCCGTCGATGTAATGGAAAACAGTTGTAAATGCTACGGTTTCTTCTTCCAAAGCGGACCTACCATAACTTGTGATTTGATGACCAGTTTTCTATTTTTATTTAAAGGAAGATATCTCAATTTGTCGGAATCTGACAAAAGTTATGGCATAGGATAGCAGAGACAAACCATTAGTTAGATTTTCAAGTGTGATTCTCTAAAAATTAACTATGACTAGACCTCCTAATTTGTAATTATTTTGTTTCCACTACAGAGCCTTTTAAACTACAATTTCATTTCTCTGTCAAAGTTCACATCCACTATCCTGAGAATTTCTAACCTGCAAAAATCTATGGGAAATGTAATGATAGATCAGTTTACTATAGTGAACTAATCTAAAAGAGTTAAAATAAAAATACTGTTTGGATAAGGTTTGGTAGGGAAGAACAGGATGTGGTTCTTGTGAATTACACTATACTGAGAAAGACTATAACGACTATACTGCAAAGACAATGTGAAATGTAAAGGAAGGGGTAGGTGAGAGGAAATACAAAAAAACCCTCTCACAAGATAACACGTACGGACACAACACTTCAACTCTAATTACTTGTTATTTAAGCAATAAAGCTGTTCTCAAGTCTTTTAAGAACGTTTTCCCTGTTTCATGCACAACTGAAGAGATCCCAATTTTATTATCATTTGTATCAAATAGTGCCTTTGGAGAGCAGAATGACTTAAATCTTAGCCAGAATTATTAAATCGGAGAAGGAAAGACCTGCAATATAAATCTGTAGCTCACAGAGAAAACCAATTTACAAGAAAGTTTAAAAAAAAAAAAAAAAGGCACAATCCTCTGGTAGATCCGATAACAATTTGAACAGAGAGGGTGACAGTGGTCAAGCAATTCCAGGTGTTTTCATGCATATGTGTGTATTTGTAGTGTATCTGTGTCTATTTCATTCAGCTTCTACTTTCTCCGTGCTCTTCAGTAATCAAGTATTTGATTTGTAAGATGCTACATTAGTGCCAGCAGGCACAAAATGGTATAATAAATAGACTCTTCACAAAATATAAAAGCCATGCACTCAGTGAAGAAAGCACAGCTCTTCAGCTAAGTGGAATCAGTACCTCCCTTTCGTTTTTTAAAACAGCTCTGCTCAGCCGCTTAAGGGAGTCCCAGCTGCCACAAAGTCACACAAACCCCAAGCCCTGCTCTGTTTAAGTTTCTGTTCCATAGCTCCCTTCAGGAGTGCCAACAGGATACTTCCTGCTGAACTAGACTGTAAGAAATTTCCTCAGTAGGCCAAGTGAAAAGACAAGTCTGGTAATTTTTTCCATTTTAGTAATTCATTTGCAATCAGTTCCATTACAGAAGCATCAAGTCATCGGTTCTTGTTTTATCACACGCTTTATAAAGACAGGTTTGTTACAACAGCCCTGATGGGGACCGGCAGTGAGGCTCCCACTGGCCATGTTCTTGGGGAGAAGCACCTTGGAAGAACTGTGGTTCAACAGGACAGGGCTTTTGGAATTCAGAGCTGGGTGTTCCTCAGGGACTAAAGTCACAGAATTAGTGCCCGGGGGCACCACAGATTTCTTGGGGAATAAAATTTTGCTTTGTTCTAGAACAACACGGTTTATAGAAGAGGTGGAGGCACCAGATATTGACTCTTTTATCACTTCGTTTGGGATCTTGCTATATATGTAACCGGGGGCGTTATTCTCCATTATATCTGACCAAGCCCTGTAGCGAACTTCCGCAGCTCCCCAGTAGTGTCTAATAGCGGACTCGGAGCGATGGCCCGTCACTGCCATTATTTCTCTAGGCCCCAGTCCCGCCTCACAGAGGAGCTGGATGGTGGTGGTTCGCAGCGAGTGGTTGGTGTATCGCCGAGAGAGCCTGGCCGCCACGCTTATCCTGGGCATCATGGTACCCAAGTAGTTGACGCCCATCGGTTCCCTTTTGTACCAGATGGGCTGCTCTTGCATCTGCTCTGACGTTAGCTTTAAAGGATGCAGGTAAAAGGATGCTAATTATTCTTGATGGATTTTTTCACCCATTAATTTGTTCAGTCATTTTTTTTAACCTGTGTAAACCTTTGGTATTATGACATCTTGTAGTAAGGAGTCTCACCATTTCATTATCTGTTTTAAATATTTGTTTTATCGATTAATTCTTGATGCTAGTTAATGTTACCTTTTTACCGCGATTCTTCAGTCATGTAATCTTAAAAGATTATCAGTGTATATAGTCTACTGCAGAAAATTCAGTTCAGATCCATAAAAGGATGATACAGAGGCTCAGAACAGGTTGAGGGAATTCTTAAGGCACCCATACCCAGAAACACAATTTTTAAGATTCTCATTCCACCCTTTAGGCAGGCATAGGTACCCAAGTATATACTGGCACACTATGGTTTCTGTGACCTAGAATAAATAGCTCCGTTATTACCTCATGGATAAAACTGTTTGGAAATTGTAGAAACATAAACTTTCTATCTCTCTCACGAATCAATCCACCAGAAATGCCCCAAAGGTCTACTGTTTATGCTCACCCTTTATAGAAGACATAATACAGCGCTTGGAGGAAGTTAACACATCCCCAGTGCCATCCACCCTGCTGAAGTTCTGACATTGGACAGAAAATAATAATACAAAATTCAAAGGTCTCGTACAGGTTAGAACAAAAAAGAAACAATGGCTGTAGCTGATCTAATGAAAACGTTCAGCCTCACTGCAGCCAGTACTACTTACACATTTTATATTGAACAGTCACTGAATCAAATTTAGCAAGATGATACTGATCCTCTGCTGCCAGTGAGTGTCAATAGTTTGCCTCTGCGTACCATCTAGCTACGTGGTGGGGGAACTTCAGGGGGCAAGATACCGCTGTGAGCTCTG
>JANZLP010000002.1:11232440-11244128 GCA_026930925.1 Chelictinia riocourii | reverse complement strand
TCCCTGCCCATGGCAGGGGGGTTGGAACTAGATGATCTTTAAGGTCCCTTCCAACCCAAACCATTCTATGATTCTATTCTATGAATAGATAAATGTGTATCTGGAGACCACATTTTTTTTTTATATTCCTTTAATTTCTGTAACATTTTCTACAGTAAGAAGGAGCTCTCCTCTGTGATTAAACCGTTGGCATCAAACAGATTTAAATACAGATATTTTTTTTCTTCCCATCCTGTTTTAATGAACCATGTGAATGGTTACTTTGGTTTGCCTAAATTAGCTGTTGGCATATGCAATTGCCCATTTTCAAAAACAGATGTATTTTGTGGGCATAATTTAACATCTATCTTATTCCACGTCTGTGTGTAATATCCTCATGGTCATGCTGGCCCTGAAAAAACCTTTAATGCTGGCAGTCTGTTGCTGAAATACAGTATGGCTACCACAGAAAAACAGAGTCCTTCCTCACCCGGTTCAGGAGGGAGCCACTTTCCAGTGACAGTTGTGCTCTGCAGGGGCCCTCATATTTCCATCTCAGCTCACTGGGACTACTGAGCATTTGCTTCACAGATGGCCTGCACATGCATGACAAATCTAATGTATTCTGGGCATACTGTGCACATGCAGCAGCCATTTGTCCTGGACTTCTGGGTGTCAGGCAGTCTGGTTCGGCTATTGCCCCAGCTGGCCTGCCTGCCATCTGGAAACACCCTGACACACAGCCAGACTCTTTTCCCTCTTTTCCCTACCCACCCCCTCTTCTTCACTACTTGGTTAAGTGTTTTTATAATGATGTTGTTTGTCTTTTCTATCTAATCACATCACTAAAACTGCTGTAATATACACTTTGTGTAATATACATAGACAAGAACAGTCTGTAAAGCTGCTGCTAAGATTTCCCCTTCCTCCCCTCTGCACTCATACACTCCTGCATCCCCCTCCACTGTTCACTGTTGCAATTGTGTTCCCAGCTTTTTCTGTCTCTCTGCTAGCACTTTTTTTCTTTCTATTATTAAATTGAAGCTACTTCTGCCTTTTAGAAAGCACAAGAAATCAGATCCTGGTTATAGACCTGCTCTTCTCTCCTCTGTTTATTCACCCTGCATCCTTTAAAAGTGTGTTTCCTCAGGATGTCCCATAGTCATGAAATTGCCAGTCAGTCGCGGTCACTGAAGTACATATTCCTCGTGCTTTTCTTTCCTTAAGTGTGAACTCTCCGGTGCAAGAGCTGTATTAATGATTTGCTACAGATTATCTTTTGTACACTTCAGTGTATGTATCTGATACTCTAAAAATTAAAAACTGTAATGGATGACTAGCATGAAAAGGAGGAAGAAAGAGTGGATAGGGGTATGGCGAGCGAATTCACACCAAGGACAGTTAGAGCTGCCTAGTCAGTCTTATTGGAATAGTGTCTTTCTAAGCCTTGGGGCAAATGCTATAGATTGCTTGGCACATTTCTGTATATAAAAGGGATAGGAGTGGAAAAGAGGAAGAAACAAAACAGTCTCTTTTTTTCCTCTGCAGTAATCCATAGATGCTTGGCTGAGATGGGCTAATATTAAATGAAAGCACATTGGGAGGTTAGAAAAGAGCATGGTCTATATGTTACAGAGGCTTTTAATTTCCCTTTTTTTGAACTAAATTAACAAACATTCAGGCTCCCTTATATGTTATGGAACTGGAGAAAAGTGTCCGTAACAAATCTGCCATGGAGCTGCCGCAGCCTTGCCGCGGTCAGGCCACCACGTCCCGCACATCCCCAACGTGGTGTTCTCGTGAGATTCTTTTATATTTTTTTTAATGTTTTTCTCAGCTTTCGGCAAAATGACCACATTCGCATTTTGCAGAATTCCCTTCTGTTATTAATGCTGTAGCTCTGATGTTAATTTAATTTCAGTTGCTGGCTTAGCAATTTGTTCTTCGTATTGCTGGATAAGTGTAGTCATAGTTGTTGAGTAAATGAGAAAATAAAGTTTCATTTAAACACAGTTTTTTCTTTAGGAATTGCAGAAGAATTTAAAGTACCATTTTAGGATTGTGTTCCACTGTTTTTCTCTTATTTTCAAAGCTAGGATGTACAGAACAGCAAAACCCACACCAGATGACTTTTGGACCCTGTAAGTACTTTAAAGATATAATTTTCATTCTGTTTTTTTAAAATACTCTTGCACCTCCAAATGTGCATGAGGTATGATAAAATGCAGCTTGATAAGCTCACTGACAGTTCCCTCTTCCCCAGCTTTCATCTCATTATTGCGTCTTCCTTGTTCGCTATTTACTGAGTTAAAACGTAATTAGTAGTGTATGTAAGGTATATACGTTGCATAAAGGGCATCACTTCTATCATTTAATTTGTGACATCACTAACGTATTACTTGATTTACATTTTGGGCAGTAGTAAGAACATTTTTAAACCAAGCTACTTCTTCATTTTCTTCTTTTAAGACGCTATGTGTAGGACTTCATCGTATTTTTGAAAGGTTATTTATTCTCAGGCTTTCCCTGAGAAGCGTGCGGGCGCCCAGAAGGGCGAGGGCTCATGGCTTTCGTCTCGGACGTCGACACCCAGGTCCTGCCTCTGTTCCGCTGGAGGAGCTGAGGGTTGGAGGACGGCAATCCACCACGACAGCCGAGGACTTAGGAAGAAGCAGACGCCGAAGGAACCCAGGAAGCTGAAGCACGAAGCGTATGTGATGTTTACATGCTTCGAAGCAGTCAATATATTTTTTCCAATTTCGGTTTTAGTTTTATGTATCTTCAGTCTTAATTTAGGTCACAAATTTTGCTTGGATCTTGCCATGTTTTGTGTACATATATATATATATATATATACATGCAAAAAAAATTTGGTTATCAGTTATGAGATCAGATGCTTAGTGATTTTTAAGGTCTGGTTTATCTTCAGGGCCCAAGAAAAGGAAATATGAGCATTTTAAAGGGAAAAGTAACTCTTCTTATTTTCAGTCTTAGTTATCAAAGACAGTAAGAATTTACCTATGAATTTTTTAATATATGGCGGGGGATCTTTAAAATGACTCTGCAGGATCTGAATTCTGATCTACTGTATACAATTTCAGAAGCACCGAGTTCTTTTGCTGTCACATCTATTATTCAGAGCTGCCTGACCGGAGTTTCATCTGATCCTCGTGTCCCCTGTAGCGGGGGCGAGGGCTCCCGCACACAGAGGACCCCGTCGCCCGCGTCACGGCGTGACTGAGCAGGTACAGGCTGGGCTGGACGGCACGGGGCCCTTGGCCGCGGGATAAACTCAGCCAGCTCACCGGAACGCAGCGCTCGCTCCCGCTGCCCGTCCCACCGCGCTACAGCTTGTTCTCCTCGGAAAACGTGAGTCCCTCTCTCCGTTCTTCTCAGACACGCGTGGTTTCTCCTTTCCTCACAGAGACATCGGAGCTCTCCAATACGCTTCCTTCACTGTTAAACTTACTATATGTAAATTACGCATATGTATCCTTATTAAAAAAAAGTTACAGACATTAGAGTAAATAAAGTACATCTTGACATTTTTATTAAGGTATTTTGAGAAGTATTCAGGATTAATGCCTACTAGCAAAGTTCTACCCCAGTTCACTCATGTTGCTCAACTGTAGGTACCAATAGGAACAGGCACTGATCTCTGGTTCACATAAAGTCACCTTGACAGAACTTGCTAGCTAATGTATGGAATAGCAAGAATAAAATAATTTTATTTTAGTTTAACTGAAATGGATTTAAATAGCATGACACAATCTGGTTGCAAAAAATGGAATGTTATTCCTTCCCCTTTCTTTTTTATTTTATCTGCCAGTCTACATTGATTATTTTTTTTTTCCCGTTTGAAACTGGGAGCAACTGCATAATTGTCAATTAGCAGCATAAACGATTTCATACCGCCCACACCCATTTTTGCAAAGCTTGCAGACTGTGTTCATACAGAAATGTACACATAGCAGTGAATGAATCACAGTTCTTCAAAGATGACTAATTGAGAGAGTATTGTAATTGCTAAAACGTGGAGGAAAACGTATAAAGCTCTTCGGGTGCTTTAAAATATCTCACTGTAGGTGCAGGTTATGATGTAATTTTTCACACAATTCCATAGTACAGCAAAACATAAAAATAGCCTTTGGAAAATATTCCAGCAGCAATCTGGTCCTTAAACACCATATGGAGAAGTAACTAATCCTATACACAACTAGGTGATTCAGTGGGATAATCCACAGAAGAATTTCCATATGGCATTCTCAGTGTTCTTCAACACATCCTTTTCTATCTCCGACCCGTCCTTACGACATGCTGGCAGATGCAGTGCTGATACTGAAGCCGGAGTTGAAAAGCAAAATGAATATCCATTTTATCTGTTTTCAGAGACATAGACGTGTCATCACTTGCTAAATGCTGTTATTTTTCCTCTTGGATGGTGAGCCAAGGCCAGAAAGAAGATAGGATTTCGACTGGCACAAGCACAGCCCTTCTCTCCTGTGGTTACCTGTGGGGCAGAATAGATTTAGACACTTGATTTTAGATTCAGATGTAGATCAGTAGGACGGCTGATTCCACGGGACTGAACACAATTCCATTTGAAATATCCTTTTCCCACATTTTGAAGGGATCTATTTTCTACTCCCCAAGCTCCAGAATCTTCCAGTATAGTTTCCCTCATTTCCAACTTCTCAAACTGAATAAAACGTTTTTCTTTTATCAATCCCTGAGTGTTATTCCAGAAATCAGATGGAAATTCTCTTCTGTCCGATCAGAGGGGCTTTTACACGAAGGCGCTCCACACGCTTGCTAGCAACCCTGGCTTACACATCGCAGCCCTGAGGGCAGCAGATCGACACAGTTACATTAACACATAACTCCATTATAGAGACTATACAGTACAAAGACTATAGAGCACACAAAGCAGTATAGAGAGTAAAAAGCATCTGACCAAATAGCATAAATGTATCTTGGTGACATTTTTTTAAGGCGGGTATTTTTTTTCAGCAGCACCTTCTTTAACACAGAAGGACGTGGTAATTAGGCTTTAGTGACGCAGTTTTTCTATGTCAAAGAGAATGAATGGCCTTGATGCCTCCACCAGTCCATAACCTGTTTTTAAATTATCCATTTCATAAGCTCTGTTACCAAGGAGTTTGTTTTACTTCACTCAGCATTCTCATTTGAAGAGAAACACACAGGTCTCTAATCCCGAAACTTATTTCAGGGGTTTAAAATTTAACCTGATAGATGACTTTAGTTTCAGGTCATTTGCTCTGTTGAGAAAAGTTACACAATGTAAAGCACAGCCAGGGTTTGGTTTTTTTTATGGTACCTTTTATGAACATCAAAACTGTCTCTTTCAGCAAACATGAGATCTATTTCAAATTCTTTTCCAAAACAATAGAATAGTTTCTTAACTTATGCTCACTGACGGTGCCAGAATCTTATTTACTACTTTATTACCCTCAGAGCAACTTGTAATTAATTATATACTCCATATTTAATCGCTTTCAGTTGGCTATCCTTCCAGACTTGATGTATGCAACATTAATTTTGAGCAAGTTGAACATGTGGTGCATATTAGAGTTCCTAAAATCTTGCCATAGGCAAATAATTAATTGCAGACATTGTATTTAGCATTAATGTATATCTTTATTGGCTTTAATTTCACATCTGTGTTGTTTTATATACAATTTTCTTTATCGGTGTAACTGCACACTGCTTCTGATGTGTGTAATGGCAGCCACCAAACCTTGCTTTTGTATTTGTGTTTTGCCTTTTAATATAATTCTAGCTTTCTGGCTTTTAAAAAAGTAATTTGAAAATAAATTAATCTTTCTTATTCATTATTTGGAAAGTCAGCTGTAAAATGCTGCCCGAGATCTAACGGAGAAAAAAATTAGGCAGCTAAGGCTTGCCTGAACAAAAAGGTTTGCCTGTTTAAGAACAAAATCTCTTGGAAAGAGGCTTTGGCCCCAGCAGCACAAAAGGCTCTTTTGCGCTGGCTGGGAGGGGGGGAAGAGCAGGGTGCAGGCAGGGTGCGGGCAGGGCTTGCTTCCCCCGCCACCCCAGCCTGGCCACCACACTCCCCAAGGGCCATCCCACACTGTCCCCATCATTCCTGCCCCAGGATGTCCCCGCAGCAGCACCCGAGGGCTGGCAGCTCGGGGAGCATCGCCTGCTCCCCCCCAGCCCCTCAAAGGCCCTCGCCCACTGGCTGCCCTGGGAGGTGGTGGGGAGCATGTCTGGGGACGCTTGGGCTCGGTGTGCACCCGTGTGGGGCCAAGAGCCTCCTGCTCACTGCCACGGACCTGCTTTCACACATAAAGTGCCCAAACACACCCACACCCGCCCAATGCAGGGCTCCCCGCCACCCAGAGCCCCCCAAGAACCACACAGGCACTACAGACCTCCATAAAATTCTTTAAATAATTTAATTGAAAAAAAGTCTTTCCGTTAAAAAATATTTTTACAAACGCACGCTCGCATTAATTTCCCTTGCTGCTGTTTTTCGCTGTTGCTTTTCTTTCACCATCAAACACAGCTTTCCCCCCTATACATATCTGTATGAAAAGAAAGGTGGCAGGTACGGCATGTGAGGAGCCGCTGGGTGCAGCCCTGGGTGCAAATCGGGCAGTGCGGGGGGGCCGAGGGTTGAGGAAGACCTGGGGCTTGCTGCAGGGATGTTGTGTCCTGCCCCATGGGAGCAGGGTGGGCATGTAGAAGGCTGGGAGAAGGGGTTTGTTGTGGGTTTGCTGTTTAAAATGAGTAGCAAAGGCAGGAAAGGCTGGAGGCTTGAGGTGGGGATGTCTGGGATGCACTGGGGCTGGTGGGACCCCAAACCTTGCAGCAGCAGGACCTTTGCAGCACCAGGGCTGGGGGAGCAAGGGTGGCAGGGCCAGCCCCTGAGCTCCACGGAGCTCCCAGCCAGGGGGGACTGAGGGGTCTAGCAAGCCCAAAATGAGCTCTGACATCTATTTGGCCACCTGCTCTTAAAAGCTTCCCAAATGCCAGGTTGCTTCGCCCGACATGGGAGAGGGGGGAGATCTGTCCAGTGCTGCCGTTTGGGGTTTCACCGTAGCTGAGGCCAGGGAGCAGCCCGGGTGGGGAGCAAGCCAGGGTGGGCAGGGCTGGGAAACCCCAGCGGAACTGGTGTCCCCAGCAGCCAGCATCCCTGATACATCAAGTGGAGGAGGGACAGCAGGATGCGGGGAGCCCATTCCCTGGCGCAGGACCTGCTGCCAGCCGCCCTCCCAGCCTTGTTTACTGTTCCTTGGGGAGGAGGACGGGGTTAATGAGAAACCCAAGGGCAGGTGAGTTCCAAGGAAAGGGGATGGGCTGCTGGATGAACTGCCTCTTGCCCTTTTGATAGCATCTTTGAAATGGAAATGGCCAGCTGCCTGACCTTCTGTTCAATGACCCTTTTTGTACAAAGTCAAATTGCAGTGGCTTCACAGCAGCAATTCACCTATGGACATAAACTAGATTTCAGGGGGGTATGGAGGAAGAGGCTTCGAGCTGCAGTTTCTTTAGAATATTTCTTCCGTGTTACTATTTCCCACGTACGCATCAAGAATCAAGCTTGTAAAATAAATTACTGTTCGTGAAAGGTATTTAGAATTTCACTCCAGTAGCTTACATCGCTCTACTTTTTTTACATTATGAATGTAACAAGCCTTCTTTAAAAATCATTAATCAAAAAGATTTAGTAGGTGAACGGTGCTACGTGCAATTTTGAAAAAAATTCTATAATCAGTTATTGGATTGTGGCATTAATTATTTAACTCATTTTATTAGAACTCAAGGAAAAAATATAATTCTAAGCAGGTTGAAAGATCAGCAAAAACAAAAGAACGGAAGAAATATCCTATTTTTAAATGTGCTGAGACTTAGGTGCCCAAATTTAGAAGCTGGTTGCCCAGGCGAGAGGTCCGGGTACTGTGAAAACCGGCTTGCCTGGCCAATTTATGCCCTTGCAGCTTAGTTTATCCTGTGATACAATTGCTTTTTAAGAGCAGCCATTCTTTGTTAAAGGTATTTGCAAAATTCAAACCCATTTTTCCAGCTGGGGTAAATCACTCGTGCTCTATTATACCAGCTGAGAAGCTGTCCGAGGAGGTTTCCCCGATATTCATGGAAACATCGGACTCGGGTTGCTTGTTGGCAGGAGCCGGGACCGGCATGGGCTGTGGCGGGGTTTCCCCGGCTGGAAATCTGGTTCTTTGCCTCGCACCACCGTCACAGAGCCTCATCCTTTATTTTTTGGCTCCGCGTCTGTCTCTCTGCCAACTGCCAAACATCACACGGCCAAAAAGAAAAAAAGAGGGGGCTGTGGTTTTTTTTAAGCAGCGCTTCAACTTCGTCTGAAATTACGCCTGGATCACGTAAGCATAAGCAATCACTCATAGCTGTCAAAAAAATTAGACCCTTAAGGTAGCTAGTACATTTTCTGATTAAAGAGCGGCCCTGATTGTTGTTTTACAGCTAACAGCTGGTATGGTAAAGCTAAAAACTGAGTGTCAATTAATTCTGTATCAGATCAGCTGAGAAAGACAACTGTGCGCAAGCATATGGTCATTGCAGGAGTAAGGCTGCTGAAAGCTGAGGGTGTTTGATGGTTTCAGCCTGTCGCTCTTCGCTTATGATATTGTAAATGAGGCTAAAACAGTTTAATTCGTGTAACTGGCAGTCCTAAGGAGCGTTTAATCGAGGGAGAGGAGAGGGCTGGCAGCGCCGGCAGGTTCTCCCACCGTTGCTTGACGCACAGCGGATTGTGCCCGGTGGCACGTTGCCCGGTCTTGTAGCACACACAAACCCAGTTCGTAATTACACCGTAATTCAATCTGAAGTCTTGTTTCCAATAAGTCCCTCATGAAATTTGCATTCTACCCGGCGGCAGCCCAGGACGCGGCGTGGGAGGGACCCCGGCCAAAGCGTGGTGGTGGCCAAGGGGAAAGGCCACCGGGGAGGGCCCCGACGCGCGGCCGTTGTGCCCTGTCCTGCTCTTCGGCGGTGGGTAGACGTGGCTTCCCTGTTTGGGATACGCTAACGGCTTCGAAATTTTCTGGTTGATTGGTGACGACGCAACTTTAGAGGAGAAGGAAAACAACAAGGGAAATGAGCAGAGTACAGAGCGAGAGACGATCCTCCTTCTGCTCCGGCTGGCGCAGGTCAAGCCGGGAGAAGTTTCAAGACGTATTCCTGGGCCTGCAAGTTCGGAGGAGCATCTGTGCGTTTGCTTAAGTTTTAAGCACATGCTTATGTCCATTTCTAGACACCAGCACTCTCAAATCACGCAGAAACTCTGTCAAATCCAACAAAATGGCTTTTTGATTGAAAAAGCGGTTTAGGTGAAATTTGGGTTCCTGCTTTCAGAAATAACATCCTCGGAATTACCATCTGGCTGTATTTTGATTTCTGAGGTGCTTAAACTTCATCTCCCAAATGAAAATTCAAGTGGCCGCAGCTCCACGCTGCCAGAACCTCCTCCGGCACCACCAGGCTCAGCAGGTCGGTGCCTCTTGGGGTCCAAGAAGTGGATGCTCTTCCATCTGCTGTGCTTTCCTTCGTAACCCCCAGCCTTCCTGGTGCTGTCTGGTCTCTCCTTTCTTTTCACACAGCTGGGGGAAGAGCGCTGTCCCTTTTTCCCAGAGAAACCCCATGGTTCAGGCAGAGGGAGACCTGGGTTTCTCTTCTTCTGCCTGAGAGCCTTGTAGTCCGGGGGTGTCGTGGCTACTGAAGTGTGCTCGTCTACGGAAAAAAGCTTGGCGGGAGGCGAGAAGTTGCTCTTCACCCCTCCTGTTGAGAAATGCAATTTGGAAGGCTCCCCGGAGGCAACGAGAGCAGCCACGAGCCCCACCATCTTGCTGAGAGAGTCAGGCACTCACCTAGGAGGCAAGGATGGGCCCTGCCTGCCGTGCACTTCGTTCACGGGCTGATGTAATTAAAAAAGACACGGGCAAATAGTCATCTGATGTTCCGTCTGGTATAAAAGCACCTGAAATACTACTGGCAGAGAAGGAAGCGTCTTTTCCAGTCCCATATGTGAAGGACTCTAAAACGGCCAAGAAGTATTTCACAGATGTTTAGAGGAAAATAAAAATCCCTCTCTGAGCTGAGAACAAGGATGAAATATTTAGACCAAAGGTTAGTGTCCTCTCATATATATAAACCTCCCGGGTCACCGGCTGTTAAGATAAAAATGTTTCCTCTGTAGCGGAGCCCCGCGAAGCTGTAGCACTGCTGCGTTTACAGGAGAAATGGCAAAAGGGAGCGGACACGGTCCTGACTGGAGTCAAAACGCAGACTCGGAGGCAGGCCGAGGGCCGAGCGTGATCCCAGGCTCGGCTGCGTGGGCACGGCGTGGCACCTCGGGGTGGGCCGGGGGGCACCCGCTGCCCCTCGTGCCGCCCCAGGCCAGGTAGCAGCTTTAGAAAAAGAGGGATTTTTTTCTTTTTTTTTCCCGTCTGGAGCTTGTGCCCATCACCACGGCGTGTGAGGGGCTCCCAGGGAAACGCCAGCACCCCACCTACGCAACCCACGTCGTCGGGGGGGAAGGACCCCCAAGCTGGGACCCCCCCCCCAGCTCTCCCCATGATCCAGCATCCAAGGACAGGCTTGCCAGAAGCTACCAGCCGTTCCCCTCCGTAGTAGAAACCAAAATGCTTATCCTTTCCTTTCATCCGCACCGTCCCAGCGAACACAAGGCTAAAACAACCATGCCGGTGCCTTGTTTGAAATGAAAATGGCAGCGCTTTTTCATCGGGAAAGTCTTTTATCATCTCCCTTTTCACCAGTGGCACCATGACAGTGAAAAATCAGTTAATGCAATCCTCGCAAATCAGCGCTAACCCCACAGATGCCAGGAGCCTTTGACAGGAGAGCTTCGTACCCTGGAGGAAGTTACCTAATTCCTAAAGGTCTTTACAAGTTCGGTGCTCCCTGTTGTTTCTGCACAGTAGAAGCGCAGGATTAGGGGCACGACACAGACACCCCCCCAGATAGAGGTGCTGTGCTAATACCTCTCTGAAAATCATCTGTTGGCTCTGCTTAAAACCCAGGGCTCCCAGGTTCAGGACCAAACGCCGTTGTACTCAGATTAAATATGTTTATCTCCCAAAAAGGCATAATTATGGAATGCCAGATTAATTCAATTATTTGACTTAAAATAACAAGCGGGATCCTGCAGTGCAGCTTAACCAGACTAATGAGCACAACAGCGAGGATGAGCAGAGCGCTAGCTAGGGGGAAGGAAAAAGTGGTTCAGAAACCAGTGTGAGAACAGGCAAATAAAACACCTACCCGGTTTTATGCCTTGCCCTTATAACCACCGCCTGTGCTTTGAGGGGTTCTGCAACGCACACTTGCTTGTGCACCCTTATTTTCTCCCAAACAGGCGACTGTTTAATTTTAACGACAAAAGTAGCGTGCAGACCACAGCATAGGGATTGAAGGTGTTGCTTCTGTATTTTTCTGCTTGTTGCTCTAAGTCCGGGGTTCTGAACATTTTAAAGCACGTGCCAACTCTTTGCCTCTGAAAATCAATGGAAGGGGCGCCATTCTCAAAAACCACAGCTGGTCCTCACCTGGCCTTGGTGGCCTACGCACAGGCGCAACAGCTCTGGGGATCCTGGCCTTGGCTGAGACGGGAGAGCTCATGGCGCTCGGACCTCGGCACAGGCCATCTCGAAAATTCCGAACGTC
>JANZLP010000002.1:11059438-11075779 GCA_026930925.1 Chelictinia riocourii | reverse complement strand
ACGAGATGTATCCAAACGGGGAACCACCCGGAGGCCTGGGCAGCCAGGGCGGCCACGGCCCGGCTCCCAGCGGGACAATTGTATGGTGATTTAAAAATACAAAGGCCGACCAGATCATAAAATGAGACTCTGGCTAGCTTACACCGTGCAGCACTTCTGTTACGACTATTTACTCTCTCATTAGTTGACAGTTAATTAGAGCAGATTTGTTCGGAAATATATAACAAGTACGGATGCTTCAAAATACAATTTATAACTGTCTTATATACTGCAGGTGCAAGTCTTTAGTACAGTGATCCGTAGTGCTAATATCTACATCTCAAGTATTAAGCGTTTTAACCAGCCTAAGATTTGCTTGTGTTTAGGAACTCAAAAGTAGATCAGGATAATAAGTCTGGGCTGGGAAAAGTTATTTCCCCAAGGTGCTGTTCTGTCTTTCTCGTGGATCCCGGTGACCCTAAGCTAATCACTACTTATAGTAAGAGCCGTATATTTGGCTAACCATTGAAAATAGAAACTTTAAACTCTGTAGAGTTTGCAGACAGTCCCTGGAGTGTTACAGGACACTAAGGATGAATGCCAAAGAGGAATTTTTTATCTCTCCTTTTTCCCTTCTTCCACTCTGAAACAATCATCAATTACCCTTATCCACTAGCACCATCTCATCTAAGTTCATTTTCAAGATGAAGTTTCCTCGTTGGATGGTGGCTGTCCAATCCTCTTTCTGTCCATCATGGACTGCTTTAGCGCTGTCCCCAGATTGACAGCCTGAGAGCGAATCAATAATAATTATCAGACTGCAACCACAGCGAGCTGTGTAATTCTGTGATGGGATAGCACTGAACAAACAGCCCCACATCTACTGCCACAGCTTTAAATATGTGGTCCAGGGCCGTCCGTTTAAGTACTCCGATCATGTGGTTAGTAGTAAGCTGTTGCCCTTTTTTTCCATTCCAAACGTAAGGAAAGGCATAAGCACGTTGTACCATATACTCGAGGAAAAAACAAATGAGTACCTATACAGGCAAATTGGCACCGAGATTATTTCCAAGTCAGTTTTGAGTCTTAAGAGCAAAACTAATGTTCTGGAAGCACTGGAAGGTATGAAACTCAGGTGTAGGAAAAGGAATGATGTGAAAAAGGCACTGGTTTAAAATGAATAATTTGCACAAGATCCAGAGGTATAATAGAAGCATCAAGTAGCACAAGATAAGGAGAAAGAATAGCTTTTATATAACCATGGCGTGGAGCAGGGATTGGTAGGCTTTTAGAAAGAAGCCCAGAAACTGAAGACGGAAGAATTAAAAGGACACAAAAGAATAAATACTAGAAGAGGCACCATCTTTTAACCAACTGTAAGAAATGCGAAAGTAAGAAGATTTCTTAGCAGATAACAAGACCAGTTTCCTGACACAAAGAACAGAATATTCTAAAAATACACAAATGCATAGATAGACACTAAACTATAGTGTTACTGAAATGGAATGAGAGATTCTTGACACAACTACCATGGCGTTTACAGAAATAGACAGTAAAAGAATCGCAAGTTGATTTTATGCTGCATTTCGTCGGGTTCTCTTCAGTACGATTCCAGATGTTTCTCGCAGTCTCAATAACTAAGCCAAAGCATCATGACTTGACAGGCCAGTATGAGGACTCGCAAAAGGGCCAAGTGCCAAGACCAATCTACATTATTGACCCGACAACTGTTAACACAAAGCTGGATAGAAGTGGAGATCTACCAAAACGTTAGGCAGGAAACGAGGCATCTTCTAAAATAAACAGACTTATGGAAGATAGTGGATGTTAAATGGAGAGCGTTCATCACAAAAGAAGAAATTCAATAAATCTTAGCCAACAACGTGTCTCCCCCAGAATTAGGAGGACATGCTGAATGTGTTTAGGATGTGGACGCTGGATGCTGGTAGAAAGAGTCAGAAGTTATCAAATGCAAACCAACAACTGTAAGGAAAAGAGGACTTCCCAGAGGAACTTCGGAAGCAACCTAAACATAGCAGTGCAATCCATATCAGCAGTACAAGATGAAGGTAGGTGGTCTCAGTAGGTGACAGGTGTTAAAAGATCCTTACAGACTATACTAGAAAAAGATTTGAGACTCTCATCAGTATATTCTTGATCCAGCACCTATTAAAATGTACGCTAAAGCTCCCAGTACCTTCATTCTTACAAGACCAGGGGTACAGTGACATAAAGTATAAATGACATTTTACTAATGGATCAAGGAAAAAACCTCACGTGCTGATCCATTTTACTAATGGATCATCGAGTAAAAAGGGGCCAGTGACAACAAACAAATCTGTACTTTAAGTATTTATGATAATTATCATGAATTTATCAAATGGATTACAAAGAGCTCCAGCACATGGGGGTCAATAAATAGTTTAACGCAAATAAAACAGAATTCAACTTGTAGTTCAAATCCCCACTGGTTGGATTTCTGGCTTTGTGCCTTGCTGAAATTCCCTGTTTCTACGACCCAGGAAGAAGCTAGCTGAATTATTGCCTGGTTAGCAATCAGAATAAAAACAAAGGCTGGGAAAAAGCTTAGTGCTTCACAAGGACGCAAGGACAATGAAAAAATGGCCTAGTCAGTCATAGAGCTGAAGGTCAGGATGTGGTCCTGAGTGTTATCTACCATTGCTAGATATTGGAAATCCTTATAAAGAGTCAGAAAGGTGTTGCATATTACGTGAAAGGTTTAACAGCAGTAAAGCTATTATTGCAGGAGCAATTTCTGAAAGCCTAACAGAAAATCTAACTCTTTAGTTCCAAACACAAAACAAGCTTATCACTGAATTCCCACTGGAAGCTCCCCAAATTCTACCTTCTCTTGTGATTTTTTTTTTTTTTTGCAGAGAAGTGCTTACTGCCTTCAAACACACATAGCTGCTTACTTTCTACTGGCAAGGAAGAAATTAAATGAAACAAGCCAGAGGCAGGATATTAATGCAGAGTGCATTAAAAGAAAAAAAAAATGATGGTATGAACAGAGTAGTGACTGATTTATAAAATCAATCACATACTTTTGGCTTGATGTCATGTTATAAAAAGAAAAATAACCCTGTTTACATGAACAGGATGATTAATCACTCTTTTCCTACTATTTAGGATAGGCAATTTTTATTTCCTTTTTTCTTTCATATTTGTAGGCAGTAACATAATTGTTTTATATTATAAATCTAATAATTTGTGCTCTGATTATAGTGAAATTAATGTGCTTCTGTAGTTAAAAGGTCTGTCAGCAGCAACTCTGAAACAAACTTTCAGGCATTTTTAAGTAGTCACAAAAATTCAGTTGGATGAAACTTGACTTTTATCAAGTTTTACCAGAGAAGCAAATACTAGAAACTTGGATATAATGTCTGTAGATCATGTTGTACAGCACTAGATCTCAAGGCAAAGCACCTGGAGCTGGGTTGTTCTGTGGTAGTCGTTTTCCTTCTCACATGCACAGAAACAAATTGGCACGTTTTCAAGTAATTTAAAACATGACTGCCCAAGGTGCAGCTGTTCATTACAAATTTGCAAAAGTTTATTACTAGTATAAAAGAGGGTTCTTTTTATACTTTGCCAGCTCTGATAATTGCAAGATAACACCCATTATTGATATTTCAAATCAACACTTTAAGCCATCTTACGTTCTGAAAGTCAATAAATCTGTACAAATTGTCATAACTAACACCTTTACTTCCAAACACATCTATTTCCTGAGATACATACAAAAGAAAAATTAGAGAAGGAAATACAGAAAAGTACCGTGAAAAATAATGGCACCGGAAATATTATCAAGGCCATGGGGTGTCCATGCAAAAAGAACCTAATGTCAGAGTTTCATAGGTCCTGCCATACTATTGCCACAATTAATAGCCAATAATAGACATAATCCTCACTCTGATCTGAAAAGGTATACCTGTCTTACCTGCTCCAGCGTGGAGGTGCCCAGAGTAAATATACACATTTGTAAATAGGCAGTACAGCTCCTTTGCATAGTGATTTGTGTCAAAAACCTACAAAAAGATCGTAAACTTCATCTATCGCTTGAAGACGACGCAGGAGAAATGCAAAAAATTCACAAAACTTGAAAGGCGTAATGCCTAAGGAAAACTATCAAACCCTCAGAACTGGGTACTGTAGTCTCTTCTTGGGTTTCCTTCCTGCTGCCACATCACAAAACTAAAATTAAACACAATTGTTTCTTACCGTATAACCGTAGCAGCCTCCGTGTTGCTAAATGCCAGCTTTAAATTCAACTCGGAGCGTTTTTTCACGGTGGGTTTTGTTCTAGGCGTACGGTCCTTGAACTACCTTAGAAGACAGGCTCTCAGAGGGAGCAGAAATCAGTCAACCAATGCATTCCAGTTTGATGGACTTTGAAACACAAAAAAGGTAGTTAGTCCCTGGGGATCTCATAGATATCCAGGATGAGGACAACCGCCACTAAACCCATTTTGACAAGCGACAAGAAGTGCTGAAGATCTTTCCATGGTGGATCCAGATAAGCGAGACAGCGGCAGAAAGATTAAGAACCGGCTGTGATAAAGACCTAGAGACTGGACTGCAGGGAACCGGGCAGACACAAGAGGGAGTCTGAGAAGTGAGCCTTGCCTTGTCTCTCCTGAAGAATTCCCAGATGACAGTCAAGAGGCGTAGGAGAACCTCTTGGAGCTCGTGGAGGAACAAGACTTCAGCCCTGCAGAGGCAGCGAGGACGCGGTGTGGCACCCCAGCAGACCAGCTCTGTTTTCCAAACCACGGCTTGGCGAGCGTTAAGGACTTCAGGATGAAGCTCTCCCACGATCCTTGTGCTTACGGAGAAACAGAGACCACTAGGGAGAGAAAATCCGCGATAAGTGCAGCGAGATGAGAGCGCGTGGACCACAGCACGGCCGCACCGCCTCTGCCGTGGGGATGCATGGAGGAAATTCAGCATTTAAAGGTGGGCTGAGGAAGAGCTGCATCGGTTTGGTTTTCTATCTGCACTGTGAAAATAGAGAGAAATAACCTACCACTCTTTCCCTGCATTTTCTAGCATTTTGTCACTTCTTAGGTTGCAAATGTTCCCATTTACTTGCACAGGAGTGCTTGCTCAAAAGGTGATATTCTAAAAGCATTTTAAAACTATTTCACACAATCTGGGAGAAGATGCCGACGTAAACGTTGTTAATAAAACTGATTTTTTTTTATTTATTTCAAAGATGATCAAGTAAGGTTTAACAAGATAATCGAGTGGTATGATATTCTAATGAAGAGTATTATTTACATAGGGTCATCTTCACATAAATTTTTAGCAATCTATGAACTGCTGTCAATCAACAACCAGTATATAGACGCACTTGAACTTCTTGATGGGGTTTAATTGTCAAATATTTTGAGAGAAAAGTCTTAGCTGTGTTCCAGAATCATGCCCAATTCATTCAGGTGGTAGGACAACAAAGGTCTATTTCCTAGTCGTGAAGCATATAAAAACCTAATTAAATTCTTGTCAGTGGTCAAAGCACTCCTTTCAAATTAAAGATCATTGACTACCAGCCATATACGTGCATATAAAATTAGAGTATATTAAAATAATTTATCAAAATAAGCAAGCACAATCAAAGTTAACTGATTAAAAGTCCATTGATTAAACACATGCAAAATGTTGTTAATATAATAGAGAAGAAACATCACTGCTTATAGAAAACCTGTACGTTGCCATTTAGGACATGCGAGCTTCTGTTCGAGGACAGACACTACTCCCAACACAACCGAGCTGGGTGCTGAGAAAAGGGAGATTTGTATGCAATGAGTCTCTGTATTCATGCACGACAGAAATTGTGGTGGCAATGGTGCTCTCTCATAGTAATGCAGAGCAAGACGGAAATGTGATAAAGGGGTTTTTTAGGATTAAAATAAGCAGAACAAGAGCCAGTTGTTGTTTTCGGGAAAAGGAAAGCAGTTGCTGTCAAAACGTTTCACCGACTTGGCAAAAATGCCAAGCTGGCCCTGCCTGAAACATACATGGACTTCAAAGGGCTTATCTTGAATAAGGATTAGAGGGAGCCAGATCACTGCTTCCTACATGTATTTAGCTGAGGTTAAATGATATGCAAGGCTATACCCCAAGGATGTGTTTTCCTTCTGATGCCAGCCAAGTTGCTGACACCTCTGCCTGCCGGTTTGTGGGATCAGTCTTGCTTTAGCTGTGTACACCCGGAGGGAGCTCAGTTCCGACCCAGCACCAGGAAGAGTGGGTCACACTCTCACAGCCGGTCACTTCAGGAGTACTGCTCCACAGTGGGAACGCTCTGAAACAAATGGTCAGGCCCCCACTGCAGCGGTGAGCCAGCCGCTCAGGAGGGGCGTGTGGTTCTCAAACAGGATGCAGGCTGAATAACCCTCCATTCCTGAAGAGGGTGGTCCCCGAAGGTCAGGGCTGCCTTCAATGGTGTGGCAGTGTGAGAGGAAACTGCCAGAGGGTGCTTTCATAATGCTCGGACTATGAATAAATTCAGCCTGTTGTACTCTGGGTTCCCAAGTGTTAGTCATCAAAAACGTGAATAGGAGAATAAAGTTAGGAAAAGAACAATTCTCCAGCTGAACTTTCATTACAGGATGAAGAAGGGTCCTCCTCCCCCCACTCTGCTTTGATTTCAGACAAAGGGCTTTGCATCCCATGTAGGAGTTCTCTTTGCTGCCTGGAAGGAACATATGGATGTAGGTGATACAAACCTGGCAGGGCTCAGCTCACGGAATCGCAGAATACCTGAGGTTGGAAGGGACCTCTTGAGGTGACCTAGTGCAAACCCCTGCTCAAGCAGGGACAGCTAGAGCAGGTTGCCCAGGACCATGTCCAGTCAGATTTTGCGTATCTCCACATGTGGAGGCTCCACAGCCTCTCCAGGCAAGCTGCTCTGGCTCTGAACAGACAGGCAATGACCAGAGACCTAATGTCAGTATAGATCATTCTGGCACTTTTCACCTTCATGGTAAATTATTAAATAAAAGTACAACCTTAATAAATGTACTTGATATTCAGTCACTGACTCTGGTTGTGGTGAGACTGGGTATAACTTGGCCCCTTGGGATGTGGGCCAAGGCTGATCCATACTTTACCCAGTTGCATAATTATGAAAAAAAGAGTCAAAGAGAGGGTTGGGTGCTACATGGGATTAACACATTGTGGCCCCATGGCTCCCAGTTCGTGACAGAAGTGACCATTACCCCAGTCAATGCGCTGTGCTAATTTAGTGGCAGGAGGGCCAAGGGCCTCTGAACCTGATAAAATAATAAATCCAGAAAAACAATGCAGATTTTTCACCCTTTAAGACACAGAGAGTTTTCTGAGAATATTTGTCCCTTTAGCTCCAGAAGGTGAGAGAACAGACAGGGTTGTGCTTTCTGTTCCCATGCTTCCGAGCCAGCACTTTGCCCTGACCGTCACTGTTACCAGGGCATCTTCTCAGTTCTGGCAGGAGATCTTATCTGAAACCTTAACTGAGGCACATTTACGCTATCCAAGGCAGTTTTATATTGCTCAAGCTAAAGTCACTGAAATGTTTTAATTAATGAGCAAACACAGTCTGTCGCTTTCCTCTGTGTGACGCACAGAAATCTGTCTGCTTCCTCCCTGAGTACAGTACAGCATGTCTAAGCCACTGGCTACTATAATTACGATGGGGTAAGCATTTATATGGCACTATAAAGGTGAACTGAGTCCTTTGCAAATACAAAACCACTAATCTCATTCCCAAAGAATTCAGAGTCAAACATGGTCAAGAAAAATCATGAGGCAGTTGTCTCGAGGGAAAAAATGGATCCTGCAGAGACCAAGAGTTGCAAGGGTGGGAGGTCTGAAGGGCAAGTCTGGAGAGGAGGAGTCGTGGGCTGAATGACTGGATGCCACTCAGAAATGCTGAGGCTTCTCTCCTAATCTGCCATGAACCTCACAGATGACCTTCAGGAGTCAAGGAATCTGTGCACGAGCTCTCCTCCCTGTAAAATTAATATTACTTCAACTCATGCAGCTACCAAAATAGAGGCAGGCTACAGAACAGAGGAGACAAGAAGTATTGTGGCAGGAGAGCATCAGGAGGCACACAGGAAGCAAGAGAGAAAAGGAGATAAAATCTCTGAAGAGTGAGGAGGCAGAGACCAAATGTCAAGATTAAGAAACAAGATGGCTGATGCCTAGACCAGAGATTACTAATAAAAGCACAAGCAGTGGCAGATCAATTTTGGGAATGTTCTTCCAAAGATGCCAGGAGACCCTTCAGTAGATCTGACTGTCAGTTGGAGAGAAGAGAAGAGAAACCTGCCTCTGCTGTGTGCCTGAGGCAGCGAAGCTATGCGTGTGGACTCTGGGCTGGATCAGGGAGAGAGAACCCCCAAATCTGTGATGCTCAGCCATCATCATGGGTACTCTCTGGGGGTCATCACTCATTCAGCATATAGGAGCATGACTTTGTGGTGTTGCTGTACTGATGGCACCAGCAGTGGTGGTTCTGCAGCATTATTAAAGTTCTCTCTATTATTAAAGCATTAGTAAGAATATTAACAATAATAGTTGTAATATTGTTTTATGTAATAAAGGAAAGTGTAATGCAATATTCATTGCAATATTCCCTGTGTGGATTGTCATCTGCTCAACCGTCAGTCTCTCTGTGCAAACTGATCTTAAATTTCCAGAGCCCTGTGGCAGTTCCATGGTGAGATAAATGAGTCAGCTCATACTTCTGAGAGCTACCTCTTCACAGAATAGATGAGTGTGGAAGGAAACTCTGGACATAGTTCAGCCCTTCTCCTCAAACAGGGTCTGCCAGAGCAGGTTGTCCAGAGCAATGTCCAGCTTGGGTTTAATACCTCCAAGGACAGAAACTCCTGTTCCTGCATCCCATGCGCTGTGCTCCACCCAACCATCTCTTCTAGGAGGAGATCTCAACTCAGCTAGTCGTGTCTTTGAGGCTGCCTGCAGACTATGGCAGACAGGATTGAACTAATTACATTGGATCATGGTTTTTATGTGGTTTTGAAACTAATTATGGGAACCTCCTTAAACAAGAAAGCTAAGAAAAAAGAAAAAAAAAAAGTAACACCCCCATCTCCTGCACAAATATCCTGTAGCTGCTTGCATTCCAGCCCACTCCCTGCTTTTAAGGGGCATAATGAAAATGAAACTGTCCTCCAGCCCAGAATCTATACTACAAAATTAGTTCAGGCATGGCCTACCAGCTATCATATTTGTAGTTGCTGATTTGCAATGTGGACATGGATGTGGGGGACAACACTTGACTGGACATACTCCTCCCC
Organism: Chelictinia riocourii; assembly: GCA_026930925.1. NCBI lineage: Eukaryota > Metazoa > Chordata > Aves > Accipitriformes > Accipitridae > Chelictinia > Chelictinia riocourii. Next base: position 11,066,474 of record JANZLP010000002.1, on the reverse strand, counting down.
TTGATACCTTGTGTTCTAACAATAAAGGAAGCCATTAAAGCTGGATACCTGGATTTTAATGCTAGCTCCTAGGCAGGAGGGGAATGAGTGTTGGATATTTGCTGTGGTCAGTGGCAGCCAGAATCTCTTCTCTCTGTGCTACCTAAGTAGAACAAACAAGATTAGTAATAAGAGATAATCTGAATTATATTTTCAGAATACTGAAGAGGCTACCAAGAAGTTATAAAAGGAAAAATTGAACAAATAGATACAGTTTTCCCATGCTTTGTGAAAGGGAAATAAAAAAACTATGGTAAAAATAATTTCTCATTCTCTTTCCTCCTGAATTTTATATTCTCAGCCCTGGCCATGTCTGGGCAGTCAGGTATCTCAGGGATCCAGCTCTGTGCAATTATCTTCCTTGTCTGGCAGTGAAAAAAAAAAAAAGAAGTGAGATACAATGGTACAATCTATAAGGAACGTTCAGATGTGGGGAAAGCATGTTGTACAATTCTCTTAATATTTGTGAGTCACGAGGAGTGAATACTTTATAGGGACATATATCTTAAAGAGATATTTTCAGAGGTTACTACTCAGCTTAATAATGGGCAGATCAGCACATTTTTACTTTGGAAACTGTCAGTTTTACTTTTTGATCGAAGGCCAGAAACTTTTAAGCATGTGGTATTGAGGTTATTTTAGTGAAGTTTTCCTAATGATGGAGGTAAAATGGGTGTTACTTTTCAAATGCATTGTCCAAACCCAATGTAAAGACAGCCAACATGATCAGAAGGACTATTTTTGGTGACATCCTAGTTTCTGCTATCTTTAGATTAAAAAAAATAATAGTACTTTTTCTCATTAAATGTAACCTACTTGTACAATTCACTCATACTGTGATATATAATATACTTTACTGAGGGAGAATGTGCACACAAATCTTCCAGAAAAGAAAGCAATTTTACTCCAAACTGTTCTGTAAGGAAGAGAAAGGACAGACATTCATTTGGTTTATCTAACATAGTTTTCCTTGCATTTATGCTCTTTCCAAAGTGTGGAAATCAAGTGAACTTCTTTATCAGTGAATTCTTTTCAGATTTTTCAGGGAACTGCCTGTGGTGCCGTGACCATAAATGCCCATGGGAAGGTTTGTGTAAGGAATGAACTCTGCACTATTGGGGTTTATGGCGCCTGCCTGCTTAAGCTCTAGAGTCATCTTGGTTGACTTTGGTGTAGAAAAAATTGTGCAGCAGCACAATTGAGGCAAAAGATATCGTTTAAGCAAAGAGTCTGTAACAAGCACTATTGAAACAACTTTTACTTTGGACATTGAATTAGATTATACAAAAGATTAGAAATTAGTAAGGTATAGGTAGAAGTCATGCGAGGCCAAGCATTTGCTTGCAGGCTGGGTTTCAAGTTCACAAATGATTAAAATATTTCTTTTCCATAATCACTGGAGAGAGGAAAAAATGAGTACAAAAATACAAATGTGTAAGAAACAAAGGCAGAGCAGCTTTGACATGTTGGGTAAGTAATCATGTCTGCCTGAGAACTGCTGGAAACTCTTAAGGGCCTTGGCATCTAAAGATAGCTAAGTACTTCACTGTCCAGGAATGGGTTTGGGTTTAAAATGACCATTGATCGTGGCAAAAAAAAATGCTGACAGTAATGGGAATGTGTGTTTGAAAATGAGTCCTTGATATCCCATCTAGTGGGACTGATTTTGGAACAGAGGTGGTGTCTGAAAAATTTGGAAATGAATAGAGACTGTCTGTAAAAAGAGATCTTGGGTGTATGTGAAGATTTAAGTGAGATTTATCTCAGGAGAATTCAGAAAGTATTAACTCTCCTGCATGCCACCTGCTTTCTTCAGAAGCCACAAAATGTTCTCCAATAAACAGCTGTAGAATGCTCAATGGAAAAAAAAAAACCCAAACAAAACCAACTCCTCTCACACAACCCAAACTGTGTTCTTGGAAGACAGGGGGAAAGAAAAGATAGGAGGTTTGGAGACAGGCCCATCTTGCCAATGGAACTGCTAGGGCCAAAGGGCCCCTTGACCTTATTCAAGGACAAAAAAATAATTGCGATGGCCATAGAAATAGGTGCCTCATACATGCACCTATTCTATCGTAAATAGGCTCTGTTTAAAGGGGTCCTGAATTCAATGCATTGGGTTTAAAACTGCTTTTTCTAGTGAAGGTTCAGATCTGTTGCTCTGAGAGCTGTAGATCTTCTGGTCACATGTCCTTGTAGCTTCAGGCTAGGAGAACGGACTGATTTTCATCACACTTGCCAAGTTATGCAAATGTTAGAGGATGCTACTTGCAGTAAACAAATGTGATGATTGGGCATGTTTAATGAGCCCTTTGCCTACAAGGACTTCAGACTTCTTGGGCTTTTGTTAAGTTTGCCTAGTTTAAATTCTCTTGCATGGCCCAGTAGAGCTGACAGACTACTAAGCGCAGTTTAATACCAGTCTCCCCATGCCAGCTCAAAGGAGAGATCAGCAAACTGGAAAGAGCCCAGTAGAGCATGGCTAAAGTGGCTGGGGGCCATAGCATGGGATGTACAGGGAGCAGCTGAGGGAAAGACGCTAGCTTAGGCTGCAGAAGAGAAGTTAAGGAAGGGGCTAACTGCCATCTCCAAGTGCCTGATAGGGTCATTGTAGAGGAGATGCAGCCAGGCTCTTCTCAAGGGTGCAGAGCAAAAGGACAAGAAGCAATGGTCACAAATTGCAGAAGGGAAAAATTTGTTTGGAGGTAACCACTTTTGTTGTGAGGAACTTCTTAAGCCCAGGGACAAGCGATCAGAGGTCTCTTGGTCTGTGGGAACTTTCAAAACTCAACTAAACCAAGCCCTGCACAACGTGGTCCAACTTTGAAATTAGGCTCGCTTTGAATAGGAGGTTGAACTACAAGATCTCCGAAGGACTAGCATGTGTTTTTCTGTGACTGTAAAAATGAGGCAAGGAACAAAGAAGTTACTTCAGGTCACACAACAAAACTTATGTCCAAGTCATGAAAAGAGAACATGCATCCCCTAATTTCACACCATTGTTGCACTGAGTAGCTTGTGTTGCTTTTCTAGCATGACAGTATTTCCCTGATGAGCCTTACTGCAGAGCATTCATGATCTAATTCAACAAACAGCGTTTTGTTCTCTTGTAAAAGTAAATAAGGGGGTGGGGAAGAATATTTCAACTTTGCTTCAAGAGTATCTTAAAGAAGTGATGCTTTTAAGCCCTGTGCCTTTCCCTGTGGCTGTTGTGGAACTGTGTCCATGTTAGGTAGGAGCCCCCCTATGTTTTAAGAGGATCTTCATATTCTCCAGAGACATTTTTCTTCAGAAACAGTAATGGTTAAAGTGCATCTGCATTACTGGAAATTACATTTCAAAGCAGACATAGTAAATATATTCAAATACTAACATTTTTTGGCATGATCCGTATCTTGGTTATCTCTAATGATGCCACGGAAGTTTTTATTAGGAGAGAGGAAATCTTTCTTTTTGTTGTGGTTCATGAGGTGGCTGGTGTTAACTGTTGCTGCTGAATTTTAATCTGAATGGGGTCTTCTAGCTGTCAATGAAAATTGCAACAAGGTGTTGGGTGGTATGTGTGGGGTATTTTTTTTACTGTACTAAAATATTTCATGAAATACAACTCCATGAATCTGGGTTAGTAATTATGAGTATTATTAAAATTTATGAAGACATCTGGTAGTAAAGCTGCAACATCTCTTGGGGGGCTGGGGAAGAATGCAACAAAACCCCACCTGTACTGACTTCATTAATTTTTATTATCAGGTTCCTGCAGATGTTTCTCATAAACTACATTTGCTGAATTCCCCCTTCACCTATAATACAAAATGTCTGTGTCTACCACTGCCCAACTCCTTTTAGCTGCCATAATAATTCTTACCCAACCATGTGTGCTGATCAGCCTTAGGAAATATAACACAGGTTTGCTTTCTCCACCTTGGCAGAGTCTTTGGCTCCACTACAGTGTACCCTAAAATAAAATAAAAATAAAGCATAAATTCTACAGAATAAAAGAAACTAAATGAAAAAAATAAGTACCTTGCTTATTGGCTCCAGCTCTGTGATCAGGCTGCAACCCTTGCAGCATTTGCTTGTCTGTAGCAAAGGTCTCAGCCCTGGAAAGGGAGCGATACCATGCACTGCTGTAAGCCTGTTGGCGAGGGAGGTGCTGGCAAATCTGGCTCTCGCCTCTTGTGCAAGACCAGGGACGGGCCAGACCTCTCTGTCTCTCAACATGCCCTCCCCACTCCAGCTCTGGAGATGCCACCTAAGGTCAGTACACTTACTTGGCTGCAGGGCTTTGAGCTTTCTGCAGTATTTAGAAATCTAACAACTTGGTTTAGGCTCTCTGAAGGGATCCATTGCGCCTTGGGCCCCATCCTCCTGCAAGCACTTTTGCACCAGCTTAACTCTTTAGCTAAGAATAACAGTCCTTAAAATCTTTGAACAACTGTAGCTTGCAAGAATGCTAAATTTCTCCCCAGGACCACCATTCCAGAAGCTGGAAGGCACTCTGAAATGCCTTCTTGCAGGAAGGGTATATTCTGCACAGAGTGTAAGCTTTTGGGCTGAGACATAGAGCAGCTAGCTTGGATAACATCACTGAGTACTGCAGCTTTAAAGGTTATTCAAGATCACTTTTTTCATTGCTTTGTCTTCTCTGAAACTGTTTAGGATAAAATCTTTCCTTCTGTGGATCTAAGCATCATTCAGTGACCCAGAGCTTACTGACCTCCTGGTTTTACTGCAGGGTAAATACTAGAGAAATGGCAGGTATAAGTTGTGATGTTTAAAAAGCTAGACACAACTGCATGGTGTCTAAAGTAAGCTTTCTCTTGGTGTTAAGATTGAGGGAAGGCCTTCTTTTACTGGGAGGGGCTGAACTGCACCCATGGCATCTATGAAATCCTAATGTTGATTTGTTTTAATGATATGCATAATCACTTTAATGCTTAGACAAATATGAATTAGGGGAAGTAGATCTAAGCCTGCTCTTTCATGGGGAATAGCCCTTTATTATGGAGCAAACTCCCTCAGGATCAACTCAGTCAAACCTAGATAAGATACATGGGGGCAGCCATACTGAAAAAGAACTTTCTAATGGACCTTATTGGGCTCTGAGAAGTTCTCATCAAGGTACAGCCTGTTCCCTCTGAGAGGGCAGTGAATGGGAGATAAAACCACTGTGCTGCCCTGCTGAGCGTGGGGACTCTCAGCTGAGTACAGGAAATGACTCTCACCTCTTCTGGAGGGCTAAAAGAGTTGTTGAGATTTGGCCTGAAGATGACTGCAAAATTAACTTGCCTGCTTGGTGGACAACAATATCCCTGTTTGCCACAGCCTGGCTCTGTTGGTGAAATGCTCAGGCAATTCCTCTGTAATCGCTTCAGTTGGAAACGGCCAAGGAATGAGCAGGTCTGAGCTGAGGCTGTGCAGAGGTGTCCTTCTCTGGAGATACCTATATCCATACCTTACTGTATTGGGTCTGGCTGCGATGGAATTCATTCTCCCCATAGCAGCCCTCGTGGTGCTGTGTTCTGCATCAGTAGCTAGAAAGGTGTTGATAACATACCAGTGTTTTGGCTACCGCTGAGCAGTGCTGGCACAGCATCAAGGCTGTCCCCCCAACATTTTTTGCCCCCCTCACCGGCAGGCTGGGGCTGGGCAAGATCTTGGCCGAGTATTTTCTATCATGCCCTGCACAATTCAGTATCCACCTACTTTGCAATGCTACAGCAGCTTAATTTTCTCCTTGTTTCTGAGTTGGCCTTTTTTCCAGAGCCGATGGCACTTCTGTTGAGGTTCTAACTTACCAAGGTTATTTGTATCATGGGTGATTTTCCAATGGGTCAGTATGACCGTATTGAGGGATATTGTTCTCCCCAAGTGGTCAAATGGTGTAGCTTTGCTACCATCGCTGCTTGGAAAAGCAAAGGATCAGTTTGTAAATATCGAATTTACAAATGAGGAACAGCAAACATCAGATGCTTCACAAATCCCTCTTCCCATATATATGCATAAGGACCGAATCCAGGGCCAGAAGCTGAACTACTGCAGCATTAGTCAACAGGGCTTGGCAGACGTCCTCTTCCTCCTTCCTTCCAGCTGTAAAGACTCTCTGCAAGGTTTGGCTGTGTCATGATAATCGTTCCCTGTCCATATCATGATTCATCATGTCTCCGCTATGGCAATTCTATCAGATGGAAAAACGAGCCAGATCAACAAACAGAATTGAACTTAATTATTGGAAATAAAATATCCTTCCCTCTTTTCCTGATGTGAAAGTACGTATCTTTGAAAAAACAGGTATTTCTAATACTTTTTAACTTCATGGAAAATAATGCAAACCTGATTGCTATAGTCTAGGTGAATGGTTAACAACACTGAAATTTTCTCTTTTTTTTTTTTTTTTTTGGGGGGGTGGAGGGTAGAAAGATATAATTAGAAAATCATGATAGTAAGGCAGACCTTTAGCCTTCTCTCAGCATTGGATTCTCAACTGCAAGATACATTGAAAAAGAAAAAGATTTATATGCTATTCTATTTCTCTTTGTAAATATATGTATATTAGTTATTAGAATCTAAAAGAAGCAGTAGATTTACAGGACCATCAAAACTTTTTGGACAAAACGTCTTTCTGAGTTTTACATTCCCAACTTTGTTAACTTAAGAAATTGGAAAAATTGGGCTGCTGCCTGGGACTTTACACCAACGTATATTTTTTTAGATACTTCTTATCAGCTGCAACATTATGCAAGTAAATACACTCAGGCAAGCATCCAAAAAATACCCACCATTTGTTCAGACAAAGCAGTCTGTCATGGTAATGCCAGAAACGTCAGGTTTCTGGGGTGGAAAATGCCTTATTTTGCTGTCACAAAAGAAGCGGGGCCGGAGTCCCAATTTCTAGCGCAGACGCCTCCGTGCTGCTCCGTGCGGAGGCGCGGGGTGAAGCTGCCTCCCCGCTCCTGCCCTGCGGCTCTCCGGCCCCTCCGGCTCCTGTGGGGCTGCG
>JANZLP010000002.1:10004331-10017362 GCA_026930925.1 Chelictinia riocourii | reverse complement strand
ATTTACCACTAACCCAGAGAATGTGGCCCTCTGCATCTGCTCAGAGCTTTATATAGCAAAGCCTCTCTTACCGTCCTATGGAAAAAGCAGGAATGCTGCAGTGGTCCTGGCTTTCCTTTAAATGCAGGAGTGAGCTTTCCAGCTCTGTGAACCCCAGGACCTAGAGGAAACACCTGCCCTGGGCTGTGATGAACCTTCAAGGAAGGCTGACATACTTCTTCCTTGCTTTCCTCCCTTCTTCCGAGGGTGGTCCCAGGATGCTAAATGCACCCAGCAGACCAAAATACAGAAAAGATTAATCTTGAAGGAAATAAATTATTGTAGAAATTACATTAGCTCAGTACCATCAGAAACTAATTGTTGGCCTCATTAGGCAACATCATTAATACTCAGAGATGACTGTGATATCCTGCAAAACAAAATGGGTGGTTTGGTGCACAAGTCTGATGAAAAATGCAATAGAAAAATGCAAGGATGGGAGCTGGGGCGATTACTCACAAGAATTTCTGCTGCCAGCTTGGAGATTCCCATTTGGAAGAAAGTGAGGAGGGGAGAGACTTGGGTATGTCAGCTGGTCAGAGCTTCACAGCTGAGCTGCCAGTTGTGAAGCAGCCAAGAAAAAAAGCAGGAAAAAAAGCCAGAAAAGCCAAGAAAAAAAGCTTAAAGACACCAGCCAAGGTATTGCCAGTAAATGCAGGGAAATAAAAGCCAGAACAGTAAAAGAGCGAGGAAAGAGGTGCCAAATCGAGACAAATAAGCCCATGATGCTGCAGCTGCTGCCATCACTGCCATGCAGGCAGTGGGGTTGATAGTCGTCTGGGCTGTGGGCAGAGGGGCTGGGGAGAGGGGGGCATCGTCGGGCAGGAAAGAATACAGAGGAGGGCTCCTCAGATGACTGGGAAAATGGAGATCCTCTTTTAAAAGAAGATATTACAATTGCTTGCCTTGCTTGACCCAGCGAAACAAAGCATAAAATAAAGCTGAAAAACATCCAGAGCTGCCAGGGTCACATTTTTCAGCTGAACTGCTAAGGGGATATTAAGCGTGCTTTGGCTTTTTTCGATAAATTGTGATTTCTCCTTCTCCCAAAGCCAGTGGAGGAGTAGTATTATGTTTTTTTTTCTTCCACCTCTTCATAAAACTCAGTGTGTTTTACAGTCTTTGGTACAGGGGGGCCTAAGTCCGCAAAGCACTTAGGCACGTACAAAAAAATCCTCAGAGCAACTCCTCAAAGCAGATGATTAAAATCAGACTGACTTAAGAGGCAGAGAATATTCTGATCTGCCTGATTTTAATCAGCCTGTTTCAGGAGATGGCCCCTACAGTCTGTGTTATTTTCAAATGTTTGATCCCCATGCTACATGAATTTGCTATTACAGCAGGGCCAGTAAAGCACTATCTCTGCTGAGATCAATGGGACTTTTGCTACTGACTTCACTGGAGTCATGATTCACCGGTGGTGTAGCTGGGGTTTATCTACTTTTGATTTGGCTGCTGCAGCATTCCCCCATTTCTCGTACATACTGAACACAGATATTTACGCGTATTCGCCATCTGTGGACATCCCTGGCTTTTGCCAGATAAACCCAATGCAAACACTAAGTTTAACCACTTAACCATTACAAACACTAAATTTAAAATGATTCTACTAGTGAGGGCATAACACGCAAACATCTATAACGCCATCGATTCTTGAGCAGATGAGTCTTTGTAAAGAGATTTAATGATCTGTATGAAGGCCATTAAAATCACTGTGTAGGATTTGAGCGAAACAGAACAGCTCACAGATCTGGACTTTTATGCAATTATTTAAGTTTGCAGAGGAAAAGGTACCCAGGAGCTCTCTATCAAAATTTCAGATGCACATTTTTCCTAATCACAGAAATATTTAAATAGAATCACACTCCTTAGCACTCTCACCACTACCTTACAATGTTTAAAAGATGCCTCTTTCAATGCACTCCTAGAAACACGCCGATTCACTGCTCACTGGAGAAAGGAACCATGCAGCTTGCTGCTAAGCATCCTTCTCTGATCTGGGCTGCTTCTTAGTTGAATCAGGCTGGTGTTGTATGCTGTATAGCTGGTAGAACTGGTCTAATTCCCCAGTGTGATACTTCATGAAGTTTAAAGAAATAATCCTATACTGGAAAGTGTACAAAGATATAAATAATGTAATTTACAGTTTATATGTACAAGAATCATAAATAGAATTAAATTCCTTAATAAAGTCATTTGGCTACATTCACAACAATGTGCAAACCCATTAAAAGATTCAAGTCAAATTCTAAATAGAAAGTTGAGGGTGGCTCTTCATTTAATTTAAAAGCATTTTTTTTTAACTAAGAGCCTAACTGTATTGTGGGTGGTGTGCTTCTACTGCTGAATAATTTCTGAACATCAGAGCCCTCAGCACTTCAAAAAAGGTGATGAGTACCTCAAAGAACATGGACTTAACTCTAGCAAGCAAGAGAATTTTGATCATTTAATGTTAATGAAAAACAAATTTCCAGTAAACATTAAGCATGTTAATGAAATTCATTCTAGTGGCAGTGGATTTATGCTCTATTTATTATTTTTTTATTCAAGAAAGTGCCATTACTTAAAGAGAAATGGAGATTCATACACAAGTTACTGGTTTGAGTTGTTAAAAAAAAACCCTTAAGAACTCTATAAATCTCTTTGAAATTTCCTTTAACCTTAGATTCCTATCAAGAAAAGTATTTTAATGAGGAAATTAAAGTGTAAGTATGTCATATCTGAAGTTTTAATTGAGTTTGTTGACGATACTCTAATAGCAGCGACAGAGTGCAAGCAAGGACTTTGAAACAAAGGCAATGAGCCAGCCCGTTGCTGAATGGCAGCTTAAATGCAATTGAATATATAATCATATAGAATATTTTGTCCTAAATTCCACTAATAAGAAAGTGCGTATGTGTGTGAATGCATGCGTGTGAGTGCATGCGTGCATGTGTATATATATTTTTTTTCAGCTTGAGTCTGAGACTCTTGAACCTGCATCTACAGTTGGATGTGGTTGTGGTCCAGAGTCAGCTCTTGCTAATACTTACTTTTCAAGAGTCACAGTACACAGAGGGATCATTTAATCCAAGCTGCACCTGTGGAGATGGTAGGAAGCTGGTGGGGAGATCACAGCTGCCTGTGCTCCAGTAGCTAAGGAGCAGTTTCTCCAGAGAGACACCCACATTACCAAACTTGTGCTGATCTGCACCATACCCCAAAGTCAGAGGCTGCTTTTGACAATGTTTGCTTTAACTGTTTGTTCACAATTTTTTACATTTGCCAAATTAAATGAGGACAGTAGCTAGTGCCCAAATCATCAGCTAGGACGGTATGATGTCAATGGAGTAAGGTACACAACTAAAAGTGCTATTCAGAAGGGCACATTCAGCCATGCTCTTCTCATCACCCAGAAGAAAGAAATCAGCATGTTACCTCTGAACATCACTGGTGGTACTTCTGGAAGTAGTTTTCTAATTACTGGAAATATCTAACCATTTAAAAATAAAACCTCTACTAACCAGTTGACTTACAGCTTAGTCAAAGAGGAATCACAGTCTTCTCATGATTCCGAGTCTCATGTGAAATATCAGCTGCTTCTGCTTCAGAGTAAATATGTGATTTTGTTATCAGGCACCTGACATTTGCAGGATGAATCCTGTGTGAATTTTAAAATAGAGAATGAAAGTGAAAATCCTTCTTATTTGATGAAAGGTAAACTGAGTAATTCATGGGAAGATTACAATTTTCTGCTCCTGAAAAGAAGTGCCTGGGTATTGTCAGGGCAACTTAATTGTCCATTTCCAGCAGATAACAAGAAATGAACACTACAAAGCTCTTTGTGTCACCAATGCAGATCACAAATTTTTTCCATAGAATTGGGCATTGCTGAGATTACTCAGAAACAGACGTTAGTGTAGGAAGAAATAAGATGTCTCTGAAATATCACGTTAAAAACTTCTAGACCTACACAACAAGATACCTGAGAGGGAATGAGAAATAGCAATTTCCAAATTAATTTTATTTTTAAATCAGAACTGCCATGATTACTTCAATTCCTTTGCATTCTTGTCTTGAAACATAGAAAATGTTTCTGGGTAAACAGGCAGGATGAGAACTAGATAGCATTTAAATCCTGTTTTGAAGATCTCATTAATTTTACCTCATGGTCACCATGGGTTTGAAACCATTGCCCATTCTTGACACAACAGAAGGAACAAGTGATTGTAATCGCATTTCTGTGGGATGGGAGGTAAAGACCTACAGAGGAAAAATGTTAGCAGTTCCCTGATGATGTGACTCCACCACAGTTAAGCCAGCAGAGAACGTGGCCATTTTTCCCTCAGAAAAATTATACATTCCTGCAGAAAAACTCCTACCATATACAAGACACTGTTTTTTTAAAGATAGGGGCACCCCACTTTACATTAGTAAAATTAGTGTTAGAAATGGTATTTTTGGTACTGTGGAAGTTCCATATCCAACCAGAAGAATAATAACTACAATTAAACAGAATCAGATTATGTTTTGCTGCTATTTACCAGTAAAATTAGTGATGTATTAATGCAAGAACTGTGCATTGCAAAAATTTAAGCCCTAGTGACCTGAGGTTAATATTCATGTATTTAGATGGCTGTCAGTTCCCAGGATTTAAGAAAAGCCTGAGATTTAACAGGGTGGTTAGAGTAATCATAAGAGGCAGCTGTTAGAAACGCCGGATTGAGCTTGAACTGTCAATCACTTCTAAAAGTAATGTACATATATAAACAAGGTTATCAGGTGACCATGAAATGTCTTTTGTCATCAACTAGGGAGAGCTTCAAGAGCTGCGGGCACTTGAAGTGGCAAAACTCTTGGAGGCTGGGTCAGAGGAAGGGCTTGGAAAGCCCTACAGGTTCTCCAGCATGGACTGAAGAGAAATGTCTATATTCCTGCATGTTTCTGCAGCAAATGTTGTTTGGGGGCGAGGGGCAGGGAGGTGGAGTGTTGCTGGAATAGTTCTTTAGAAGTGCCTATGTCAACAGAAGAGACAGTCAAGGCTCAGAGAATGATTCACAGCTCATTTTATTTACTGTATAAATCTAATACAAAAGCCAGCACAATATGCATAGGATTAAAAGCCATGAGATACCAATTTTTCAACCAATATACATAGCAGTGGTCAAGAAATAAGATATAACTGACATGAAGTGCTTTGGGAAACCAACCCAAGCAGATTTAAGGAGTTAATTTAAAAAGAGAAAAAAATAATGACTTTAGAATTTACAGGAATAATGTGTTTAGTACTAAATCACATTTGCCACAATTAACTTTGCTACTACTACTACTAGAAACACACTGCAGAGGAAATTCTACCCTATTGCTACTTAGGTGCAAAGAGTTCTTTCCAAAGCTGATACAGAAATGAAAATAATGATAAAAATTTGGTCCAACAGCTGCATTAATCCAGCTTGCAATGCACTAAAGGGATAGAAAAGGGCCAGGAAGACTGCATGTAGACTGGAGTTCTGCAAAGAATAGTTTGTGCTATCAAGGAATACATTCACCTCCAAGTCTATGCAGTCCTTGCATTCCTATTAGAAAAACTTTCTAAAGGTTCCACAAGTTTTGAGTAAGTCCAGACTTGCTTCTCTAGCTTTAATGTTAGTTTTGCCAACTCACACTGCAGACTTTTATCCCCATTAAAAACATTAATATTTTATCTCATTACTCCATCCCAATAGTGAGTTCTCATCTGGTGACAAAGAAGCTTGACTTCTGTTGCCATCTCAATTAACCTTCATTCCCATGAAAGATCAAAGAATTACAAACTTTAAAAATATCTTCCATCTCTCAGATAATGGTGTTCAGCCTGACAGACCCAATCTGTGGTCTGAATTTTGTACACATTTACAGTATTTGGTTTCCAGCTTTATCATAAATGCTTTTATAAGCTGAGGGGATTCCATACACTCTAATATGCACTGCTTTGAAGAAAAAACAGCACTGTTTGTTCTTAAAGGAGGAAATAATGTGGGAAAAGGAGAGCGGTTTCAGAATTCCAAGGGGTTATCATAATAACATAATCTTTAGGTTCAGAATATATATTAACTATAGCCATGGCTAAGTTAAAAAAGCTAGGACATCGAGTGACATCAAAGTATGTTTTATCTTATTAAATGTAGGATACACTTTTGCTACAGAGGATTTTAAATCAAATTGGATAAAATTATCTTCGCCGCTGTACTTATTAACTAAAGGAATCAGAAGTCATTTAAACTGCAATTAAACAAAAAATCCTGGTGCAAATGACACATACAGCTTTTTGTCCCATTGTCTTTTGTTTTACTGAGTCATACAATGGAAAATATTACGATGAACCACTCACAATGTCTCAGTGGCAGGTAAATAGCAAACAACATACAAGGGGGAATTAAAAAAAAATTTCTATTGCTAGTGAGTCACTGCTATGACTAAGAGAAGTAAATACCTATTGATAGCCTAGTAATCTCTATTTCTCTACTACCATGGCAATAACTCATTAACGAGACTAACGCCAGAGATACAGTTAAGAGCCCCCAAGACTCAACACTCTTTCTGGCTCTACAGTTACGTGCAAATACGTGCTAGATCTCGGCATTTAATACTAGATTTCAAACGCCATGATAACCAGATGCAGAACTGATACAGAGATGACAGTTTTAATTCTGTAAGTAAGAACTTCAGTCTGGTGAAAGTCACCCCAGACCGACTGCTGCCTCTGCATTGCGTGGCAACTGGCCTGCCGTTAACTCACACTCAGGTTTTCACCAGCCCCTTACTGCTCCTTCTCTTTCTCAGTTCTCCCAAGCCACCGGTTCTGTTTTCCACAACTTTTCTTCTTCCCCTCAGAAGCAACGTATCTTCTGTTTGGACACGTGTTGCTTTCCGCATTGCCTGCTGCCGAGCCACTGCTGTCTCAAACCCTGCAGCCCTACTTGTCCCTGTGGGATGACAGCGAGGTGTGACCGTCACCCAGGGACAGATCAGATGTAAACCAGAAATTGCCCACTCGAGTAGCTCCTTTTCAGGACAGCCTGCAGACAAAATTTAACGCTGCTCTCGAAGCGCGGGTCTGTGTTCCCAAGGCATTAACGCCTGCCCTGGGCCAGCTTCCTCCATCCCATCCCGTTCCGTCCCCCCCGAGACCCCTGTCCCCCAGGAAAGCTGCTGAGATCTCCAACTCTCACAGGGAGAGGCTGTGAGAGGGGAAAGATGTAAGAAATGTTTTTCCTAATAATGCTTTTATTTCCTAATAACGGTACCATTTTAATGTTTGATGGCAAATTTCAACTGTCAGGTTCAACCGTAAGCTGCAGCTGTTTTTATCCCCAAACGTAACAGTATCACCACACAAGTACTTTCCACTTAAAAGGGATACCTACGGAAATGGAATATTAAGTGAATCGTCGGAAGCCTCTTACCACTAACTTCTCTCAAGAGCTTACTCAGAGAGCACAGACTGATGAAGGCATTCCAGCTAGGAAGATTCATCTTCATGCTCAGCTTTAAGTATGTAACTGGGCTCAGCAACTACAGCACAGCTGGGCAGCTGTGATCCGTCTTCACCTCAGCTAGAAAGCTCTGTATTTCAGGTCAACCTTAACGCACGTTTTCCCACGTAAAAACAAACCCTCCAGAAGTGATTTTAATATAAAATGTTTTTATTGTTTCTGAAAACATTTAAAAAACAATTTTTGAGCACTTTCAATAAAAAAAATAACTGAAATGCTACTGCAATATTCAACTACTGTAGTTTCAGCAGTACAACAGACAACAAAACACTGGGGAAAAGGGGAGAAACTGGATTTCCTGCACTAAATGAAAACGTGGAACAGGGATTTTTCTTTCCTTACGGTGCAGTAAATAAAGCACAGTATAGTACAAGACTATTATATGAACCTCAGATGCACTGCACAAGAAACGCTTTCCTTCTTTTCAGTTCAGAAGTCAGTGCTTATTGCAATTATTTGCAAATTATTTACTTCATGAATTCTTATCATGATAAAATGATGCAAAAATGTTTTTCAACACCAGAACAATAAAAAATAATCCGAGAAAGGAACATATTCAACAATAACTAAGCTGAATTAGTTAACATAAAAAAGTAAATAACTTGTGAATAACTATGCTCACCTGGTTAACACTGAACCAGTTTCAATACAGCAAAAGAATAAAAAAAAATAAAAGTGGTTACAGGAATATATCTAGTACTGTACAAGATTAAGTCATTAACACTCATGCACGTTTTGTGATCATGTATTAACATGGTGAAGCAAACTAAACTTAATTTTTCCTGCTGTAATATTCTCATGTAAGAGAATAAGAAATAGAAATATCTCATTGAGATCAATGCACATTGCTACATAAGACAATTTCACCTGTCACTTTTAATGACATTTTGCCTTTTAATAATGAAACACATTAAAAAGGGTTTTTTTTTGTTTTGCTTTTTTTTTTTTTTAATCTGTGGGTCGTATTTGTTGCATTTATCCTAAGGAATGTGCCTGCCACAGGTTCAACAGAATTTTAGTGCAATATATGAACCCAGAAAGTTTGCTGGACTAACCAACCAAATTTAAAGTGTTTGCTGCAATACTGTACGCAAGGTACAAATTCACTAGTTCATATACTTTAGCAAAAACTGCTATCAAAATAATTTCTCGTGTTAGTAGGAAGCCAATAATGTAAACAAGGGGTCAGAACTGTCTCAAATTCTTCGTTTTGGAGCATCTGACAGACAGGCTTCCGTTTGTTAGAATCACAGAATTTTCCTTTGGGTATTTTGCATACTTTGGTGTGCAGTAGTGCTCTGTCTCAATGTATAGCAAAGAACTAATTAGCACTAAGTACAGGGACCTAACGTTATTAATTATGACACCAACACACAAACACCTCTAAAATAATACATACCAATGTACAAAGCTGTGCCTGTGCCTTGGATTTTACTTGAAACAATCCTTATCAAATTTAACGCTTCTTAAATTAAACATATATTTGCTATAAATCCACTGATTATAGGATATGTCCGCTAATTAAGTTACGTTAGGCCCAATTTAATGCTTGTATTTAAAAATAATTTTAAACGCACTTTTAAAAACCTTTGGTGATGGCTGCATAATTTAGAACACATCATCTTTAAATCTACTCTTGCTTTTCTGAGAAATGATCTTAAAAAAACCCAAAAAACCCAAAAAATAGTGGAGTTAGGCAAAAACTTACTTCCCCCAAGCCCACCTCGGTCTCGGCGTCAGCGACCCGGAGGCGAGACCAGCACGTCAGGCGAACACTTGGGCCGCTGCAGCACCGGCGCTCGCGTCCTCCCCCATCCCTCTCCATCGGAAGGGAGGTTTCACCCGTTCACAGTAGTGCTGGCACCTCACGCAGGGTCGGGGACGGCGGGGAAGAGTTGCTGAGTGTCGCTCGGACCCAGTGAAGTCAACGAGGGAACAGGATGTTCAGCACATCCCTGGCAAAAAGGCCATGGGCAGGTAGAGGTCTCGAGCCCTGCCTTCAGCAACTTTCCTCTGCAAGAAAATTGGTTCAAGCCTTACTGACAGATACCCAGCAAGATAACGAGCAGAAGGTACCACGCAGTTTTTAGTCTCCTCTCCATTTCCTTAGCAAAACTTAGAGTCACTTGGTCTGAAACGAAGCAAACCACGCTATCGCACATATGTGTGCTCCAAGGAGAGATCTGAACTCCCAAGTTTATTCCTGACGGAGCGGCAAAACTTCTGACGCAAACACAGTGAAATCAGGCCCCCGTAAGGTGCTAGAGCTTGGCACAACTGTTTGTCCCTGCAGAAGAGGCCACAGACTGGTGACAAACTGGGGCGAGAGCAAGAGAAGCTGTGGTACGCCAGCATCTCGAGTGCCAATGAAGCAGCACAAGTTGAAGCAGCACCGCCAAAAAAATTGGCCAGTACTGGGATCTCAAGTCATTAGCAAAAACTGAAGAAACAGAAGATCACCAAGACACTTAAATAAAAATAAAAACCACTAATCGCCTGAAAAATTTGAGCATCTTACCCTTAAGTATATCTGGGGGGGGGGCGGTTATTGTGCTTCCCCTTCATAAACTCACGACCACTCATTCAAAGAAGTAATGCAAGAGAGGCAAATGTTTTCTGCTCTGTTTCCTGGTTTGTGTCAGTTGACAGGAGCAATAATTTCAAACCAAGCTTAAGGGAAGGTATTGTAGCATCCCCAGTGCACCTCTTCTTTTGTAAAAGCTTTGCCTCTTTCCGGCATCAGGGCCGTGGCCGGTTAAGTACCCCTCTCTCTTGACCATTAGAGATGCATGCCGTGCTGATAAAACAAAAGGTCTTTTTTTGGTTCAAGCGAACTAGTGAGACAGAAGTCTAAATCTCATTTTCCAGAGGGGGAGCTAAGGACTTCTAAAAAAAAAAAAAAAAAAAGATTCACCAGCTTTGTCAAATCACTTATAAAAATGGAATTCAGGCTTCTAAAACAGTAAGTACTTCTTTTAAAAGAAGTTTTACCTAAAGAAAGTTCACATCTTACTGTGTATCTGTAAAGTGCCTGGCAGTATTATGGCTCTATATGAAATATTTTTAGATCAACCATATTTTCTAATATTTTAATCATCTTTTGTTTGAGAGAAAGAGAGCAAGCAAGAAAGACAGAAAGGCTCAACCTACTGAAATACAGAAAAAAAAAGAGCATCTTCCTACACTCTCCATTAGGCTAGGAAAGAGCAAACTTAAAAAATGAATGTTTAAAAATAGTATTTTAATGAGCTCCAGCAGCTCTTTTATTAAAAAAAAAAAAAAAAAAAAGGAAAATATCACATTCCTTCTCTAGCGTTGATAAATAATTAAAGAGTACCTATCACTTTAAAATAGGGTGTTATGCCTAGATTAAATCTCAGTGCTCAAAATCTTTTTGCATGAATTTTACCTAATATAAAAACACTGAAGTGAGAACTAAAATATCAAGTATGTCATGAATATTAATGGATAAAATAACTACATAGATTTATCTGTCTTAAATAAAAAATTTAGTGCATCTTTCTTTTTTCCTTGATCATTCCTGTTAGTTTTTCCTATCTCTCCGTTTACTAGAGATGTCGATGGCACCGGCGCTACAGAGACTTCCCACAGCTCGCCACTGAGCAGCGCTCAAAACGGCTCCGCAGTGCTCGGGCACCTGCGTGTCCCCTGGTTCACCTGCACCCACTCCCCACCACCTGCCTACCTGCAGGCACTCTGCATTTCGGACCCGAACGACAAAGGTCAGTAAGGATCATCTGCCAGGAAGTCACAAGCAGCACAAAGTATGGAAAGCCTACTAACGAGCTCGACTGAAAACCCTCCCAAAAGCCTCAACCATAGCTGCCACTGCTGGCCGGCTATCAACCACGTCTTTATTTGCTACGGTAAGAAAAGTTGAATGGGAAATACTATGAAATTCCAATTTTAATACTGGCTCTTTGACAGCCCATCACCTTCAGAGATTTGTTTAAAATTGGTGAGACTACCTTTTCCCTGCTGAAGAATGAGCAACAGGTACAGCAAACTTTTTTGAAAATGCCACAATACGTAACAAGTGTTTCTGCTGCGGGAGGCACTTCCATTAAGACAAATACAATACGTCTGTCTCTTAGATACAGTGTGCTACATACATATTATAAAACAAGATTAACCCAACATTTCAACAGCAGAATGATCCTTACTCTCCATCCACTCAAAAGTCGACGCAGCCATTGAGTTAATGGATTCATTGCAGATTTGTTGAAACAAGGGGTCATTTTTTAATTCCTCCAGTGTAGCATCATCGTCTTGTCCCTGCTGACGCCCTGGATCAAACAGTAGATTTGTGTCTAAAGTGTTTAGATCGTTAATGCTGCCTGAGAGCTCGGAAGACAACCTGATGTCGCTGGAAAAGACAGATGCAACGTTATTGAGATCTGATGCCACCTGATTCACCAGCTGCTGGTTTGTAGGCAGACTGTCCTCCCCTAAAAGGTCTTTTACAGTGCTGCTAAAATCTAACTGCTGCTCTCCAAGGTCTGATTGTGCTTGGTTATCTCCAGAAGAAAAACTGATCTGATCCGTGCTGCTGTTTTTTGTGAGGTAATTTGGTGTTTGGAATTCATAAACTGAAGTGCTGGAATTGATCATATTTTGCGGGTTGGCACTAGGAAAAGCGGCGGATGTCTCCAAAATCTGAGTGAGATTCATCCTGGCTGTGTAATTTGAGGGCATGTTGTTCATTCCCAAACCTCTCACTGCATCATCGCTATCAGAATCGAGTTTGTTTAACAACACATTGGTTATTTTTTTAGTGTTTGTTTGTTTCTGAAGAGACGGGAAGGCCGTCTGCATCATCACAGTCAAGGGGACCGACTGGCTTCTTTGCGCTATGTTATTGGCACTGGTGTCTGCATGGATATTAGCAAATGCATTGTGAACTTCAGGAGTCACTGGACTTCCAAAAGGCGTCAGGTTAGAGCGTGGTATATTAGAAACTGGGTAGACAGTGCTTCCACTGAGATTACGCTGGCGATGGACAGCAGGGCTCACGCTCCGGCATCTCAGGCTGTTGTTGAGAGAGGAACCGGTCCCTTTGCTGTCCAAAGGAGCGGGAACAGCAAAGCCCTCTTGCTTGGTGGTGCTACTGACAGGGGCTGCCTGGTGCTGCACAGGCGAAACGGGAGTCACGCGACCAAAGTGAGTGTCGTGGTGGCGCGGCTGAGACTGGTATGACTGGCCAGGAACGGCAAAAGCGTGGGGTTTCCTGAAGCGGTCTTCCACCAGCTCCTGATAGCTCGTAAGGATGCCATGGTTTGCAACGGACGAATTGCTAACGCCACTGTAGCCATTATTCATCCACTCAAGCTTGGTTTTGTCGGGATGGGTAGCCATAGGCCGCTGCATTGGCTTCACGGGATGTGCTATTTGGGACCACTTCTGTGTTAAGATTGCTGTATTTACTGAACATAAAACAAGTAGAAAAAAACACTGTTT
>JANZLP010000002.1:9793125-9804334 GCA_026930925.1 Chelictinia riocourii | reverse complement strand
CCCCATCAACCCCCCCAGGCTCTCACCCAACGCATGTTCCCAACCCACATCCGCAGACTCACAACTGCTGTCTTTCATCACAAGGGTAATTGGTCTCTGCAGCAATGACTAATACAGCAAAGTTGTCCCAGTTGTCTTTTTTTCCTCCCCTAATATTATTTCTTTCCAACTCTAATAAGCAGTATCACTGTCTTGTACAAACAGTTACAGCTGGGATGGTTTGTCCAACACTGAGGATAAGAATGTACAGAAAACCGCAGGGAAAAAGCGAGGTAAGCAGAGGGAGACGGTGAGGAAAGAAGTGGTGCATGGTGTATTTTGCTCTTCTACCTGTTTGAATTCCTGGATTTTCTGATCTGCTGCCTTTGGCCAGACCCTGCACCTTGTAAACAGAGGCAGTCTTGTTTAGATGCAGCTGCAGTGAAGTGCTCTGAGGTATTAAGTCAAAGAGCAACGTGACATGTTGTTAACATCCGAGAAACTATTTAAATCCTCACATGTTAATTGGTTAATAAAGGGCCAGATTTGGATAGCCTCCTCCAGACAAAATACCTATTATTGAAATCAAAAGGGGACTTAGAGAGGCCAGGCCTCCCTCTAAGGAAAAGCCAAATACCTCATTAGCAGCACAGTTAATGAAATGGCTGTACCTTGGCCAAAAGAAATCTGAAAAAAAGACTCTCCAAGTGCTTTCAAAAGACCAAAGTTCGAAGGAGCAATTAAGAGACCAAACCCCAAACGTTGAGAAGGCAAAGCTAGGATTTGTCCAAAGCCAAGGGGCCTTCTGCAGCCCTTCTCTGGCAGCGGTTGGAGGGCATCTACCTACAGGGCAAAAAGCTCATCACTTCCCCAGAGTCCATAGCCCTGCAGATTGCCATGCTGCCCACACATTTAAAAAAAAAAAAAAAAAAAAAAAAAAAAGGTCAAAAAGCCTCGAGTTTACTCCCAGGGTGAACCAAACCCTATACGTGAAAGGGGAACATCATCTTTACCCTGTACCTTTTTCCAACAGAGCTTCAAGATGCAGCTCGTGGCCACTTTCACCTTTCTCAAGCTCCGTTTAAGTCCTTGACTCAGCATTTTCCTTGTGGCTGCTGGTTTGGAAGACGCTGGTGACTGACAGCTGTGAAGTGACAGGTTAGCCAGTGGGGAAACACCCTGGCACGGGCGGCCAGCCGAGTGGACAGGGTTCCAAAATAAACAGGCAGATCTTCAGTCGGTTAAATCCCAGCACCAGGCCCTGGCGACACGTATGCCAGGTAAGAGGTTTCAGTTTGTCACTGAGCCACGGCGTGCACTACCTTCCCCCCGAGCCCACACACCACACCAGGGAAGAGCTGCCACTCCACTAGCTCTTCTTACGGCTCAGGAGGTGACTAAGAAGCACATCAAGGAATTTTATGTCTGTTTTGTACGTACCCACCACTTGGGGCCACACTTTTTCCTCCCAGCTAGTCCATCGGGGTAATTAGACGCTTGGGAGTTATTGAGGCCACAGCGATGTCTCCACAGCAGCTCTGCCCCAGGCGTCACAAAAAACAGGTACTACTGGGCTGTCCCACACCTTTGCTTCATCCGCAGCCGCTCTGGGGTCCCAAGGAAAAAGGAAGGAACTTAACTCCCATTAACTGTCCCATTGTATCGGCCGTGGTAATAATCGGGTTTGCTAATGCAATTGCTGCTGCGATGCGAAAATCCTACTGGAAAATGTATTAGAGCAATTATCCGTCTCACTCCGCAGCCGGGTGTAGCATTAATATTCAATTTTGATGTGGAAGTCCTATTATGTTAATGACTTCGGTGACAAAAGTCGTTAATGTAAGACGTTTCCTTTATGGCGCGGCATTAGCCGGGGTGAATACCACCGCGACACCGGCACGCATGGCGGGACCGAACGGCGCACGCCGCGAGTGCGGCAGGCCGGGGCCGCGGTGCTGCGGGGGGAGCTGGGCCGGGCCCCCTCCCCTGGCTCTGCACGGACCCTCGCGTCTCCGTCAGAGCAGCCTCTTTCCCTGGCACACGGTGCGGCCGGTGCAAGGGACAGCCGGCGCGCGGGGCCACACGGGAGGGCTGTGCCGGGGGCACGGCGGCCGGCGGCGGGGGCACAGCGGCAGCGGTTTGTGCCGGGGCCCCGAGGAGGGCGCGGGGCGGATTAGCCGCGCCGCAGCGCATCCGGCAGCGGCACTCCCTCTGCCGCAGATGCCCTCCTTTGTTCTCTCCCCGAGCCAGGGGAGATGCACCGGCGCTTCCCCGCCTGCCAGAGAGCACAGCGGTGCTGGCCCGGGGCTCACCGGCATCCCTGACTCCCCCCCGTGACACCGGGGCTGCCCCCCTGACTGCAGATCAGCACAACCCCAGGGACAGGATCAGGCCTGTCAAGCAGCTATTGTATCACAAGTGCCAAACTCTCTCCTCCCTTCCTTCGTCCTTTGTAGCTACAACAAGAAGAGCTACAACAATCTCCAGCATCTTTTCTACACTCCCAGGCTCACCAATTCCTTCCCTTCTATGAGCTCCTTGAAGGGATTTTCTATTGCCCCAGACCCTATCACTTCCAGGACACATTCTGCCTTTTCCCAAGAGAATAGACTTATGAACAGCCCCCCTAAAGGGCCTTCTGCATGGAGTCATTTCCTCTACCCTTCCTTTTCACCAGCTCTTATGCCCTCTGGTGTCTTATGCCTGCCTGACAAGAAAGAAAGCCTAAGGCAAATACACATACATGGGTTTCCTCAACTCCCAGACTCTTGAAGGCACATCCTGCCTTTCACCTCAAGTCCCAGGAACATTTAGCAGAAAGAGAGAGGCCAAGCTAGGCATCAGAAGTGTAGAAGTGCAGAGGACTCAATGGGAAAGTGGTGGCCAGTTTGGAATCCAGCCAGCAGCAGGGTTTGCCTCATGGAGAGCAAGGTGGACAGGAGTCACCTGCTCACACTGCTCCTTGGAGTAGCAGATTGCTGAGCTTTTGCAGAGGCCCTGGAATTAGGAGGCTTGTCTGTTCCCAGCTCTGGAAAGAAGGAATGCTGACCAAATTACCATTTCTCCAGCCCTTGCATGGTCTTCTTCAAGTAGAGTACAAAGCAAGCACAGAACTGAAAATCCTCTCCAGCCAAGCCAGTGAACATTTCATCCATGCTTCATAGAGGGCATAGAGGGAAACACGGATAAACCCAGAGCAAGCAGGGAGGGGGCTAGCATCGGACTACAGTCATTCCCAAGCCCACTGTGCTGGAAGACAGGAAACAAACACCATCAGCTACCGGGCATGCAGGCAGAGCTGCTGTAACCACTACAGCAGCAGGAGTTTGGAACTGGAAGGAACCTGAGGAAGGTTTTTGATTTATCAGGACTAAACTCAACTTCTAAACATAATCAATAACCAGACATAGGACCCTGAAAAACACACAATTTCTCATATTTTATAGGGAGGACTTGCAGGTGCCTTGAAGAGTTTGGGGAGATAAGAGGCAGAAAGAAGTGGAACAGCCTGGACACGCTACAAGTTCAAGAGACATGCTGAAATTATGGGTCAGAAGAATGACCACGCAAAGACCACTTGTGCTGTTGCCACTGAGACTGCACAGCTGCTGTTGTGGCTGACAGAGAAAGGCTGGGTACCAAGCTACTCTGCACACCTACTGACTATGTTGGGTGACAAAAGAATAAAAAACATGCATTGCTACGACCATGTTTTTCACTAAAAGTGGCTACTTGGCTTCCCTTGCACTCATCCAACAAGATGCCTGCAAGAGCACCTCTCCTTACAGGAACTTCCTTATTAGAGCCAGGCAGACAGCAGGAACAAGCTCTCTTCCTCCCACCAAAACGTATTGCAGGGTGCTCCAGCTGCTTGGCTGCCAGCTTACTCATGCGGACACCAGAGCCTGCAGCCCTGTTACTGCTGATGGCACTCATCCAGGCACAGCAGCTTCTCCACCAAGCCAGCAAACATTCCCCCACTCACCTCTTTTCCACCAGAGGAAGAAGCAGCAGCTTTACCACTTCCAGGGAGTGCCAGGAGGTGCCCCCTGAATTACATCCATGTCTCCATGTATGTATATAAGGGTGCCTCTCCTTCCACTGACTGGGCTGGACCCACTGAGCTCAACAACTTTTTCCCCAGCTAGGGCCTCTGCAGTGGATACAAATGACAATCTCCTGTGCAGGGAGGGACTCACCCTCTGCTCTGCTCTGCTCTGGTGAGACCCCACCTGCAGTACTCTGTCCAGCTCTGGGGTCCTCAGCACAGGAAACACATGGACCTATTGGAGCGGGTCCAGAGGGGGTACACAAAAATGATCCGAGGGCTGGAACACCTCTGCTATAAGGACAGGCTGAGACAGTTGGGGTTGTTCAGCCTGGAGAAGAGAAGGCTCTGGGGACAACTCACTGTGGCTTTTTGATACTAATAAGAAAGATGGGGACAGACTTTTTAGTAGGGCCTGTAGTGATAGGACAAGGGGTGATGGTTTTAAACTGAAAGAGGGTGGATTTAGATTGGACAAAAGGAAGAAATTTTTTATGAAAATTTCTCCTGTGATGCTTTTGTTGTGATCTGTAAAAAATTATTTTTATGCCAAATATTAGCCATTCTTCATACAGGATCCCACAAGCAAACCACATTGCGTTGGGCAGACAAAAAGAGGATAATTCCTTCCAAAAAAGAAAAGACAAAAAAAGTTAGTTAAAACTTGTAGAAGTACAATGCTCCAATGCAGCTTTTAAACTACTGTAGATAGCACTAGAAGTGATAAATGATGCATCTGCTTTGAAACCATAAAACAACTTGCACTGTGTCACAGTGAGTTGCTATTAGGAAGATTTTAAGAATAGCTGAAGAATAAACGTAGAAGCATATCAGCTCCTAAGCAACAAGTATTTTCGCATCATCCAAAAGAAACAAACTATTAATACAGAAATAAATAAAGAAAATCTACTAAATGTAATACCCCTTTAGTAGAATATTAATCAGAATTTCGGCTGAGGTATCGGCAACTCTGGGCAAATGACTGTAAGAAGAAAGGGACACACTTTTGGATTGTTAGATTTCTTTCTATTCTTTACAAGTAGTCACGTATTTGCCTGGCAGTTTCTGGTCATAAAACTAGAACTGAAACTGATTTCTTGGCATTATCATCACATCTGTAAATTGTGTGCATGAATTCTGAGAAAGTCTGTGCCAGTAACTGATTTTTATTTATCAGATTGGCTGCCAAACTGAAAGGAAAGAAAGTATTAGGATAACAAAACGGAAAACAATGGGGATTGCTGTCTTATCCACTAGCCAATTAGTTTACAGTCTGTAAAGGGGGACCCCGTATTAGTCCTAGAATCAACACTTCCCACAGGTCAGATCTAATCAGAGTTTTGCAGGGTATTTGGGGTGCTCTCCTCTGATTTAGCTGTTCCAATTTAAGAATGTTAAATGTCTATCTGAGCAGGGACTAAAAGCTGAGGGTGCCCCACCTCCTCAGTTCCTGGTTTACGCATCAGGCTTGAGTTGTTCTGACTCAGTGAAAACTTACATGAAACAAAATGAGGAGGTTTATTCCAAAATCCCTACTAGTCTGAGGGGATCTCCTCAAACAGGACAGGGGACTAGGCAGAGAATTCTCCCTGATGAATGCACTAGTGCCTGGACTTTTGGGTGAAAAGCAGTGTGACTTCCACCTTCCTTTTCTTGCTTATGAATCTAGCCTGTCATGACTTAAGATTTTGCATTCACGCTGCTGTATGAAGTTTAAGAACCATCAAAAGAAAGTGTTGGCCTCTAAAACATTCTATTTATTTCATGTATCATTGCCTTCCCTTAAACTGCCTTTTTTTGCCAGGTTCTATTGAGAACAGTCTCTAGAAGATGAACATTTTCTCTTCAGTTTTAGCAAGCTCCTCTGTATGAATGATAACTTTAAAATGGTAGAATTATATATTTTTTTAAACGTTGTTTAAAAAAAATTATTGTGCTGGTTTTTTTTCTTCTGGTAAGTTTTCTGATCTGCTGACTGCTATTTATAAAGTCAGAAACTGTCCAACACCCCTCATATCTACATAGCTGTTTCCTTCTTGCCTCAATATTCAGCAGAGTTGACTTGTTTACCTTTCCTTCAGGCTCCCTCATGTTAGGCAGGTTGTGTTCTTCACAGGAATTATTGTATGCCTTGAAGGAAACTTAAAGTTGTAAGCAGCAACGCTAAAACAGAGTTAATATTGTCAAGGCTCTCCATCATCTCCAGATTCTTGAATATTTGGTCCTTGACTAAAATTTAGCCAGTTTTTAGTTCCCTTGCCAAATTACAAAGCAGAACGCGTGCTTCCTACCTGGACTACATGTGTCTGGTAGCCTGGATATGTTTGTGCTGCAATCAAAACACAAAGTCCATCTGAATACCATGGTGGTGCATACTTCACTGGTGTTAATATTGACCCAGCTTCGAAGCAGACAAGGCAATCATTTGCTGTGCTACATCTCAGGTGTTCTAAACAGCTTGAATGTAAATCATGTTTCTCATGTAGAAACGTGGAGGAGGGATCAAAAAATCATATAGTGAATACGATTTCTTATTTATTCCTGTACATTTGAATAGTAGTATTAACATGACATTAAATTTGGTATAAATGTCTATAAGAAATGGGTTTTTTTTAAAATGTCATTTCTTAAAGATTAAACTTTCATTTGCTGCCTTAGACATATTTAGCCTACTTTACTAAGGAAAGGAGATATGTGCAGTCATAGCACATACGTGCCCCCTTAATAGGTTTTGAGCACTGATTTGAGACAAATTTGATAAAAGGGTAGATAAACCTTTAAAGTAATTAAGAGTTTAAATTTTTTGGAAAAATAACTGCTGGGTAGAGAATACCCATAATGAGAGACAGAATGAAGAGATGCTCATTCTATCCAGAGAGAGATCTGAGAAATGCCACCGCTGTGGCTTGCATCAGTTTGCAAGCAAGATTTAGGTTTCATTTGTTGTGATTCTCATAGACCTGAGTTAACGAAGGGAAAGCACCATTGTTATCCCGGTAACGCCTGAACTCTGAGGGCAAGGATGGCACATGAGCAATTGGAGTCTGAATTGGCTCCCAAAGCACAGCTAGAGTCCTAGTTGACAGTCCGTGTCATTCTATCACCTCTAACATTTGTTAGCCGTTTATCACAAACAGAATTATTCTGCTGACTTGTATATTAGTTTTCTGTATCCTATAAGTATTCTTAAAATAATAATAATCTTACTTAAGTCTCAAACTAGAACTTGCAGCTTTTTGGCATTACACAGCGTATGGAAGAGGGAGGGAAGACACCGTTTCTTTGCTAACCTCACTTCAGGTCAATTATCTTTGTTATCCTTCCTTTTTCTCAACAGCCCGTAGAGCTCCATTTCCTCTCAATATGCCCTATTGTTATCCCAGCTTCCAGTGTTGCAAAAGTAGATAAAACTAGTGAAAATATCCTTTAATTTCTCACTTCAAATTCTGTGTCTGGCCAACGTTACTTTTCGTTGCCAACCACAGTAAAGATGATAGTTCTGTGTTGTAGACCCACATAATGGGCTGGTAGCAATAGAGACCAACATAGCATTAGAGCCTGTAGCAATGAAGGATTGTAGAGCTAAACCTTAAACAGCAGAGAGAGTTATAGGAGAGTGAAGTTTGATGGAGGCTTTTTGATCTTTGAGTGATGATTTACAGAGAGAAATTGGAATTTTCATCTGACATTGCGATTAACAGCATTGAATTGGTACCAGCTGAAAGTTCTTGTGGCCTGGGACAACAGAAATGCCATTCTGGTGTTACAACAACTAAAAAATAACTTTTAATTGTATGAACAAGCAGTATTAAATCACAGATAACAAGGCTATGGCAATAAAATCCATCCTAACAAACAATACAGGTAAGCAGAGGCTGCACAGAATTCTTTAATGGATCTTGGTCATAACATTCTGCAGCCCACAGATTTCTAAAAAGTTTTTTTTTTCTGTGCCTGCAGCAGACATTTGCAAGGTGATTTCCTTAACTGTGCTAATATATTAGTACAAATTATGTGCAGTAAAAAAATAATTTTTCTAGACTTTTAAATATCTAGCAAAACACTGAAGCCCTAAACAATTTATGGTTTGTAGTTATTTTCATTGTTGCAAACAAAAGATGTCAGGCTAGTAGTTTTCTCTGGTGTCCCACTATGGTTTATTGTGTATGGTTTCACTGGGAAGCATTACAATGAATCAGTCAACTGCTCTGCTTTCATTTAGGCAGGTGGAGTACAAATAAACTTCTACAATAAACAGATGCCTATCTGAATTTGACAGATTTTTTTAAAATAGTATTTTTTCATGTTTTCTAAACTAATGTGAACACTCTGCATATCCTTTACTACAAGCCAGGATTACTCACCAGATTTGCCAGTTCCCAAAATTATTTTTTTAAAAGGCCGAATACAAGTCATTAAAAAACAGCTCATCCCTTTGAAGGTTCAAGACAGGCTAATGTTTTACTTTTCAGGAGAGAGAAGGATGAAATATCAGGAAGCAGTGGTATATATAGAGAGCAGTGATACTTAAAAGGCAGCCTTCTGTTCAGAATTATTATTATTATAGAGAAGACTATGATAGTGCTGCAAATTAGGTTACAGTCATTGACCAAAAAAATAGTCTTTAAATAAAATAATCTTCTGGAAGTTAACGAAGTGGAATTGACTTACAAATTTAACAACACACCTTGCTCCTATCAATGTATGCTGTGTGGACTAAAACTGCAACTTTCCATTTGACAAAATCTGAGTTAGCTGTAAAATGCCAATACCCTGACAAAATATATAAAAAAATGCACCTGTGAAAAATTAGGCATTAATTATAAACAGTCTCTAATGGCTTAAACTACAGGACTGCTCTTTTAGTTCAGCAGCAAAGTACTCACTTGGGAAACTTGTGATATAATTTTAGAGCAGTTTCGCAGATGAGTTTTCTATTTCAATAGCTAATTGAACAATTTGCAGAAGCAGCCACGTTCATTCACATTGTTAACCACTTAATGATCTATCATAGGGGGAGAGATCCAGCTCCCATGGAATCATATAGTCATCTAATTCATTTAGAGTATTTTCAATTTGGTGTTATTTTGAAGAGGAATAAAATGTATCCACCTGATAAACTTACCCGTTTAAACATCAGAAATATTTACAGCAATATACTTCCAGAGTCCAGATATTCTTGTGTCCATTAACAGAACATAGCTTCCTCACCATATATGAATCCAATATTATGCTAATTGGATTTTTTAAAAATAATTTTACTAATTTCTACTGTTTCTGCAGTGTCTTTCCCAAGATTTACTGTTTTGGTTACGTTTTCACTCAAGAATTTTATTTTAAAAGTGGTAACACTCAACATAGATGGCTAACGTTATTGTAAAACCTTGAATAGCATTGCAAATCAGAAGACAGCAAAACTTACTGAACAGTATTACAGAAGAAGCAGAAACTTGATGCCTTAGATATCAGGAATGTATTTTCTAGAAATAAATTGAATTACACAAAAGGATGTGTGTTGGATAAGAATTGTTTCTATATGGATTTGCTGCAAGGATTGGGACCTTTGTCAGCTTCTTGGGATAGGATCAATTCTCTTTGGCATTTTTCCAGTTTCCAGAGGAATACTTTGAAGGCCATTATGAGGAACTGATCAGCTATAGGTACCCTTTCGCACTGATCAGTTATCTTTGGGTATAAAGCTGAATATTAATGGAATACACAATATTTACAGAAACAGTAATAGTGTCAATAATCATTAATATCTGTGGCACTAATCAGGATCTTCATAATTTTGTACTTTTCAGGAGTACTGGAAAACATTTTAGAAATGAAATAGAGTACAGCTATGAAAGTGCAATGAAATGAAAGTGAAATGAAAGTGCGTCCAGACCTAGGGAAAAAAAAAAAGATTATGTAGAATTACAACGGAAACATTTGCATTCCTTCACTTTTTCAGTTGGGTTTTTATTCTGGGGTGGGTCGGTTGGTAAGGCTCTGATTGACTGAACGCAGCCCTCAGAGCAGAATAGAATAGGATTCAGTTCTTTCAAGTTAGCTATTTAAAACTATAGAAATCCTAGTTTGCTCTAATGCAGTCCTGGTTCTTTTTATGGGAAAACTGGGAGCTAAATGGGAGGCAAATGTAAAGCGTGACTATTTATTTCTGAGAAAATAAGGATCTGGGGGTTTGGCCCAAGAGCAGAACAGTTCTATTCTCGTTATAGGGGAAATTCAAGGCTGAAAAAACACAGATTGAAAAAAAAAGTATTGAGACTGATAATAATTTCTCTTTTAATAGCTTCTGTCTCAGCAGTTAAAAAAATCTGAAGTGAAAGATTGTATAGTATGAATAAAGACCTATACTTGACAATAAAAGCGAATATGATCTAATTTTTTTTTTAAAACAGATCTTGATCTGACTGAAAACTGTTCTAAGCCTAACGTTCCGTGGTTAGGCATCTCCTTACCGTACAGCTTCTGACTGGAATGTTTTTCAGGCAGATGGACAAACTGTTTGCCTATGTCTGGCGTCCTAATACGTATTCACAGACTGAAATTTAAATTCCTGGTACCTGCAAATTTAAGAGCCACAAGATAATTTAAAACCTATTTGTGCTCTTACTAGATGTGATTTATTGTAGAAATCTTTGTTGTCCACATCAGCATTTTTCCTCCAAACTTGACTTTTAGGGGATACTAAGAGAACGATATGAGATGCCATAAATTAAAATCCTGTCTGAAGAGAAGTGAATGAAGCAACTAAATTAAGCAACTAGAAATTAAAGCAGATTCAGAATAGCAATAGTTCTGATGACATCAGTCTTGAGTTACGGTTTTCTTTTATGAACTGTTCCACATAGATGTAGAGCAAAGCATCTTCAGATTTTTTTCATAGTGAAAAAAAAAAGGAGTACTCTTTAAGGGACAGCAGTTTTAACCCAAAAGAGAGTAAATCTAGATTGGACATAAGGAAGAATTTTTTTTACGATGAGGGTGTTTAGACACTGGAACAGGTTGCCCAGAGAAATTGTGGATGTCCCATCATTGGAAGTGTTCACACTCAAGTTCGACTTGGCTTTGAGCAACTTGATCTAATGAAAGATGGCTGTGCTGGTAATATCTGTTCTGTTCAGTTATCATCCATAAAATATTAGCTTTAGGTCAGAAAGGGCAAACTACCCT
>JANZLP010000002.1:9054459-9067716 GCA_026930925.1 Chelictinia riocourii | reverse complement strand
CAAGCCAAGGCTTTGGGGAATGGCTCCTTCCTGTCACATGCTGCTTCTCAATAGCGAAACCATCAATTTCATTATAGATGTGAATATGTGCAAGAGATCTAACTATAATTGGAACATTAGCTAAGAAGCAGATGGGGATTCTGATTAAGAGTATACCTCCTGGGTATATGTTGTACAAGCAGCATCTCTAGCAGAAGAGAGAAGGTTATCAAGCCCTCTTACAGTATATGCAAACTAGATATAAACACAGCAACATAAGCTAGAAATCTGGTTTTGGATGCTGTGCGTTTAAGAAAAGGTTCTATTTTATGTAAAGTAGGCAAAGCACTAGCCTCCATGCAATACAAAATATGTGTTCTATCTGTTTCACAGAAGAGCAGTTTGGACTAGCTATTTTTAAATTTAGCATTAAAAAAAAATCCAGATCACTACAGTAGGTATGAGTGATTTCAATGTGGAAAACAAAGTAATGTGCAAATGCTGGGTGTTATGGAAAAGAGAGATCAGATCTACTCACTTGGTAGAAGAATAACTACTTTTTTTTTTTTAAATGGATCCTTTAAATTCTATGGTTAACATATTTAAATCTTAAATTTAAGAACTTAATTTCAGACTTCTTTTAAGAATCAAGGTTTTTGCAAATACCAAACTATCCACTTGCCTTACCCAGAGCATGAGTAACAAACATACCCAAATCTGAAGAATAAACCTTCCACTCACTCTTGAAAATCACATCAGGAGACAGTGTATCTTCCACATTCCAGGTGTCATTTTCCTACATCAATCTCTTAGCTTTCTTTATAGTTCCTGAGATTTCTGTTCCCTGATTTTCTAGTACCTGTGGTGTATTCAGCTGTTGGAAATTTTGTCATTGCCAGTGGTAGTGAATTGTAGCAGAGCAGCCTTCCAGTTCATATGGCCCTGGCAGACCAGCAGACAACTATTAGTGTCTCAGAAGTATCCAGTTTAATTCAGACACCATTCTCTATGATTGACTACCGGACTAATATGAAGACCCAGAGCATCCTCTCTTCAAAGGATCCTCTTTCTTCCGCAATGACTTTCAGAATATTGCAGCTCCCACTCACTGCACCTCATATAGATTCAAATGTAGCTGAAAACAGCCATTTCAGTATGTGATGCAACATGCAGCAAGTAACTCTAAATAGCTATTTATTGCACAGTCCTTTCTGACAAATTCCTGTCGCCATTTTTTCTATTCTCATAATGTACCAAAGACTCTTTCTTGTTATACTTTTTATATAAGGAACTAATTCCTAAACCAGTTTAGGTTATATATTCATAGAATATATATGTATTATGCTATACATACACATGTGTATATGCATATATGCTATGCAAACATAACAATTAACCAAGCTGAGAGAAAGCTGAAGCAAAGTGGGTAACTTTGCCAAGTGACGAGATAAACATGTTGAAGATGGAAAAGATTATGATTTCAATCTTTGGAATCACAGGAAAATTATTTATCAGGAGTGTTCTACCTCTAACATTCATTACATTGCAGGAGAGCCATTCTTTTCTTTATGAGTAGATAATAAATGTAATTGGAATTATCCATGTAAATCAAATGGAGAAGAGACCTAGGGAAAAAACCAGACAAATCTACACTCTAAAAATGCATTGTGTGACAATGCTATAGAGGCCATTGGGAGCAGCTCCTTCCTCCAGAACACAATCACATCTGCTCTCTGTGGACTAATGTGCCATAGCATGCAATTTTGTGCTACATAAACTTGTCTTGAATACACACTGTGGAATCTCTCCTTCAAATGCTGTACAATCATTCCCACAAAACTGCTTAGCTCTCTCACCGTTATTGCTTATAGGCTGTCAACACTGAAAAGACAAATTAATACTAGCAATGACTGATGCAGGATTGCCAAATAAAGTGATGCAGATAGCAGGGAGGAAGGCAGGTTCCTCCTCCTTTTGCAACTCATTCTTTTCCCAGTTTTCCTCTTACCACTTTAAGCAATCCTTCATAAGACGCTCCTAATACCATTCTGGTTTCCTACACGGGCTCTCTAGTGAGAAGTAAATCCAAAGGCTGATCCTTATAGTCTTTTTTTTTTTTTTCCAGGCAATCTCCTCACAAAGATCCAACAGCCTGTTCTGTACCTGACAGATCTACTGTCCTGTTCCAGAACAATTCCTGTCGGCAGAAAATAGAGCTTATATTCTTTCTCCCCTAAATGCTCTCTACTTTCTTGATTACTGCGGCTAGTATCACCATTCAACCTGTCACTCAGTTTTGTAATCTTCACATCATCTTCAGCTTACATTTTTCTAAGAAGTTCACTGCAAGGCTGTGCTAAATCACACCAGTAATTTCCACTAGTGTTAACTTTGCTAAAATACAGCATTTCCTGGCTGCCATCGCAGCCTAAATTCTTGACCAAGTTCTGCCTCCTGTCTCAATTACTGCAAATCCTCTTCTTGTTCACATCCATTGAAAATACTGCTGCAAAGAGTATTTATCAACCGGTCATTTTGACCATACTGCTTTAGTTTCTGTATTCCCGCTTTATTAATATACTTTCACACATGCACTGATCAATCAGTCTTGACAACTCTTTAGATGCTGGTGTGCCAAGATCTCTGCCAACTGTGTGACTGGTGTGACCTTAGAGATTGCTTGTAGAGTCTTCTAGCTGTCTGGTGTATCCTAGACTTGAAGCTCTTTGGAGTGAGCAGGGAAAGGAAGTGATCTGTGTTTTTCTCCTTTATTCCTGCAACATCCAGCGCCGTGGGCCAGTCTCCACAAAGCATGCTTTTGTGTGCCAAAACAATGCATCAAACATGACACCAGAGTTTCCCTGCTGAGAATACTTTTTTTGTAGCCTAACATACCAGTTCTGCTATGGCATATGGGTCCTATGAGACTGTCTTCTAAAAGAAAGAAAAATTTTTTAGCTGGGACACTTTAAAATAGTTCTTAATTATAAATCGATAGAACAATGACAAATTCCTCAGACTGGGATGGTATGGCTATCATTTCACACATTCTAGATTTAGTAATTACGATAAGAGGCTTCATAAAAAAAAACTGAGAGTCACTGAATACTCAAAATGCACTTTTCCAAGTTTACAAGTGCTGTTTCAGTCATTTAGTCTGACATAGATAGTTCTAGAGTTCTTAAAATATTGTCTCTATTTGCTATTACTAACAGCAAATCCTTAACAAACTAAGTTTAGCAAAGAATTTACACTATCACCCCCTCTCGAGCGCATGAGTGCTTCTTAATCATTCAGAGCCTGGGAGAAAGTTTACTGTGCCAGAGACCTATTTCTAAGGAAAATTCCACAATGCTGCCAAAGCACACAAGTGAGGTATAGTATAGACCTATCTGGCTAACTCTATACTTGTTCAGGCATGCAGGTAGCGATGGAGGTTGGCAACATTAACCCACGTAAGCTGGCAATCCAATGAAAATACAGGTTGATTTGCAGCCCATGCTAAGGCCTGTGCTGCCATGGCTACATCGTAATTGGCACTTCGCTCCTTTCAAATGAGCTAGAGTATTTCTCAAGAACACTGACGTGCGTGGGAAAAGTCTGATGCTCCAGACTGACGCTAACGAGGCCCGGAGGACCGCATTTTGTCCTGCTCGTGTGCGAGATCCCACTTAGCGGTAATACTTACTGCCTATCCCAGAGTTATATTTTGCCCTATCACACTTTGCAGTATGCACCTATTCATTGTGGCATTTACACACAATGCTGTATCTAAGATTCTGCTTTGATTTCCAATATAAACCATACCATATTAGTAGTAACTTTTTCTCTGAAATGACTACTACATTTACTACATGTACTTGCTTATGATTGTTTTACCAGAAGTGGAGAGAGATGTTGGTTAACTGTGCTTCATTAGTAAATGTCTTATGTGGTAAAAATTGTTCACTTAATTTGAAAGGAAACATTTTGCTATTATCCAAAATCGGGTATCAATTTTATTACTGAAATAAGAGAAGGGTTTCTTATATGTGGAATTTTGATGTTTCCCTTACTGGGATTTGTCTATGTTAATGAAATATTTAGATTAACCTTCAGCTCTTACAGTTGTTTTGCAATGTGTTCAGACTGAGCTGTTGACCAACCAAATTCGACCTGGCTACCCATGGCCTTTAGCAGTATTTCAGAGAACAAACACTCTCAAGTCTGCTGTGTTCAGAGCCGAGCACTGTTGAGCAAGGTAGGAGGATCCAGTTCCAAATTATTTCTGCCACAAGAGGCATAAAATAAAAAAGAAGAGGTTAGAAACAGGCAAATTCCGTTTTCACTTCCATAAAAGGAAAGACTGGGGCGGTGAACAGAGGAATTCAAGGTTAATGATTGATGGGCAAAGAATTTCTTGCAAAGCATTGATAATTCTCTCCTTTTCCCATCTTTGGCAGAATTTAGCAGTGCATTCCCCAACTGTCATTCAGAGAAAGAAGAAATGAAAAGTTTGCAACTTCTCTCATTTTTGTTGCTTTCTTGTATCATCACCCCAGCAAATACATACGGAGGAAAGAAAAAAGGTAATATCCTATCAAACATTAATAGTGAACATGAACTTTTTTGGAAATGTTTATGCTATAAAAATTCAGTAGTATTGGCTGTCTGGTCATCAGCATGTTGGGATTTGGGGGTTTTTTGAGTGTTATGTTCCCTTAAAGTATGGCATTTATAACTGTCTGTGTTTATTGGAAAATGTAGTTGTTTGTAATTACAACAAACATTTCTCAGTGGAAATCTATACATTCTGAGACTACAGACTTAAGGTAATCTGACCTTTATCAAAACTTCTGCTGAAGCGAATTTAAAAATGTATTAGTTTGAAAATATACACTGAACTAATATCAGTTATAATCTTCTTGGGCTGGAAGTATTCTATAAAATAGATTCAGTCTCCTACTATGAATAAAAAGTCCTACCTATTTGACAGTGTTTAAGCTTTCATTTTCCGAGTTGCCTAATGTAGGCTGCCTTTCACCTCAAGTATGATGAATATCTTTCAGTGTAAGAGATACACCTGCAGTATGTTTTGTAGAGAAGTACTGTGGAGGATCTTTATAACCTACATGGTTGTACAGCCATTTCCTATGCATTTGTGGCACTGCACATTACGTCAGTATCTGTGTGACTGTTGAGTATGTTAGTGCATCACACAACTGCATTTCTTAAAACCTCTCTAACGTGATTGACAAAGACAATTCCATGTTTTCATTCATTGTTGAGCCTTACATAGCAAGCATTAGTTTTCTTTCTTATCTAACTGCATTTCTAATACTCTGATGGGGATAAATGTAGCTTTCTCCTTAGCTGGAAATAAAGCAAGATATGCACATTCACAGAAGTACGGCCTCTTTCAGTAGCTGTGTTTTGCATTTATGTTGATTTGTATTAACAGTGTTAGAAACCATTTGCTATAAAAGCACTTTATATGTAATAGGGATAGTCATTTCAATCTACAGGAGGCAGGACCACCTTTCTTTGATTCTGCACATTAAACTTGCCCCTGGGTTTCATTTTGAACAATATAAAATCCTTGAATGAAAACACAATGATAACTGTAAATTTCAATTAATGCCATAAGTTGGCATGGCTTGCCAGGTAACAAGGCCTGCACATCCTTAACGGTTGCTGAACCTCAGCAAGCTATTTAGAAACCTTGATCAAATTCTGTATTTTTGACAGAACCAAAAATCAGAGCACTAACTTCAGTTTGAGGCTTCTCACAGCATCTTTGCCCAGATATGTTCAGACTCCACTGTGTGCCTAAAGTTTAGTTCACCTTAAGATACAAACACAAGGAAGAGAGAGGAAGTCACTGCACCCCCATTTTTTTAGTCACAGGTCTTGCTGATGTCAGCTCACATTCTCCTACCCCCACTATCTGTGGCACCATTTATAGCAAGGTCAATCCCTTCACTCTCTCCATCCCCCTTTCCCCTCATGACCTAGTACTCCTATGTCAACAGACTTCACTTGTTTGCTCATTGCTTCTGCAGCTTAAAACCTTGCTTGTGGGCCAGAAAGACAGGTCATGTGTCATATTAGCACTAGCAGCATTAGCAGTGTTGAAGCAAGAGGCTGATTTAAAAAGCAGAGCAGGTACATTTCTAAAAAGGCAAAAAAAATCTACTGTGTTTTCTTCTAGAGGCTATCCACAACCCAGCTAGGTTTGCTACAGAGAGCAGTTACAAGGTTAAGGGCCTTGATGTTCCATTATGTTATATTCAGACCCTCTTCTCCTGTCAGTTTTAAATCCATGCAACTCCGATTCCAACCATCCATTTACATTAATGTCTATTTCTGTACCTTTCACTCCTTTGTTTTCCTTCCCCAATCCAAGCTCAGCCACACCGGCTTTGTCCAGAAGATAATGTAATTCCCTGTTCTGGAAGCTTTGCCTTCTTTCTGTTACCATTTAATTCACCAGTATAGCTCAGCTAGTTCTGTCTTTCCCCAAATCAGCTCCAGTGTTTGCCACACCTAGGAACCTCAATGAGTCGTTTTCCTCATTTCACTTCTCAGTCAGGCAAATCCCTTTGCCACAATGGCATATGCAAATGGCAGTAAAGCATTAGTCCTCACCAAGGAAGGCCAGTGCAGTTTTTAGGCCTACGTGAGAGACCTTTTAACACTGTCAAGTGGAGACAGCTTTCAGTGAGCATAGTATATATTTTACTCGAATATCCCTCTACCTTGGAGCTTGCTTGTTCTTGCTGTAGCAGGAACTGCAGCCATGAATTGTGTAACTATAAGGAGCTAGAAAGCCTTCTCAAAGCTGAGTGTCTGGCATGTAATTTTAGCCCAAGCAATTGCCTCTAAGGGAACCATCCTCTAAAAGAACAATCACTGTGTAAAAGTGCTTCACATTTATTTGTACCCAGCAAATAAACAACTCTCTGCTTCAATTTTCTCTGAATCATTCTATCCACCTATACAGTAAAAGAAATCACATTACAAAAAAAAGAATTTATAGGAATTAGACTACAGCAGGTAAATCCCTGTAGATAGGTGTATGTAAATCCTTTTGTTCGAGTTATGTACATAAATACTTATTATAGGTTCTTATTCTATACTTAATTATGTAGAATAAGATGGACTGCATTAACAAGCAAACACAACATCACATTTAAAACACAGAGAGGTTATTCTTAAAAAGCCACGGAGTGTTTCTGAAATGCCATGGTTTTCTTGTATAATTATATAGCAGGAAATAAGTCTGGCATTTTTGGCAAGAGTGCATTATCTAAAAGCAGCATCCTAAAAAAAGACCAGAAATAAGCACCTAAAAATAACATCCCTGAAATTCAGCCAAGATGATTATTTCTAAAAGGATGTGAAAAATACTTCAACATAAGCTCTTATTTATTTTGATTCTTCTCCTGGAAACATAAAATTAGGTGGGAATATATTCCATTTTTCCACTTCATTGTGTAGAACAGAATTATACAGTAGTTGACATGAAGATGCATGTTGTTGAGCTAGCACTTTTTACTTGACAGCCTCACAGCTGGCAGTTGAGCTGGACATTTTTTACCCAGAAGAGAAGGTAACATCTCAGTTGTCATCCAATTCTGCTATGTTTTAAGTATTACAGTGCTAACACCTTAAAATTGTAACATAGACCACGGGAATGGATTATACAGAAATCTGAATAGCTCTTATGGGTTTTTTATTCCTCAATTGTATTATGGAGACATAAAAGATGCATTGGGTATATCAAATCCTCCAAAGCCTAGATAAAATTCCTCAGTAAAATGCAGTGTGCATAACATATCAGATCTGAAAAACTACCAAAATAATTTCTACCTGAAGCTGAAAAACTATTAGAAATGCAAAAACCAGAGGAGATTCAAAGGCCATCTAAACGGCAGAGACAGAGAAATAAAGTCAGCTAAGACGATGAGGTGGTTACCTTTGACATGGAAGGTGAATATCACTTTTACTATCTAACATTTATTTAAAATCTACAAAAAATACTAAAAACTTAGAGGACACCTTCCTTTTAATTCCTAGAAGCATACTCAGTGTAATAACAATCTGTGCCTGAACTTTCCATTAATTCTATGTGATTTGGATTTATAGTAAATGACAGAACACAGGCTAAGGCCAACAAGCTCACAGGAAACTAGTAATCCAGTCTTACTTCTAGTTTGAGAGAAAATTATCATTTTCTAGCACAGACAGAAAGCTACAATATCAAACTCAATTCCTTTCATGGAACAAAATGCAACAGTAATCTGTTCCTGTGATTGAAACTCCTTGGCTAAAACATCTAACTCAGTGTTCAAACTAGCTAACATTCAAACTCAACTGGAGCAGGTTCAGCCTTTCACTCTCCTCAGGTAGACAAATTATCTCGTAAGTTGTGCGCTATTTACAAACCGTGGTTTGACGGGTGGCTGAATTTAAGATGAGCACTTCCATAAGCAGCAGAACTAAGTTTGGTTTCCAGTCACTTAGGTGCTATGTATCCTAAACTCGTGTCCTGAACTCCAGCTGTGCTTCCATGACATTCCTGTCCTAAGGTTCTTACAGTTCCTTCACCCCATCTCTGGATGTCTATATTCCTGAATTACCCCATGACTTAGTGCCCCCCACGGTACCCATGGATGTCCCAGCACGCTCCAGTTTCCTCAAGTACCTTACACAACCCTTGCTAGGAGCC
This sequence comes from Chelictinia riocourii, assembly GCA_026930925.1. Taxonomy (NCBI): domain Eukaryota; kingdom Metazoa; phylum Chordata; class Aves; order Accipitriformes; family Accipitridae; genus Chelictinia; species Chelictinia riocourii. The sequence continues at coordinate 9,059,027 of JANZLP010000002.1, read as the reverse complement.
TCCTCAGTCCGAGATCGACTCCACGGTCTCTCTCCCCAGCCCTGAGCTACCGTCACCTCCTCAGGGGTACGCTTGTGTCCATTGACTAGCTAGGGCAGACAGGTTCATAGATCAGGTCGTGGCTGGCCCGGGGCTGCTCAGCTGCACCCAGTGGGAAACTACTACTCTCCTGTGTTTGGTATCAGTGCTCAAACAAGATCAAATTCCAGGGACAAAATGCTTTGAGCTGATTGCATCCACAATGCCTGCATGAGTTGAACTCAAGCGCAAGCCAGCCTCTATGAGTTTCCCTGTCTGATGAGCAGTTGGTTGTCTCCAAACACCAGCCAGAATGCAAGGTAACAGCTAAGCTTTAGAGATAAGCAAGGTGCTAGAATTAAATGTTTACCTGAACCCTATGTTAATGCAATAGCAAATGTGTTACTACAAGGGTCTCTCTTCTCTATCCAGCTGTTGATTTTCAGAAAACAGGTAGGGATTTATTATTTGATACCTCTTTCTCTCTATAAAGTTGGATTTAAATTGGCTCAAAAAATTACTAAAGGGAATTATTCTCTTTCTCTCCCTCTTCATCATATGCACAAATATACCATGATTACCGCCTATGGAAACAAGACTAAAATACGTTAGAGTATTTCCAATTTACTTCAGTGGAGTTTGTGCATCACCACTGACCTTGAAACTCAGGTCACTTCTAGTTAGACCATTTAAACAGGGATTGAGGAGCTAAATTTTATGACATGCTGAAATACTGGTCCAAGAAAACCTGGAATTTGAAAATTCAGATGTTAAGGTACTAACCAGTTACACTAATGATCTATATTATGCTATTATTAAGAAAAGTTCTACAAATATACTTGCTGCCATATTGAGTGGCTGTGTTTCAGAAATACTGTGTGTGTACACAGCATTTGCAATGCTCTCAGGAGTCTTAGAATTCTATCAAAATTTCCATAATCTAAAACAGTTATTCTTCCTTTTGGCACCTGGAAAAATCTACAATTATTATTTCAGACATATATTTTCACCACAGAGTCCAAAATATAACCGTAGTCTAACTGAAAACCATTTGCTTTTTCCCATGAAAAGAGACAATAATGGGAACTCAGCTGACAAAGGAACTATCCATGCATGAAACAAGTTTCAATATTTCTACTAACGCAAGTGACCGAACATCTTAATGAGGAGATTAAATTCCCTAGAGAATTGTAATTCACTTGACTTAGGCATTACAGTCTGCTGACTACTACTGTAAGAATAGTGGCTGAACTCATATGACACTTGAGAAACTTGAACATACAAAACATTTCTTGATAATGTGGCAGTGCAATCTAATCGCTTAACTGATTTTCTTCCTTTTTCTCTCAAACTAGGGAAGGTTATAGTTTTTTATTAATATATATGTATAGTTTTAATGGAAAATAACTATCAATAAAAACATTCATTATTAAAGCGAACATTTTTCTTTTCTGCTTATTTTGTGGTCCACTCTAGGTTTATATTGCCCATTTAATTTTGGATAACATAGTTACGCCCGATCCATGTGGAGCTTCAGGGTTAGGTAATAGGGTTGCATCAACAGCAGTGCAATATTGATGATGTAGCTCATAACACCATATGGTCCCCTAGGGTGGCCTTAGCACAGTGACCTTTCCCTATATGTTAGCTAGAGCTAAGAGACTGTTTGCTGAAGCTAACTTGGACTCCTTATACAGTGGAATAGCTTGGCAGCAGGTGGATGGGCCAGCAGCCACTTCCAAGCAGCGTGATTAAGATTTCCTGGCAACATAAGCAATAACTGGCAAAAGAGACAGAAGGGGCCATCTATCTGCACATGCCAGGCCTGGGTGATAAAGTTCACTTCTTTGGCAATAGACCAAATGTGAATTACAATTCTTGCAAAAAAAAATTTAATGTCTATGTTCAAAGTAAAAAAAATACCACCTTCATACTTTGTAGCCTTTCTTCTAGAAAAATGTGCTGGTTTTTAAGTTATATTACTATGACATCTTTCTTGCTTTTTCCTTTTAATTTAAAAAAAAAAAATTAAAAATTGTTACAGTTGCTAATATTCCCAGGAAGCATTAACTGCACATTAGTGCAGGAAGGATTGCACACCCTTATACATATGCATTATGATTAGCCAATGAAAACTTTTGCTGGTGCTGAAATGCTTCTAATACAACATGGATGCTTCATGGTTGTGAAAATGGGAGTTGTTGCCTAAAAATACTCACAGACATTCTCCTGCCCTCTCCCATTTGCTTGCCCAGTCCAGTAAAATCCATTTGAATCTTTTACCAACACCACTGTTTATATTTGGGCTCCTGCTTGGCATTCAGACTACATGGTGTTGCTCCAAGTGCGACAAATAGCTATCAGGTAAATAACAGAAAGAAAACAACAAAAAGGGAATCTAGAAATATTGAATATGAGTGGAGAAGGTGTTTAAAGACATATTACTCTCTGAAATAAAACCAGCATGTCCCATCTGAAAGATCAATTTTTATTAGAGAAACCCTAAAAAAAATTCTGCTATTTTAAAATGTTTGATCCAAGTACCATTTTCTAATTTTGCATATTGTTTTACTCAGTAAGTGAAACTGATGGAGACTACTTACAGAGGAAAGGACTGAACCAGGGGGGAGATGATGACAGAGCAGGTCCAAAGGCAAAAACATACACGTTTGATATTGCTTTGCCTCTGGAGTTGACACACTCCCATAAAAATCTCCTACAGTGGCATGTTTTCCCATACCTTAATGCTAAATTTGTAAACAAATATATAGAAACACTGCTGAGATCAAATATTTCATTTTAAAGCCTTGTGTGTATTAAATCACTTGTGGCTCTACTTAATGCATCTCAGTCTGAAAATAATTTGTAGTCTCTGACTGAAGGATTTTATTCAGCCTTTCAAGCACCCTTCCAGCAACAATGGGTCATAAGAAATGTTGGAGGACGTCAGTTAAGGTTTAACTCCATGTTTGCCAATCTGCATTTCCAAAAGCCACTCAAATTAGGGATTCTTCCAAACCGGGGTGGAAGGGGGGTATATGTTCCTTAGTCATACTATACTGAAAAACTATCGAAATACATTCTGATTTACTTATCAGGCAATTCATTGTCTAATTAATTTATTGTCCGAGCAATTGTCATGACTTCAGCCTAAAACCTGCCTAGAACTGACCTTTGATTGGAATTCTAGGAGTTGTTATAAAAATATTAATAATTAAATTTTACAGGTTTTCAGACAAAAAAACACGTTAAGAAATTATATTTATGATTTAAGAGGGTAGTATTTTGATTAGCTGTATTTCCAGTTGATTATTTTCTGTGTTGTAGTGAAGTAGAATTGCTAGTTTTCATATTTATGTCACTTGTACTTTTAACTTAACACAACTGTGCCAATGCCTTCAAGGTTTCATTTTTAGGGGCTGGCAATAGGAAGGGAGGGGACAGGGGAGAAACTCTCATCTTATTTTTAAGGGGGAACTGTTTGGGCAATTTTTATTCACTACAAACGAAATATTTTGAATGGTATTATTCAGGCAATGCTTTCACCCCAGAGTTTACAACTTTCCAAGGAAATTTTTTTTAAAGTTTAATCACTTGTATGAAGGATGGATACTATTTAAAACTGTTATCATTGTTTTCAGAAAGATATGAAAGCTACTGTATTTCTGAAATTGATTACTATTACTGAAGCACTATATTGCTTTCAGTGCCTAAGCTGTGAGGAAGAAATAACCGTATGCATTAACAATGTTTTTAGGACACATGGAAAAGGTTTAGCTACCGGTTTATTGTGTCGCATACATGATTTGTGAACTATGCGTCTTTCCTACTGAATTATATTATGTAAGAATCCCAAAAGCCTTCTACAGATATTGAATCAAGCCCTTTGTAGCTACTTCAATTCTTTTTTAATGTCTAATCCTAAACTCCAGTCCCTATTAATGCTGCAATATCCCTCTTCTGCAATTCACTAGTCAGCAGTTTTCAGACCTTTCAAACATCTGTACACTTTCATAACTGATCTTGACTAAAATAGCTTATGTCTGTGACAACAGATAGATTGCCACCTACACAACAGTGCCTAGCTAAACTACAAGGAAACTTGACAGCCCTAATTGCATTTCATGTGTTTATGCAAATGAGAGTAAGCTGGATGCGGCATGACCTAGAGCAGAGGTTCACCATCACAAACAAGACTTTCATAGACTTATCTTTGTGCAGGATTGCCCAGATCTGCTGTTCAGGTTAAGGACCAACTGCAACTAGGAGAAAAATGGAGCTTTCTCTGACACTTGAAAGTAAACCCAAAGCAGTTTTAGTATATTTTTCGAGAAGCAGTAGAGAGTTTAACGGACAGGATGCATTCCTCCCTCCAGAGTACAGAGCAAATGGAGGGAACTGTGACCAGATTACAGTTAATTCTTTGGCCTGCTCTTCTGTTAGGGCAGAAATGAGCAAGGCAGGTTGTAAAATTAGAGTCTAGACCTAAAAGAAAGAAGGGAACTTAGAATGTTAATATAAAAAACTCAGCTACCAGCATAAAGCATCAG
>JANZLP010000002.1:8747398-8758131 GCA_026930925.1 Chelictinia riocourii | reverse complement strand
ACAGTGGAAACAATGCCCATACTCTAGTGGTAAGGAAGAGCTTCATGGAGAGAAAATAGTTAGGATCGTTCCTACTCCTGGAAACAGGAACGTGTCACCAACAATTTCAGGTGGCCATGGCACCCCACGTAAACCAGCCAGCTAACATTACAGTCATGACATCGCAAAGCACTGAACTGACTCTGCACAAAATCTAGTTTTATGGCCTTACGGATAGGGGACTGGAAAGCAAGGAAACAAAGACCTGAGCGATCTGCTTCTGAGGAAACAGAAAAAATGAGAATGGCAACAGCTACTTCTTGAACATCCACCGTGATGGTAGACCCTACTTTATATTCTCTCACCCGGGCAGCAGAACCAGGAGCCCCACCACTAAGCCCCGTGTCTTGGGCTCCAACACATGGCAATCGGAGAAGCAAGCGCGTGGCCAGCCTGCCATGACGGAGCTCTGCCGTCCCAGGAAACCTCCTGCTTTGCCTATGCCTACAGCCAGCCATGAGGCAACCAGTAATTTTTCAGTGCAAACTCTGCAAATTAGATCTTCTCTCTTTCTGCAAAACACAGCGTGTCTCTGAGCTAACACTAACTCACATTCATGTCTGAAGATGCTACTGCGTATTCATATAATTGTCTCGGCGCTAATAGCTACCAATATGTACAAATGCATTCTCTGGTGAAAGCTTGAAGGGAAAATATGAGTCATAAGAATTAGGGAAACAAAATAATGAAAATGAAGATGAGAGGTAAACAATCCAAAGGAAGATGAGAGATAAAAAGGAGTTTGCGTTGCCAGTTTCATCCTAATCATTTTCAAGCACTGTCTCAAGCCTGTAAGTACAGAGAAAAATCATTTTCTACTCTTGAAACACAGTGATCCCTACAGGGACAACTGGTATGAGGCATATACAGCTTCAGTGAGGGAGTTTGGGACAAGATATAAACACAGCAACATCTTCAACAGAACCAATTAAAAAAAAATTAGGTTCATAAAATGCAGTTAGTCAGAACCTATGAATAGGGAGAAGGAAAACCGAGATGTCTAATCCAGAAATGGAAGGAGAAAGTTAAAAGAAAGTGCTAAGAAGAACAGACAGTGAAAAAATTTCCAGCATACGCAAAGGGTAGTTTGAAATTTACCCTTTAGATAGGAAGGACAGATACAGTAGCTGGAAAAAAGGTAAGATATCTTTTTGGAAAAAAAAATTTAATATTAAAATATTGTAAGAGTCAGCAAATCAATAGGAAACTAACATCAGTATAAAAGATATCTTTGTAGATGCTGTATATAATTTTGTACTGATTTCAAATACTTGAATCAAAGTCTCTTTCTAACTTTTTAAAATTCTCTTCCTCAGCCTCCAAAAAGACTCGGGTACAAAAAAGCACATTATTAAAGAGAAGTCGATGTCTTAAAAAAATGCACTTTTTGAGAGATTTTTCAGATGCAGCAACCTACCTGAATGAAATTGATTGGTCTGTCAAAAATCTTATGGACTAAGAGGAATTATCATTCTAAAAATTAAATGTGTACATGACTATGTTATAGAACGCCTTCCCTCAGCTTTCAAAAACATTTAGTAAATAAAAGCGTTTTAAAAAAAAAACCCAAACATTATTTCTTACTCTATAAGCAGTTTGCTTACTTTTCTACACTTATTTCAGTCTATTTTGTGGTATTATTGTGCTTATCAGTTACCTTTATCCAGTAAACCTCACAATACACCAGCGAGACAACTAAGGATTTTGTTAACGCTATTATCCCAGTTTCCAGACAGCAAACCAAATCAGAGAAACCTGCACAGATATATACCAGGTAGTGGACAGATCCTACATCCACAAAGACCCAAGTAAAGCTTCCTTTTCATACTAGGACAGTGCAATTGGAAAAAGCAGTCTTTTTTTTTTTTTAAGTTCAAATATAGCTCCTCACGCAATACAGCAAGAAAATAGTATGTTGCTCTTTTCTTAATTAAGTTTATAAATGTGTTTCCATAAATGAATTGCACTGAAAAAACAAGGAATTGATTTATTATTTGAAAATAAAACTTAACACAAATATATAAACCAAATATGTCTCAATTTCAGTTGTGAGCAGAAACAGATATATTAAAATTGCTATACAAAAGTGTAACCCTACTACATCTGGATAATGTCAAAAGCTCAGTGCAACCCTATAACATGTGGATAGTGTCAAAAGCTCAACGCCTCTTAATAAATTCAGAATAGATTGCATTTCATACAGACACACCCTGTACAATCAGCATACAATTCTATTCCAGATTAATCTGAACAAAAGCCCTAAGGAGAAACGCCAGAAAAGGATGCAAAATACACATGCTGAAATCCTAAAAAGAAAGTAGAGAGTTAACCATATAGCAGGGCCCTAGGTTAGCAGGAACACCTTTTCCAATTATTTCTTAACTTTTCTGCTTTGCTTTTTATATGTACATTAACTTTGAATACCCAGAACCATATCAGTAAGTTGCTTACTAAATCTTGCGGGAAAAAATGTGTCAGTATAAACTGACATTGCCATGGGTTTAGAGACTCTGGTACTTTTAGAACCAGTTTTGGTTTTCCATCTACTGAAAACAAAATATATTCACATAAGGAAAAAAGCAATAGATAATATTTATTTGAACAGCCCCCAGTTATGCTATTACCAAGGGCAAAACATATTTTCTATTAAAAATAATTAAATATTTTTATGAGAAACCAGATGATTTTGCCATTTAGGTTTGGGGTTTTTGTGGGTTTGGGGTTTTCTTGACTGACGGATAACAACCACTAGTCTCCAAGAAAACTTAACAGTTGTGGGGAAAAGGGAATGGTGGTTCGGCTTGTTGCCTCTTTTTTTTTCTTTTGCAACTAACTTTAGGTAGAGCAAAGCCTTTAATTTTAATCATACAACTGGTCAATACAAAACATCTGGTAGACGTCCTTCTCTGGATGCAGCAAAGCTGCTGTATTTGTGACCTACATCAGAGACCCTGGGCACTCCAAGTTTCCTGGCTCCCCAAAGCCCTAGCCTTTCACTTCACCTTCTTTGTAGCAACGCTCATCTCTCTTACCTTCTCCCAACACGGCACGCCATGGCAAAGTGCTACCGTGTCCCACAGCGTCCCTACACACTCATGGCTCAGCATCTACTCCAGAAGCGCCAAAGCCTCAGTCCCACTTGTACAGAAGCAGCTGAAACTGCTTAGAAGTAACAACAACAACAAAATTTTTCACACACCACTTTGACAGCAATGAGAACAGCTCCTGAGGAGTTTAATGCTTTTTTTCCCCCAAGATCCCTAAATTCCATATACAAACCTGAACAAAATTACTTTCTACACGTACTTCACTGCATCCATTACCTCAGAACTCAATAGTCTCTAGGCTGAAATCAGAGCCCTCCAAGTCCTTCACATGGGCCCTCTAGTGAGTCAAGTTTTTTCCTGTGTTCCCAAAATTGATGGTGGGGGGATTCGTTTCAGTTTGTAATAGATCTTACTGTAGAACAAGTGCACATCCTTCCCTCTTCTGACCTGCCCATGACAACCTTATAGTTACGTTTAGACAGCCTCAAAACTGGATCTGTTCTTCTACTAGCATATTGCCAGCGCAGACCTTGACTTAAGCAGCTAGGTGACATCATTTACAACATATATTTTCCACAGTCACGGTCAAGCAAGGCTTCTTCAACCAATGCTTTTGTCATTTTCATGTAGCTATAGAACTGCTGAAAGAGTTTTTGAAAATATTAAAACAGACTTTCCTTGCTTTAACTCACCCTGTACGAATATTTACTATCTGTGTTTGCAGACAGGTTAACTCCTTTAACTACAGTAACTTCCCACTTTTCTATGAGCAGTTCTTGCAGATCATGCAGTCCTTAGTTTGACTCATACAGCTATGAGGATTGGGAATTGTCTAGTTAATTTGGTGGCCACGACTGATTGCACACCCCACTTACACCATTAGCACTCTGCTCCTCAATAAACAGCAGCTGACTGAAAGAGAACCCTTTGTTAAAAAAAAGTACGCTGGGAGTGTAAGTAAATAAAAACCGCTTGGGAAATGTTGGGTCAATGGAATATTGTTCTCCCGTCTGAGTTCACAGGCTAAATTAATTGTATGTGTCAAGGGCAGAAGTGAAACACCCTAATGACATCACTCCCATGCAGAAAAAGCCATGCTACTTACTGGCACAACTGATATATCTCGGCGTTCAGCATAGACAAAAGTTGTTACGCAAGAGGGTAGGACAATGAGAGGTAAGTTGCATTCTGTTGTTTGTTGGCACTGAAAGCAGTTTCATTGCAAAGCATTGTCTATGGCTTGGTAAGTGTGTATCTTTTACCCTTGAAAGGGAAGTGGAGAAGGCTAGTTTTACATTCAGTGTCTTATACTAAGTGGCTGAACATGCCAGCATCCATGACAACCAGGATCTCTCTGCTGGAATACCAGTCTGATTGTCTGCAGACTTCACAATACACTTCATAAAATGCCTACAATCAATGTATGCTTTCCAGACCAGACTTTTTAAAGAGGATTTTAAACATTTACTATGATTTCTTAGTGGGGAAAACTTACCAGATGACAAGAGTTAAGCAAAAGCCTGAATTTGGAATTTTGTTTTTGCCCAAGGCTAAGAGGACTTACCAGGAGGAGGCGGTGCAGCTCTCATAGGATAAGTCTGACTTTGAGACCTGTTGGAACCCCCTCTACTTGGGGTAAGGTTCCGTCGAGTAGGACCTAAAAGAAACCAGCAATGTTTTGTTACCCCTTCACAATTACATTAGTTAGTAAGTCCTTCTGGCTGCCAGACCCCTACTCTGTGATCAGAAAGAGCTGATCTTCACGTATGAATCTGACCCCCGCAGTATTCACCAGGTTGTTCTAAAGCTTTAGGTGTAACAAGGATGACAGGCATATTATCCCTTTTGTGATCCAGCTCAGCCACAGGACATGAAGTAAAGCTATCTCAAGACTACAGTAAATGAGGCCCAAAAGACTGTTAGCTTTATGAACTTGTTTATAAACCATGGATAGCTGGCACAGCAGTACTTTTGACTACACTGTTTCCGATCACCAATTAGTACGTGAAAAACGCAGGACACAAAACCTGCAAGGCTGGTAGATTTACAGCCCCATCTTTGGTGGTGTACAGAGGTTACCTTTCCTCATATCACAACGTGTTCTGTTCTGACGCAGACCTTTCTTCATCAGCAAGACTGCAGGAACTACAGGAGCTCAGAGCAGAGTGAAAGACGCTTGGCTAATTGTGCTATTTGTACTATGTCACATGATTAAATGTCCCCATTTATCTTGCTGCAGGGCAAAGAATTTCAGATGTTTCAGAAACGGTATATGGTGAAAGTAACAAAATTCCAGCATGACTATAGAGCAGCACAGAGTTCTGCTGTATCATTAGGATCTGTAACTTGGATCTTCAAGTGTTACAGAGAAATAATAAAGAACATGCTGAGCCTACCGGCAAGCAAGGAGAGAAACAGTCAACCGTTCTCTAAATTTCTAAACCGTTCACTAATTTCTAAAGGAAACCGATACTTACGGGAATTCTTTGGTAGCCCTGGTCCGATGCTGATCTGCAGCACTTTGTTACTTGGCTTGAGAATGGCTATATCTCCTTGGCCTTGCATAAATTGCACTTGTCGAGAACCACTGCTGCTCCAGGGCCCCCAACTCTCCTTTTTCAGCTTCACTTCAAGTCTAATGTAAGCACATGAACACATGAATAAAAAACCAGAAAGCATTTCTATATCAAATCAGGACAGTATCACTTGGCAGCAGATAACTTAGAAATATAAAAATAAAAACCTTAGACTGAGAAACTGTATTCGCTGCATGACTTAGCTGACATAAACCACCTAATTAAATCTCTTCTTCATGCTTTATAAAATCTTCTTAACTGATGGTTTAACTTTCCTGGTAGAGGTACTCAAAGGAAGTTTAAGATGCCTTGGAGAGGATGGAGACTACAGCGAGCTTTGAAGAAAAATGTGCAAAGGTCTGAGCAAGAAATGTGTCTGCCATCAAACATCACTGCCTCTGCAGCAGACTCTACTGGAGCAAGCTAGAGTGCTCTGTTCCTAAACATTCTTCTGTATATACCATTATATATATATATATATACACATTAGATGTATACATATGTGTATATATTGGCATGTAGATGCCAATGTATGCTTTAGGACTGGGCTGTGTTCATGTTCTGGGAGTAAACATTTTTGCATACATATACTTCAATCTTTCCAATTTAAACTTTTTTCCATGTGCACACACACACACATATATTCTTTCCCAGCATTTGCACACTATCCATCTGCTCTGAACTGTACTCAGATATGAGCTAAGGAAATTACAGTTTGGTTTTGGGCAAGACCCCAGAAGTATAATACATCACATCTTACATGAACAAAAAATTTGCTCGATACTGGCTTTAGATTCCCAATGTACAGGAGTATGCAATACAGGAACGTTGCACACTTCAGTTCTCTGCCTACACCCTTTCCAAACTAAAATACTACTCTCCCGTTACCTTTTAGAATCCTCCACTTTTTCGAAGGAAATAAAATAAACATACAAGTCCAAGGCCTGCTCTTGCTATCTGCTTAACAGGTAGGAGTATTAACAAAAGAAAATGTTTTGTTGGGATAGTTTCCAGCAAGCAAGCCCTTACGGCTAAAATGCACATTAAACATTCTGCAGCTTTTCAGGCTTGCTTCTAAAAAATGGTCCAAGTATCATTTACTTTATGAGGCTCCTTTACAACTGTCTTTTCACCCTGCTGTCCTCTGTTCCTGCAGCAAACTTCAGAATTTCAGATTCTTGCATTATGTCTCCAGAATTCCAAACTCTTCCATCATGATGTTTCCGCTCCTAGGTCAGCTGGAAGAGGATGCTCCCTTCTCATGATAGGGATGCATCATGATGATGCACACAGCTGCAGACCCTTGAGCCTGATGCCGTGTTCAGTAGGATGAAGGCAACTCTTCTATGCACAGACAGTGGAAGGTGGCAGATGGCCCAGGCACAATCCTAACCTATTACTCTGACAAGCTAATCGGAAAGTCTGGTCTCCTTGCACATACAAATTTTTACACTGTGCTGCCTCTTACTATTTTAAAACAAAGCATAGTGTCAGGAGCAAAACAGCTAGCACTCATTTGCCTTCGCAGCAAGAACGACTATGTATTCTTGAAAGCCCATTGAAAAAAAACGTAACTCACGTATTGCTAAATTTCAGAGGTAGTTTTCTTTGTGTTTTCTCTTCGTATCGTTTCGATAAAAGGCTTAAAAACTCAGTTTTGAAGACTGATTCCAGCAAACTATCATATTCCTGTTCATGTAGAATGAAAATGTCATCCTGCATTGTGCTGAAAAGTAAGAGCACATATCATTCAGATTAAAATTTCATCAGCAAATAAAGCCAGCATTATAATGACATTTGCAAAGTACTTTTTAATTTTTAAAAACATAAGAAAGTCCAAGCAGCATTAATTATAGAGTCCTGCTTTCTGAGAACAGGTTTGAGGGTTTTTTTCAGGAGTTGATAATGGAATATCTGAAATAAGCCTTACTGAGAGACAGGAATACTACTTAGACATTTTACCATTAGTAAAAGAGTATGAAATTACATTTACTGAAATTACGGAAAGTAAGTAGTAATGAAATTACTATTAAAATTACAATTAAAGTCCATCTCTTCAATAATGGCAACGCTTATGATTAGAGGTGAATCGGAAACTTTACTAAAGTAAGACTGAAACCCAAAGCAAGCAAATTCCAAATCAGAACTTTCAACTTTCCATTGGCTTTAGCTTGGACTGGTTTAACACAGCATAAAACCCACGCACGTTGGGTTCCCTTGCCACCTTTGGATCAGTTCCTATTTACACCTGCTGAAGATGCTGCAAAACACTTCACAGAAAATGATATCCACGACAGTAATTTGCAAGGCTGCTTTCTGCCCGTCCAGACTCCCCACAGTAAAAACAGTTCTGTTGCGTCCTAGCTGGGATTGCTATTGTTCCAGCATGCTTGTAATTTGTTTATATGCGTATCGTTCTTCCTTTTAACAGCATGTTGGCATGCTTCTTAGCTATAACTAAACTGGTACCTGTCTGCTTCTGCATTCTCTCTACAAAGCAGAGATATAAACAGAGCTTTCTAAATAAAACTGTTAAGACCTGAAAATGGAGGCCATGGGTCCCCTCCTTACTTCCTGGCTTGAATAACATAGAAGCAACCACAGGATGCTCTGGTTCAATTTGCTGACCCACAGTAAAGGAACTGTATTTTGAAGCTGGTTAGCATCCTACTGAGCTTACAGACCGAGGTCATTGCATGGGAGCGCAATGCTAGATCAGACACAACAAAATGGTGGGAGCATAATGACAGAGGGAGGGGACTGCCCCTTGGGCAGCCACCCACATTTGCATTGGATTAAAAGTGACAAGAACCTTCTAATTTCATGTGTGACTTCATAACCAGTTTAAATCAAGTTAACATTGTTGTGCTGTCAGGAGGGGCAGTCTTCCCTCTGCCCCTCACCCTCTTTATTCATGTGCGTATTTATTCCTTCCCTCACGCCAGAATCCATCCCGTGCCCCTTCCCGGTAGATTAATTTTCTGCTTCCCTTACTTTTCAATGTCTCATCCATATCTCCACGCAGCCACCTGAGTGCTAGCTAGTGTAGGAAAATGTGTGGCTGGGAGAAAAGAGCACAGGACTTTTTGACAACTGCAGAGCTGAGAATGCCTTAATCTTATCACAAAAGAATTATCACATCACCAGCGTGATATTTCACAAAATGGAGTACAACCGTTGAAGAAAGGACCATTAGTTAGACATTGTTAAGTATTCCTGGCAGAAAATGTGTGGCTCCTTTTCATGGTCGTTTAGTCTGCTGCAGGGAGGCTGAAGCCAAAGCTTCTCTGCTCTTTTGTCAATGTCGTTGGTCCATCTTCTGCTGCTATTACTAGTATCAGAAAATACTATTTGATAACAGCAATTTATTTCAATACATTAGATATCACCTACCAACTGAAAAAGGCACTCTCAGTTTGCATTTCTGTCTGGAGAAATGGACCTTTCAAATCCTGTTGGATTTAGAATTAACATTCATTACAAGTTTTCACTTTTTTTTTCTTTCTAAAAACCAGTATACATAACTCAGAAGTGTGAATGCATTGCAGTAGTTAAGGCTGTGGAGAACCAGGCAGGTGGCTTTGGCAGCCAGGTGAAGGGCAAGCCAAAGTTACATACCCGTCACTAAGAAACAGCTTCTTTCAATGGTTTGCATAGCAATACATCACACAAAGAAGATAGCAATATCTCACCCAAATCTATATATGTATTGATTCAACATTAACTCCAAAAATAAATTAATTACAGCACATAAGGAACTCAAAGAACATTCAGCTCAGAAAAAAAAAAGCCCGCATCTTCTATCAGAGACAATATTATTAGGTCTATTTGCCCTCATCACCGTCTTCTGATCCTAATTACCTAGCAATCAACAGCTTTCCCCTTTGAGCATGCTCCTCCCTTTTCCTCTCCCAGCTGGTTTGCCTGATTGCTGACTCTATAAAATTGAAAGGGGGGAGCAGGGATGGTTTTCTGGTCCTTGCTTTTCATCTAGTTACTGAAGACTATGAAGAGAAGACTCTTTCTCTACAGACTGTAAGTACCTTTTCATGCAGAATTAAAAATAGCTTCATAGTGCTGCTAGAGGTGCTCTTGACTGTCAGGTATGAAAATATAGTTCTAACCCACTTAAGACATTAGTTCAAGGATGAGTTGTACTGCTGTTTTTCTAAAAATCTACCTACCACCTCTGTACTCCACACTCATCTTTAAGATTCTGAAATCTTTCCCATAGCTTGGAAAAGAGTGTATGAAACTACAAACTTGCCTGATTAGTATTCAAAATAGCAGTAAAAAAAAAAATCTATAAAACTACAGTAAGAGCATGACCTCCTTTCATATCATCAAGCAAATCTAGGGCCTCAGCAAAGTTCTGAACGAGATGCACAACAAAAGCTTAAGACCTACAGTAAATATTATCCAGCCAGTGGTCCTATTGCTGGTTTGACAAAGAGTCTGACTTCACAATACTGTTAGGATGTCCTGTGTCACTCCTTATCAGATAAATTATAAAGCTCAGTTACTTATTGTTACTGAACAGGCAAGAACATTTCTATGGGAGTATGGGTTGTCATTCTCAGTACCCTGAACAATTCCAAGTTTGGCATTTGCACTTTAAATTGCAACTCCTTTAGTAATTCAAGTTGTTATGTAGTGTTAATTGCTGTTAATACATGTCAGTACTACTGATTATTCTGCCTTTATTGTGTATAAATATACTGATACAGGCTTACATCAATATATTGCACATGGGTTTTTTGAAAGCTACTGTTTAGATAGCAATGCAAGAATCCAGTTATCCTCTCTTCCCCTTTGATTTAAAATGTATTTAATTAGGTATTGATTCAGTTAAAATGTAATATTGCATGAAATATAGTACAAATAACAATTGAAACTTTCACAACTTTGAGGCTGCAATATAGAATAGAGCTAAATCCGTTCTGGATAAGCTCATGAAGAATGTTACTGCAATTATTTTCTTGCAGCACAGAGGTTTGAGATTCACTTAAAAACCCATCAGAAATCAGTTACCTTACAGGTTTAGAAAATTTCAACTATAGGGACAATAAAC
>JANZLP010000002.1:8376377-8389347 GCA_026930925.1 Chelictinia riocourii | reverse complement strand
CCCCCCCCCCCCCCCCCCCCCCCCCCCCCCCCCCCCCCCCCCCCCCCCCCCCCCCCCCCCACACGTGAACAGGTGTGATACCAACTCTACAGTTGGCCAGAAATAACAACTGATGTGGCTGTTATTGAAGACCAATCGTTTGTTGTACAAACCAAACTCATTTGTCTGTATGCCATGTCTGGGCGTAGTGTCTTGCCTGCCACATTCACCTCCTCAGTTTCAGATTCTGCGCTGCAGTACATACAGCACCATAATGCAGAGCCTGTGCCTGTGGGCTTGGGGCCCATGTTGTGTCTCAGCGGTGGTCTGAGGCTGGAGCTTTGAAGACGAAAGTGGGACATCAGTGGTGGTGCTGCTCATTGTACTCATAAGGAAGCTTTGAAAAAGCAGGATGTATGTGTGTCTCTGCCCAAATTAAAATCTCTTTTCAGTAAAGTATATAATTAGAACCAATGATACTTCTGTGTTTAAAATTGCATTCAGTGTCTGAACAAACATCTCCATTATAATCTTCAAGTGATTTAAAAAGCCTCACTTCTGATACCCCGCTTAGAAAGATAATTAAATTTTTAACTCCTCCTTTTTGCAGATATTTGAAACCTCTCGCAGAAAATGTTAATTTTTTTTCTGTATGTATATTTTTAAAGCATGAGTTCCTTAGCAAGTTATGCAAGCCTTTGAAACAAAAGGAGCTATAAAAAGAAATCTGAATGAAACAATTTGCATAGCAATATCAGCCCGGTTTTGGTATATATGCTAAAACAAATGGAAATCTGCAGGGTGAAAAAACATCCCAAATCTAGAACAGATAAACAAATCCAAAGTAAATCATGAGAGGTTTTTCCACCATTTCATGTGAAAGACTGCTGAAGTATTAGCGCTGTTCTACTTTGATATTATTTCAATATTTTGACTTACCAAGTGGTGTAAGAGCAAGGTATGCTGAGATTTACTTTTTTTTAATAGTTTGACTCTTAATGCTTTTAAGCTGTGTGATGCACAGCAGCTTGTCGCTGCATGGCAGTGTACTGTGTTTGAGCAGCGGGGGCTGTGGGCTGCCCTGGCTGGGAGGCAGCCATCGCTTGCCCTGTGCTGGTGCCAGCCAATTGCAACCAGTACAGGCATCCCATGGCCAGCAGCAGTGACATGTCTTAGCAAGAGTGGCAAGCTGGGAGGGGCCAGAGACACCATGCTGAGGGGATGGCTGCTCTTGGAAGAAGGTGACCCCCACCAGAGGAGGCATCCCCTGAGGGACTGAAGTCATGGGGACAGTGGCTGTGGGTGCATCACTGAGTTGGAGACAAAGATGCGGAGTGGCAATGGAAAACAGAGTCTTTTTCCCCTGTGGAACTGGTTGCTGTTAACTTAATTTACTTAATATTGATGCAATGGTTTATAGATTACTTGTGGTTTTTGGAAAATTTTGTAAATAGCACTTAGATACCATCATGTACTTATGACTCTTGTAAGTCCTCACCATTGTTATTCGTTAATGAAAAAGCAAAGCTTCATTAGACAAAGGGGATGACTTTATCAATCTTCAAGCCTCAAGCAACTAGAATTTTCAGTTATGTTGGTGATTTCAAGTCACCTTGCATTAGTTTGCCTTATAATACATGCAGAAACAGAGGTATGCAATACTAACACATCAGCTAACTGCTAACAACAGATTTGAACTGCAGTTGTATGGGCTTCGTTAGACATCCCTGCACTAAACCGATACAGTCCCACCTCTAGAGAGGCTAAGGACTCGGCAACCTTCTTTTTCAAAGTGTTATCAGAACATGTGTGCAATCTGCAAATTTAAAATATGAATTAGTCTTATTTATTAGTATCCCAGTTTGTGCGAGAAAAATGTTTAATAAGATCACATCTATTATTTATTGGGAGGAAAGTAAGGTAGTAACTGAACAGAACGGGCAAAAAAGTAGATAAATTCATTTACAAGACTTTATATTATAACATTCCATCCTTTCTACACTGTAAAGAATTTTTTTTGTTCATCGTTCTGGACAAAATGTAAGATGTAGGAAGGTTAAGGATTAAAGCAGCTGGCTACCACCAGTTCTGGACCTATGAGAAAGAAGCCCATATTGTTGACCGTCTTTACTTCCAAGGAAATACAGAGGACTGCCCCTGCCCCTGTAAAGAGCCTTCATGGGTGAGGTTTCAAACTTTGACTTCTCCCTACGTAAAATACTCAGTGGATTTGAGTGGCTAGACAGAGCTGTACCCACATTAGCTCAGCAGGCACGAGGCACGGTAGAGAGCTTCCCACCATTCTGGACTTCTGAAGGAAAGCAAAATTAGTCTGTACCATTCCCCCAAATAATCAAGAACCTGGTACATTTGGCTTGCAGCTGAAGTAAAAAATCGAAACAACATTAATGGCTCTGGATCAGACTTTGTAAAAATGCATTCACACATTTTGAAATTTTATTTTATTTACTGCTACATGATTATTTTCCCACGAGCTATCATACGTCCACTTGCATCCCAGGTCTAATTTTCTGACGCACCAACAAAACAGTCTCTATACCATGAACGTTAGTTGAAAAGTATTTTATATACACGTTATATATGCAACATCAGCCATGAAAATGGCATCATCATTACCCACACAGTGCTGGGAGGAAAAATTACAGCTCACATACTGTTGGATATAGGTTAAATATGAATTCCATTCCCACTATTTACATGCTATTTACACTTGTTACATTTTAATTTGGACAACTGTGGAGTAAATGCTTCTGCAAAATTTACTGGAGACTGGTTTTACATTGTTTTTTAATATGGAACACTTCCTTAACTTGTGATCTGAGTATTTTTTCCTATACTGCCGCTAAACAAATAAAATAAATGAATTCTCAAGAGTTCAGAAAAAAAAAGAAACCTGGCTAAGACTAAATCATTGTTAATACTGAAGCTGTGGAAAGATGGCTGTCTAAGAAACTGAGTCCATTAAACTTTCATTTCAAATCCATCATATGACAGGTCTGAAAGAGGCCTCCCCATAAAAAGGGAAAATGTGCCTCTTATGTTTTGATCACTCTGCAGCTACCACCTCAACTCTGCCCCCTGAATGATTTTTATGGTGCTAATACTTTTAGCCAAAGCATGAAAGATTATGAAAAGCTTTACCGTTAATTCCTCATGAGGAATTCCTCATATAGTCTGTAGCTGATTTCATCTATCTTTCATCCTGGGATCAGCTTCCTAACTAAAACCGTGTTGTTTACAGTGTCCTTCAGTAATGTTTTGCACTAGAGACGCGTAATATTTCAGGATACAAACTCTGATCAAGACTTCTGATCGGGCTACAATTTGATGGCAAAATCTCAATAGACCATACGTTAAGACTTGTATTTCAAGTATCTGAAGACTATTAATTTTCTCCAGTTCAGCTTACAGCTCTCCTTTTAAAGATATTTTGCAGCTCCTGTCCTCCTGTTCAACAATTCTATACAGCCTCCCCTACAACTCGGGGAAAAAAAGCCAAGATAATTTACACCAAAGGTAGCCGATGCAGTGGTGCAATGGAGTGAAGGCCCATAAACAATGAACTCACATCCGCTTTCAGGGTCAGTATTTCCAGTTGGAAGTTGATGTTTGATGGTTTGTAAGAGCAGCTTTTACAATCCTAATTTAAACTACATCGCTACAATCAGAAAATTTAAAAATTTGTCTCTCCACTACTTTGAATATAATTCCATTACTATAGTTCCCTTTCATTGTGTTTTCCAATCTTGTCAACTTTCTTGATTCTAGGTTACAACATGCTCCAGCTCCTGAATGTTAGTGACCACTTCACACTCTCAGATGAATTTAAAAAAAAAAAAAAAAAGTTTGCAACACTCAGAACTAGAAAAATATACAAAGACGTGAACTTAGTATATGTCAAAGCAAGGCTACAAGTAAAAAGACTCCATGATGATGATGATGATGATGATGAAAAACATCATCCAGCCTGTATTAAAACTTTTAAGTATGTAACAGTAAATTGAGAATCTTACACAGGAAAAAATGCACTGCTCCTTACCATTTACTAACCCAGCTGTTCTGGCATAAATCCGTCACTCCTCTTTCTCCCTTCCCTTCAGCTATAGCTAATTTAACAGCTAAGGTGAGTTCTGGTGTTCCAGTTTTAAAAGTTTCACTCAACTTTTTCAATTAGGCGATTTCCTTTTTCGAACTACAGCGTCTCATTTACAGTAGTACAACGAAAAGAACCCACCCCACCTTAAAAAAACCAGTGTGGATCACTGATCACAACTCAAATAAAACCATTTGCTCTTCTGCTCGGAACTCTCCTACCTTAGATTAAGTGCCTAGTGTTGCTCAAGCAGATGGAGAGGAACTTGGAAAAAGTTGGTACCATTGCATATCTCCTGAAGACAGTTTTCAAAAATGTGCTCTCATTCCCATGACAGCAGCTGATATGCATATTATTAGGCATAAACTAACTGCCTGATTAATTTTCTGCTCCTCTGTAATCTCCCTGTTTCCAGAATTACTGTCTAATCTTTAATGACTCAGGGTCCCACTTGCTTAAAACTGACCAGAAAGTTTTCCCAGCGCTTCTCAACTCTGAAAACAAAGTAAATCACTGTAATTTGGCCATCTTACGATGATTCACCTGCAATATAATAAATATTAACCTGAACAGCAAAATAATTCACTCACTCATGAACTGTATGCGTGAAAGTACCTGCCTTGACGAAAGGCAAATGTCATCAGTCAGTCACAGGGGAGTGGTGGTGAGTCGGTAAAAGAGTATTACGTGCAGAGACCCACTGCAGAGGTTAGAGGAATAACTATGAAGAGAGTAAGTTCACGTTATGCAAGAAAAGCCTCTTCTCAAGGCATTTTCCTAAGTCTACTTCTGGGAAAAGCCCCAAACATTTGCTTGTGAAAATTAAAGTTAGCATAAACTCAAGGTAAAAATACATTCAGCTTGAGTTACCGAGCAAAGGTTCGTATCACTTCTTCATTTATCTCATTATAACATAATACAACAAAAAGAAAGTGAGCAATTAAATAGGAACATATGGCAGCCGCCTCTGTAAGATACGTACTTTACAGCGTATTCATTCATATTAATTTGTCAGGTGCTGCCAACCTGTGCCAACAATTACACATGTGGAATTGTTACATACCAGGCAGCATCATTTAAAGATACTCCAAAATACGAAGAGAAAAAGAGTGTCTCTGGGTTTTTTTATTCAGATTACTTAAGTATTTCTGAATATTGACAGAAAAAAGTGCCAGAAAAAGATTCAAGTACCTGCAATAAAGGTAGTAATTAACTGAAAGTAAAATTAATAGCTTAGCATTAAATACTAATATAAACATTTCTACACATGCGAAAAAACCCCAACCCTCAATTTTACAAACACCTGAGTGGTTCGCATGAATGAATGACTTAAAATCTAATAAATTGGTTTTGAACATCTGCTGTGAAGGTGCGGGCAGTTTTCAAGGGAAACAATTCTGGGGAGCAGAGTATTTAAAGGGAAAATTACAGTGAAATTTTTGAATAAAACATTAGTTTGGATTTGAATTTGGTGGATGGGTAAGGAAAGCAACAATTTCATAGAACTATATGAAGGACAGCTACCCGAGCAACTTCTACAACAATTAGCACACTGTGCAAAGCAAAATAAGGGTTTACAATTTATTTACCCTTATCTTCCTCAAATGTGGGTTTTCACAAGTCATTTATGTAAATTTTCCGTTTTAGTCAACGCAATGCTGAACACACCTTATATTATATAAAGTATATCTGGTCTGGCATTGCAAATTTATAAAATAGATGCTAAATGCTTTGTATGACCCAGAAAGAATATACACGCGCTATTGCCAGCACAAAGTCCTACCTGTGCTTCAGAAAACTGGAAACATCCCAACCCATATAAGCATTTTGATATATTTTGTAAACTTACTGCTGAATGACTCCTATGTTTCTAACCATTTCATATCTGAAGAGAAGTATTTTACGTGTGGGCCTAGTACACCACTACCCGTGGTACATTTTTACCCCAAGTTGCAGAGGCAGAGTACTACTAATAAAATGAAACCTCTCAAACCTGGCAACAGCACTAATATTCAGAATAATACAGTACATTTATTTTCTGCCCTAATGCCTTTTTGTCTGGGAGAACAGTGTCCTAAGTCCTACTTAATTGCTTTAGAAACCACATAAAGTCTTTCGACAGACAGAATCAGTGTTATTTCCCATATATTAAAATTATTAAGTGTCCCTCATTAGGTCCTGGCCCAAAGAGAGAGAAGCAGAGTCGTTCCCCTCTTCTGGGAAGAGCACTGCATGCCTCTAACTGTCGTCAGTGGGAAGCTAATTGCAAATGTCTCACTGGTAATTTAATCCAGGGAACCTTGACAAGCTGCAGATGCACTCAAGATGCAAGGCAAAGATTTGTAAAACACGGTAAAAATATTATTCGATGAATTTCCTCAACAGGGGTGGCTAGAACAGGCAAATGGCTGAGATGGACGGGGCTCTCAAGCCACATTTGTTTTGCAGCTGCCAATTAAACCAAAGCATCTTATAGGCAATGTGTAGCAACTATCTCATTTTTCCACCTCAGCACAGTTTTTATTTGACACATCACATTTGGAACCTATTTTTGGTGTTTTACCTTAATAAGTGCTGTTTTTAAAATTCTGTTGCTGTTTAAGTCCCATTAAAGTGTAAGAATGTTTTGGCTGAACTAGTTTTCTTTAGAAACACCACCGCCTTCCCAGCATCTTCAAAGCAAGTGCCCAGAAACAGCTGCCATAAATAATATGACTACTTCTGAATAAGCACTATGATGAAAGAAGTGAAAGAAACACACAACTTCTACTACTTATTTTTCCTGTATGAAAATACATTATATGGAGCTTTCAGAGACAAATCTAAAACATTCACACGCTGGATTATTCAAATCAGTGCAGAACGACAGATCTTGTACCACTAAACCATAAAGATACCCTTTGGTGAAATCTCCTGTGAGATAAGTCACTCAGTTGCACGGTAAAAACCACGCGTAACTCGGCAGTGGGAACCTAATAGTAAGGGAGACTTGGAAGTGGGGAGTTTGTTGGAAAAGTCCAACAAATGGACTGCATCAGGCTGGCCATTAACTCTGAACGGCACATGCTTATATACAGCCTGTTGACCTGCTGCCATACCACAGGTCTAACTCCTAAAAGCACTGGCTGCTTCTCAATGTGTCTAGATCATAAAGCTCTCTCTCCAAAAGTACTCGGAAGACAACTTTTAAAATAGAAAAGATACTTAAAAAAGCCACGAAAACACGGAACCAACAAACTATTGAGTTTTACAAAACATAGCTTGCCTTCATGCCTCTAATAGCCAACATATTTTGATTTAGAAAGAGCGTATTGACCACAATCTAGAAATACTGCAAGTCGTAGCGTACAGCTACTAGACTACTTAATGTACCTCTGATGCATAAAAAAACAAATGCCTAGAGAGTCAATAACCTTCAGTTTTAAAATAATGCCACATGCATTAGTTCAAATGGATTCTCTGATATAACTCCTTTCCAAAAGCATAGATGTTTGCCGATTATCTGAACACACCTTAGTTACAGAATATTTAGAAGGAATTTGGCACTCTTCTTGTGAACTGAATTACGTACTATTTGCCGCTGATCTTTTGAATTCAAACTCCTACTGAGGTCGTGGCAAAGCTCCCAGAGGACTCCAGGCTTAATTCAAGAAATATTAGTAGGACTAAGAATCTCGTAATCGGCAAGAATCAAATGATCTTTAACGGTCTGATCCTACAAAACCCTTACTCCTGAGCCAACTGAGGATATTAGAAAATGGTCAGCAGCTCACTGACCGGGCCCTGAACGACTACCAGCTTGTACACACTCAGTCTGAGGACACCATCTCTGCAGGTGGGACACCTTCAGCTCGTGCACTGTATTTGCTTTCTTCACTGGCAACCAAAACAGGGCAAGGGTTCGCGTCTTCTATGACAAAAACGGGGCATCTTCGAACCGCGCAGAGCCGAGACAAGGTGCTGCTGAACTTGTAACCGTTTTGGAAGTTCAAAGGCGTTACCGGCCACTTCGACAGTGTCAGAAAGGACCCGGACTGGAGAGTGGGACTCTCCAATGGGAAGTACTATATGGCCTTACCTAGCCCGAAGGCAGAAGAATACTTTCCAATACAACCTTTACGACAAAAAATCCCCTGTGTGTGCCTCCGCTATTCCGCAGCCCAGGGAAGACCAGAAGGAAACGTAAAAACAAGAGCATAATACCACTTTTCATGTGTTTTTCAGATTCTGACTGAAACCAAGAGTAAGCTGGATCCTGTGGTATCTCCAGTCCTTTTTCAAAGCCCAGGAACCAGAACCTTCTGCACAAGTATCCAAATCTGAGATACTTATTCCTATTTAGATCTGGGAGGCATCTGAAATTCTCGTTCTGTCTTTCTATACAGTAACCCCAAATAATGTAATATAGACCCTTATCCTTACAAATCTTAATCATTTTTTCACCTAGTAGGAACTTAAAAATCAACTTTTTTGAAATTCAACAAACATCTTCCCTTACAGTTTTGAATAGCTTGGGCATACGCTTATTTCCCAAAGATATCGTTGCATGTTATCCATGAACTTAGTAGCAGTTGTAACATTACCAATTAAGTATGACACATAGCATTTTTGCTAGCAATAGCATTCAAGCAATTGCTTAAATATTTTGATAGTACAGAGTAGATAAAAATGGAGATAAAACCATCAGATTTGAAATACTATTACAAGGAAACGATAATTCAGGTATACTATTATTTCCAAGGAGAGACTTACGCAGTTTTCTTTCTTAGCTAAAATATTAACAGTAGACTTCAGATGAACATTATGTTCTTCAGCATAATCCTGCTCAAGGAGTTTTTCTGATATTCTACTTGGGGAGCTATCACATCATATCAAATCAAAGAAATCCTGTTTCATATGAGAATAAATATGAAACAGTGAATTGCATCAAGCCAATTTTGCCAAGTTTGTCCTGAGGTGGTGCTTTGGCAGGTTTTAGCCTTTCACAGTGACACAGTCAAAAAAAGCCAGTACAAGAGATCCCTGCTCTGCTGTCTTAGATCTAATTTACTGCTGTTTCAGTTGTGAGGGAACAGACACGTTCTGGATGCATTTCCTAATGATTACGAGAGCCATCTTTTTTTTTTTTTTTTTTTTTTTTAAATGGGATCTAGTAATTTGGTATTGATTTGGAGACTGGGCATGTCATCTTTAGTGTTAGAATGGAAATAGATGACTTAATGGTAGAGTTAGAACAGGTGGACGAGAAATCAAATGAGCTGATGGAAAATTTATCTCCACCATCTATTACTGATTATAAGTTGGCTTTTCTGAATCTGCAGTTTCGTACTGCAGACCTATGTTATATATATATATGTCACAGAACAATCCTCATTACTAATACAAGATGAGTGCGCTGAAATCCAGTTCCTTCAGAGTTCATTTACACTTTGCCATCCATCTTGCTTGGCCGCTTTTCCACAATGCATCCCGCAGGCTTAATGAAAACAGCATTGCCAGCTCTACTTCAGTTTCTGGGCAATTTGCTTTTCTGGATTTCATGCAATCACCAAGTGCCGAGATGTTCAGAGTGCAGTTGCTTCCAAGGACAAGCTCAAAATAAGTAACATTTGTTAAGATAGTTCTTTAAGGCCTCATCCTCCTCCTGTCTTATCTATTTCATTTAACCTTGGTTTTGGTCCAAAGTAATCTGACAGTATTTTAAAATACTTAAGATTCTCTGGAAACGTCCTCTAGTCGTGATACATTTTTCTTTTGTGTTTGACAGTTACAAGCAAGTCCAATATTAATGAATTGATAAAGTTAAACTACAAAGGCTTTTTGTGCCTCATTTGTCTGCTGCAAGCTGTGATCAATCTACATTTCAATTCCGAATTACGCGCAGAGAGGTGTCAGTGATTGCAGCGCTGCATTCACAGAAGACAAATTATTGTAAACTTTTCCAATGGTTTGTTGCCTGGAGAAGACATGCAGTTTCCTAACTTTTCGTTTTAGATTTTCTGACTCCCATTCGAAGCTCCCCTGCAGCCCACTGTTAAAAGCGGTCTAAACCCACACACCGGATTGCCCTTTCTACACTATCTGCAGCTGGCCTAGATGGTAAAGCTCAGCAAACAAGCCCAGCCAAAGGCAAATTTGCTTTGGTGTCAAAACCTTAATACCTTTGGTCCAAGTCTGAACAATGTAGGTTGAATTTGAAATGCAATTGTGTTAAAATAAAAATCTGAAAATACTGGTTCACAAACACCTGTTGCTTTCCTGAAGGAGCTGTGGCCACAAGTCCTAGACGAATTTGATACAGATGTGTACGTAGTTTTCATCCTGCCTCAGCTTTTTGTCGAACTTCCTACTTTTTGGCAGCTATTTCCCAAATTTTAATTACAATGACAAGACAATTTTGGATCATATGTGTAATTCTCTTTATCCTCTATAAATATCAATTTATCAAATCTCTAAAGCAGCAGCATGGGTGAGGTTTCGCAGTAAAATACTGCTGTCAATATAATTTATTTCATCACAGTTCTGAGATTGTCCTCAGAGCAAGAAGTTTAATCTTGCTCAGAGCTCCTCATGTGCCTGTTCTTGCAGATCGTCTCAGGCAACAAATCCCACTGTAGCTTTCAAAAAATTCCTGAGTTTTTGCTACCTGCAAAAAGAAAATACTATTTACTTGCTCAGAGGTAATGGTTTTGCAGCTAATCACTGCAAGCAGATATGCTCATTTTCTGCCACTGCAGCGAACAGTCATTTATTTTCCTTTTGGAGTATTCATTAAACTGTTGCTCTCTAATTTCCCCCTGCTGATGCAGCTTCCTCTTCACTCAGTTACGCCTGTTCCTTCATCAGTACCAGTAAAAAGCTGGGGCAGCAAAGCAGAACAGACAATTAACTACTACTGCAATAACTAATATGGGCTTTGAGAAACAAAACTGATTTATCATATAGCCATACAAGCTATTCAGGCCCAGACACTACAGCAGCTTCCAAGTCTCGGCAGCTTTGATAAAATCTCCAAACAAATTTCAGATTTAACCTGCGTGTTACAAAAGGACATACATCTTTAGCTTCTATCAGAAGTGGATGCAGTATTTCCCCACGGTTTTTAATACAGTCTTCCCTGACAGGTATTAATAATAGCCAGGTGAAACAAAACCACATTAGCTAGTCTACCCTTCCTTTTTTTTTACGGGTCTTTGGTGAGATGGGAAGCAAAATGAGACAAACACACCCTCTGACTACGGTACACTTCAACTTCCAGTACCCTGGCACACGCAAGTTACTACAGAATATGCATACGGTGATATATGACATGACATCTGGAAAACGTGTGATTATATGGCTTTTATTGTGCTTCAGTGTCACTATCGCTTTCCCCCCCATCATACTCAACCCCACTGGGGAACGGTGTGCAACAGTGAAAAATCTAACCAGGGACCTTTCGAAAGCAGATATAAATAGCAGTGGTAATCAATCAGAGGATGTATTTATTTCCTTTTACTCACTCAGCTGCTAGAGTAAGACTAAATATATGTATATGGGCTGGAACTTTTGAAATAGGGAGTTCATGAAGCAGATTAGATGATGCAAGTTAAAAGGTTAATTAAAGCAGAATTTCAGCATTTTGGCAATTCTTCCACTGCAAGGCATAAGTACTCCTTATGAATTGCATCTTGGGCTTCATTTTCCAGGTTTTTTTTTCTATTATTGCTTCCCCTCTTTAAAATTGCTCTAATAAAAAGCCGTTCCCCATTTATCAAACAGGTGCTTTTGAGTGATTGATGACTTTTAATATCATTATTCATAAATACAGAATTAAGAACATTTACATGACTCCCATGCTTTCCGTAGGGAGTAAGTTCCACAGAGGCAATACTCCCAAATGTTGAGATATGACTCTAAATAGCTTACCTGGAGTATACAATTAGTTTCTAAAAGCATTTAATGTAGGACATACTAAGATTTACTGGGAAAGCAAATGGAAGAATAAGAGGAAACAACAGAGATGAAGTTCATCTTTCTGCTAGTGTTATGTTTAGGAGGTCTCTAGCACAAAACCCAACCTGCTTAGTCCTCTTCAGCATGAATGGCTTTACTGAGGTTCAGAAAACCGTGGAGGCATTAATGGGATGCTGTTAACTACAGATGCAAATGGTGCTTTGTGTAAGGATCTCAACAACCACTACCGCAATGAAGATACAACAATCCGATTCTGCACCAAGGGTGTTTCAATCCCCACTTTGTATCAAAGTGCACAGACTGCAGCGAGTGAAAAAATCCTGTAAGAAATGACGTAACTCCTAAACACAGGCATTGTATTTTATGAGTACATATGTATGTATAATACATATATTATAGTCCTCTGTACTGGAGGAGAAGTAAGAGACAAGTTATCCGACGGCCAGCACAGTATTTGCTGAAGGTAAGAATCATTCCAACAGTAACTGAAAATGAGCAGGTTTCCCATTATTCTGTAAATGAGCTAAACTAAAAGGACTTGCACAATTAATCTACATGGTGAGAGTATATGATAAAAGAATGGTGACCTTTCCATTTATTTTTACATAGCCATTCTCTGTAATTATATACCTGAAATACATTTTATTAAGTACTATTAAAATAATCTATAAAAAGCTCATTCTCTTTTAACTTGTACAGAAATTTCCCTTGAGTTGAAAGGGTAGGAGGAAATGTCCGAATTCCCAACTCCGCTAAAGTCAGTGTAAATATTCTGCTGTTTTCAAAGGTATATAATTTTTCCATTGTTCAGGTTTGTCCTGAAAATACTGAAGAGGAAGGGCTTACAGCCTTCATAAGCAGCAAAGCAACAAGTGACCCATACAATAGCAGGTAGACGTCCAACTGCTGATGCTGGTGTTC
>JANZLP010000002.1:7719509-7729556 GCA_026930925.1 Chelictinia riocourii | reverse complement strand
CCCAAATCACCATCCCTTTCCCCAAATCTCTCCGCTGCAGTGGGTTTTCTGTGGCAATCTCCCCAAATTATAGCAAGCGAGCACTGCGTGGTTTAATGTTATGTTCCATCACCCTTCCCAAACTTACTAGGTGACAGGAAACCACAACTTGCAATTAAAAGAGAACGATTTTGGCACACCTACTTCCAGAGAATTATAATACCGTTTCTTGCACTGACTGGTCCCAAGATAAAACAGTCTTAAGCAATGCTGATATACACAGAAGTTAAATGTTCAAGCCTACAGCTAAGACAGCAACACCCAACACTGACTGTAGCACAGGAGTTCACAGTGTTTCTCACTTTTGAGCTGGAAGCGTCATTAGATCTCTGTCCAGGAACAGACGAAGTAAGAAATCATGTACATCATCCAGCCGTTCTGGACCTCCCATGTTTAACATCAAGATTCCTGTTTTAGGTTTCCTATGGAAGCAAGAGATATTTCAAACCCTAGTGACCTACTGGTTTTTTTATTATTATTACAAAACAATCAGCTTATCCTTCTGCATTTGTCTTTTGCAAAAGCAGCATCCTATTTAGAAGCATGAGCTGCTTATGTAAAAATATGAACTACAAGCATGAATAGCCAGAGAACAAGTATGTACATGATCTTTACTTTTTTTAAAAAAGTAATCACTTTACAACACAGAGTTTAACTGGAAATATGCTGAGAAAATTATCTTGCAGCTGAAGGCCGTAAAAAAGGTTATAAAATAGGGTCCAAGGACTATCTCAGCTGAATGCCAGCTGTAGATTCCAACCAAACGAAGGAGCAGCTTCCACAGAAAACAGAGGAGCTACCCACACAGGTCTTTGTCTTCACTGCTTTGGAAACACATCCCATGTCCCAAAGCAGTGAAAGCAGCAAAGAGCCATTCTACACATAAAATAAGTGCAGGGTTGGTTTTGTTTGGGTGGGTTGTTTTCTTTTTTTTTTTTTTTTTTTACCCACAATGGGTTTTCTATCCAGGTGCAGGCCCAGCGCACTGTTCCAAGGATAACGTCCCTCCCAGCACAGCAGAGCGGAGCAGATGGCGGTATCAGCTTTTACAGAAACGGCTGCTGATCACAGCTCCCACCCAAGGGGTGGATTTCCCCACTGAATCATTCCCCCTGCCTGAGGGAGCCCAGTGACCAGGATCTCCTTCTTCCCGAGCGGACGGAGCTGAGGCTGCGCAGGGAGCTTTGCTCTCCTCTTGTTCGAGCCAAAGTCTTACAAAGGGGCACTGAGAGGAGCCTAGGCCTGCCCCGATGCGTCAGGACCTCAGCTTCCATTCCCTTCCTCCTCGAGCGTCTATCAGGAGGCTGCTAAATAAAACCCAGGAAGCAGGAACCAGAACCTCAAATAATAATATCAGACTGTTTGTTCTTCTATTGCTTCTGCGCTGCCTCGGGCCTTACTGCGGGCCGCCGCCTCGCTGCATTCTGCAGAGAACAAGGCAGGCCATCCTCGCCCCACAGAACTGTGAAAACAAGAGGCTTGGTGCATGCAGCCAGCCAGATAAAAGCAATCACACACGCACACAAAAACCTAGATCAAGCCCCGTGACTGCCAAGTTTAACCACATAACCAGCTTTGCTATGCAAGTAAAGCAGCATACCATATCTGAGGGGGACAGAGGGCTACGAGAGCACAACACACCCACCCAGACCTCACCGCAAACTTACCGCACTTCTGGTTGAATTTGAGGTTTTGTGCTTTCTGTCACTGCGGCTGCGGTTGCCTGACCTCTCCATCGTACCGGGACCCTCAGCTGGCTGCTGCTTTTTACAACTGGAAGAAAGATAACAGCACATTGATAACCTTGCACCAGGCTGAGGGGCCTCTTCACCAGATAGGCACTAATCCCTCAACAGCTATATAAGCACACTTGGCAGTATTGTGCTGCTTGGCATTTTCTCCCTTAAGCTCCAGGTCCTGGAATCAAAGAAAGTCACAAAACTGCAAGCTTTGCCTTTTTTTAAACACTGTATACCAACAGCTTTTCAGAATGAAACAGTGTCCCCCAAGGAGATCACTGTGATTTTCCAGCTAGGCCTCGACAACAGGTTTTACTGTGGCAGAAGAAAAAGCATGGTTTAATGCCCTTGGCCTTGGCTTTTCCTTCCACTGGCCAGGAAGGCAAAGTTTAATTGCCAGGTGCCCGAGCAATTGCCCCAGTGCTGTAGCCCTGAAACCGTCCCCCTTCTGCCCAAGCCCAGGGACAGCGGCTCGGCGTGCTCTGGCTGCTAGGATAGCTCACCAGATGCATCTGCTACACCTATGGCTTAGTTTTGTCCGTGTGGATTAACTGTAGTGAATGGGAACAGTATTCTGCGACAGCTGCAACAGCCAGGTAGGAAGGGTTTTAGTGACTGTCAATTTCTGAGTTTTGATTTTAATAAAAACCTGAGCCCTTTCAATACAACTAGTTACTGCCTTTATAAACATAGAAAAAAATTTAAAGCAGCAATTGAATGATGGGACCAATTCTAGGAAAACTTGTCTCCAGTGCTAGGGCTTGATTTGTCCAGCAGAAGGGGTTTATTTGTTTGCTTTTTACTCTACAGAGGAGAAAAAAACCTTTCCCCTTCCAAAACAGACAATTATGCATGAAAAACAGACCTGTTAAATATCACAAGCAAGGACTTATGTGCCCAGGTGCCTGAAGTCCAAAGAAAAGAGTCACATTAATGTCAATGTGCTTTGGATCATTAGCTCTTAAGCCTCTAACGATGTTTCCTAATGACCCTACTGTTCTTACTCCTCCGTAAGACTCTCTCTAACCTGCAGGAGCTGTGCTAACTTTTCAGGGTTTTGCTGTAAGAGAGCCTCTGAAAAAACTTGAAAGTATCCCAGTAATATATAAGAGACATTACCCGTTGGGAGTCTGGAATGTAATTTATAGGAGGTTGTATCCACAATATTCATTATGTGAAGGCTCAAGTTCTTATTCATTTTTTATTTCATTCCTTTATTCTGCTACAGGGACAAGAATAAAAAAGAACACCTGTCCCAAGATTAAGACAACTTGCCATTAATTTAAAACTGCAATATAGATGCTGGTTACAAAATCAGCACCTCCCTCCTCCCTCACACACACAATTCCATATACTAACCAGCAGTCAGCATTTTCTCCCAGCCAAGTCCAAGGCTGGAGCAGACCAGCATCGTGATACTCCCTTCAGCTTTCCCTGGCTGAGGTTTGGCACCCACGCACTTCGCTCTGCACCGATAGAAAGCTCCCTTCCCTGCAAAGCCAGAGCATACTCTGAGTCTGTCAATGCACCTTCCAGTACCCTTCTCGAGGTGCAGAAAAGGATGCACTGGGTGATCCCAGCAGCTGTTCTCCCACCACAGGGACTACAAAGACTTTTGCAGTGTCAGCACAAAGCGGATTTAAAACACCTACTCTGTATTTATGGGCTTTGTGAGCACCATACATATGTTTATATTTCTCTGTGGAACTAAGGGCGAGCAGGGCCCCACCTCGCAGCCCCAGTATGGCAATTAGAGTTAAGCCTGCCCACATCCTCCAGGCAGGGATACAGCCCGAGGGTTCTTGGTCAGCCACTCGTTCCACTTGCACCTGGGTGACGCGAACTGCTTCTTGGAGAAATTGTTCTTAATTTAAGAGGGAGCAGAACTTGACCCTGCAGGCTGGCTGTTATTGCAAGAACATAGGGAAAACCTGTAAGACACGTGCAGGATGTAGGAAATGGGTACTTTCCATCAAAGCTGTGTGCTAGGGAGGCCTCAAGCTATTCGGAGGGTTCATAACTTAGCTTACTGTTTTCTGATAGGTCCTAGAATATGGTCCTGCCAATAGTACAGAGGTTGCCAGATCTTTCACGTTTGGGCATCATCTCTGGCCTCATCACTGCCCATCTGATCTCTCCATACATTTTTGTCACACAAAGAGCACCAGAAGCGTCACAGTTATTTGGGTAGGTGGGTCTGCCTTGCTGCCATCTTCTACTGCTGCTGCTGAGATTTAGATAGCCAGGGAACCGACTTTCTCAGCCCGTGTCCTGGAGAAAGCATGCAGCACAGCAGCACCAAGGGAGACCAAGGCACTCCTCCTGATCCTTAGCCTGACCAGAAGAGGCACAAGAAAAGTCTTCACAGGGAAAAACCTGGAGGAAAACACTGGTAAGTGAGTCAGCAGAAACTGGATGGCAATGCAGCATCCTCTGCGCAGTGTGAGGCAAGATGAGGCTGCAAGCTTGGAGCAAAGATAGTGTTCTTTATATGATTGAGTTTGTGATCTGATCATTCAATTTCTTGTAGTTGCTTGCTGTGGCTGAAAGGGTTAGAGCAGGGACTTGGATCTGTCACAGATAGCTTTCCTCTCTATTGTGTTTTTCAGAGAATAGAAACAATATGCCCCCTGAGGTGGCAGAAGTAGTTGCTTCATTTATTGTCTGCAGGACAGCTGTCAGTGCTGATCCACAAAACCAGGTTTGTAAAGATAGTAGAAGTACTTTATTGCTTCCCTTGTTAGGTTACTATTGTATTGTCCAGAGGAAAATCTGTGTGTTCTAAGGTTGATACCTAAATATGATTTTCTCTGAAAATGTAATAATCTTATTGTGCTTAGTGAGAAATGTGTGGAAATGCATAACAGTAGATATTTAACACGGTTTATTTATAGGAAATTGCTGTTGAATTTCACTAAGAAATAAGGTGATTGAAACCTCCTTTGACCTCGTGTCAAAACTTGATCATAGTGCAGCAAACAATTACTTGAAATCTAACTTGTCATTCTTGACACACTTCTTATGAAATGCCGTTCAGTTAAAACAAGAAAGATAATTCTTCCATTAAGTCCCCCTAAACTTGCAAAGAAACATTGGGAAACTATTTTGGCTTTGATTTCAAGAATACGTAGGAGCTTTGGCCTTGGCCTCTAGGTGTAGAAGTCTAAAGAAGTAAGTGTTACCCTGCAGGAAATTTTACCTCAATAGCCTTGCATTATTTTAGGCATAAAATACTAATTTCTGTGGCTGTTGTTTGAATCTTTCCAAACACAAACTTGAACTGTCTTCTCAAGCCCATGGGTGGCTCCAGTGCTGCTGCTAACAGCATTTCCAACTGCGGTAGAGGTAAATGGAGCAGTGCTATTTGCAAATGTGACTGCATTGCTCAAACTGGTAACCAGGAAGGCTTTTTTTTTCCTTCACAATGCTTGAAGGAGAAATCTTGATGCATAAGTACAGAATTAATCCTTGGGGAAATTCAGTGTTATGTATGTGCATGTGTGCCCAGATGCATGTGTGAAGGTAGGAGTTGTATGAGAAAAGGCATGTTTTTAAGAAAGAAAAATGAAAACCCCGGCCTTTGAGAAGCAGGGAAAAAAATGTGGTGAGAAGGGGAACAAAAAAATGTTGTTATTTGAAGGACCCTTGTAGCCAACAAAGGGAGCTTTCTGGAAAGGTGTTTACTTTGATATGTATGTTTCTTTCTCAGGGCAATTTCAAAGATGAAAGAATTGAACAAGAGTTGATACTTCCAAGAATCTGAGCAAATGATAAGTTGCATAACTTCCATGTTGATGAATTGCAACTTCATATATGAATTTATCCTTTAAATAATAATAAAAAAACCCCAACCCACAAATACATCCACTTGCTATATACAGAGCTGGGAATGCTCCTAATTGTCTGTATAAAGGTGTTTAAGATGAGCTTAAGGAAACTCTTAATAAAGCATAAGCAAAAATAAATTGTTTTTCCAACACTGAAGTCATGATACCATAAGTCTCTTGTTTTTATTCTTAATACATGTAGAAAACCATAGATAACATAGACATAGTATCTGGAGTTTGTAAAGTTCAAATGCTGTCAGTTGTCCATTTGCATTTCAAAGGTACTTAATGGTCTCTATTAAGTTACTCTAAACCTAGACTGTAGCATCTTCGGATTCTCAAATATTCTTAGTTTCTGGGGTGTTAGGCTGTATGTATTCTCGGTTCCTGCTGAGTCACCTTGATTTCCCCTTAATCCCTGGTGGATAATATTATTTGGGGTACCAAGCTTGGTACTAGCAGTCAGCAGGGCTGGCACCATTACTGCAGACCTACACTGTTTCCACCCCCCCATCCCACTCCCATCTCACCCGCACCCCTTAATTGGAAGCAATGTTTGCCATTTCTAGCGACTTGGGAATTAAGTCCATACAAGGTTGCTGAAATGCAAATGTTGCATGAAAAACAGAACACTTAGACTATGGTCTAAGAGCAGTGTCACAACAGGGACCTCAGCTGATGGTAGCACAAGCTAGTACTTCTGCCTCAGTTGTCAGCGCTTAGCAGGGCGAGTACCTTCGCAGGTCTTTGTCAAAATTCTCAGTCTTTTGTGAGTGAATGCAATTCTTTACAGTTGAGAAACTAACTCACATAAGCAGTTTGTGTCAAAGCCAGCAACTCACCTCAGGCTGCCTTTGAACTGTTTTCACTGTTCTTGATTGGAGTGTTTGGGCATGCAGAAGGAATGAAAATAACATAGTACTTGGTTTGCTATCTAAGTAATGGATATTTGATGTTTCCAAGTCTTGTGAATTTGAAATGAATGTATTAGTAAAATCTAGGGGAGGTGATAGCAGTACATGAGTGGAGGAGATAGTGAGCAAGAAAATGGAGAAGAACAAGCAAAGCAAGTGGAAAGACTGAGCTTCTACAGAAGCAGTTCTCAGCAGCATGTTACGTAGGTCATTTCCATTTTTCTTAGTCATTGCTTAGCTGTTTTTGTTATCTTATCCTGCTCTGACTCTGGGATTGCCAGTTCTCCCAGATCCAGTGGGAGCAGTGCTTAGCTGGTTAAACTGGATTTTATCTCTTTGCCATATCCGGAACCAGTTGGTGCGTTTGCACCGTCCTCTCTGTACTGAGCTCCAACAGTGAGCTCCAACAAGAACTCAGAGCCTTGAAATCTGGTACCTCCTTAGTCAGGTAGCTCAAACTGCTGTGCTGAAGTGCCTCTGACTTCTGATGAAGTGCGGTACCTGCATGGTGTTGCCAGGACAAATGCACTAAATGAGCCAGTCAGGTTAACCACTTCGTTGATAACTGCAGATAGAAATGAGGTAGCCTATTTCAATTAAAATGTGCGTTGAGATTTTTGCAGTTCTTTATTGGATTCCTGTTGCACCTTTTTCTGAACAGGAGCTACTTAAAGGTTTTTCGTCTAGAAGTTTAGTTGCAGAGATAATTCTTCACTTGTTGATGAGATGTTTAGCCTGAGAAGCTCCTGCCAAAACTAAGACAGAATGAGAGCATCAGAAATAGGGAAGAAAATCAGTATTCATTAACCGTTTAGCAAGGAAAATGTTCTGTTCTGTTTCAAAGATGGCTTTGTGTGTGTAAATCGTTACTGGTTTAATACATATTTGGTCTGCTTTTAAAAAGCTGGAGAGAAATAATCCAATTCTGAGGTAGAGTTGAATCAATTTGTAATGCAAGGAGTAACATTGGTACTGAATGGAAGGGGAAAAAAAGCTGTTTGAATGAAATATACCCCAATTAAGTTGCACCAACACTTTCAGGAGAAGTGAACCTTGAAAGAGAAATGAGCAGTAACGCAGCACATCCTAACCGTTGAAATTAGAGCACAAAACACGGAGGAAAAAAAAAAACCACAGCTTTTTGTGGTCGTGAGAACTCACTTTTTAAACCTAGTTGCAAATTCTCTTATGAAGTTGGATAAAGTTTTCAGAGGTATTGATTGTGAGAGTAAACACTCCTACTCCTATTCTGTATTACAATACAGGACTGGCTTAGAAGTTAGTGTACATTTTGTTGTAGTGGCTGAGTTACTGTAACTGAAACAAAGAGTAAAGTAGATTTAAAAACAAAACCACAAAACGACACTCCCATATTGCAGAGATTTTTGTGTTCTGATTCTGTTCCTTAGTGGATTGCTTGCTTATGAGAAGGGGAGGGTATGGAGCAAAACACTGGGTGCTTCCTCTGGCAAGGTAGAAAATGTAGCAGCCGCAGGATAGCAGGAGATTTCACGCTGTTAGCGATATATTTCCGGCTGCCTTTTGTGCCTGTTTTCAAGCCTTTGGCTCTGCTCGCTTTTCCTCCCTCGTGCCATCTTCCCTCTTCCAAATGTTTGCTTGTCATGGCACATTAAGTAGTGCAAGTGTCTGCTCTTTTAAGCAGAAATGCAGGTACGTAAATATTGTCATAATGTTACTGTTTAATCTAGTTCCCTTAGAGAGGACCTTGTTTATTTCTGCAGTGCTACTGTTCACCAAAGAAATTAGTGTACAGTGAACTGTGGAGAAATGGAAATTGCAGCTCAGCACTATCAAGATTTACAGCCAAGTTAGAGTGGCCCTTTTGGACTTGAATCTGATATGGCTCCTTTCTAATTCAGATGTCAGGGAGCCTTTTTCATAATTTTGTAGAATAACCTAAAATAATCTTGCTAACCTTGTGTAAGGTTCCATCCAACTCAAGCAGGTTTATAATGTTGTCATGGGGAAGAACGGCTGTTTGTGAAATTTAAAATTAAAATTACCCTTCTCTTCTAGAAAAACACAATGTTGGATTTGTCATCCAGTGTGACACACAATGGAAGCGTCTGTGGCAATGACACACAAGCTGCACTTCTGGCAGTACAGTTTGGAGAAGGTCACTCTTGGAGCATTAACTTTACAAAAACTAATGAAACTTACCAGGGGGACTTCGTCACATTTACCTACAACACCAATGATACTGCTGTATTTCCTGATGCGAAAAGAAAAGGTAATGTTCAGTGCAGAATCCTAATTACAAAACAGTCTCGGCCATTAGTGTCAGATCTCATGTACCTGACCGTGCTTGGCTTTTTCAAAGTTAGAAGAACTAATAATGTATCTAATGAGTTCTGTGCCATATACTTCCTAACTATTGTTCATAGTACCTGCCTACTGGATAAGAATACAGACTAGTTAGCTTCACTGAGCATATAATTCTTCTAAGTGGAGCAGAAGGGGAAGATTAACTGTTTGAACAGCCTTGATCAGTGAGGTGCTGCTAGTAGACAGCAGGCATACTGAAGATTCATTTTAGTGTGCCCTACCTAATTTTCCACCTAGCAAAGCAATACAGTGTTAGGCATTCTGTGTACTAATAATATTTTTTTTTCCTTAAATAAAAACTTAGGGTTCACCTTTCTAATGGCTTGTATAGTTCTGGAAGCTTGCTTATTTCTCTGCATTACTTAGCGCTTCAGGTCAGGACACATAGGTAAAACATTTGAGAGAGGTTAGGAATGTTAAAGTTAGTTATTTCTTACTCTTTGTCTTATGGAATTACATAAAACAATGCTACCTATAAATGTTCTTGTAGTTCATAAGATATTAAAATACTTCTGCTTATTTGTAGGACCAATTACTATTGTTGTAAAGGATGTTATGCATCCAGTTCAACTGAATAACGTCTTCGTCTGTCATAATACCAGCTTTGTTGAAGCAGAGAACGTAACACAGATTTTCTGGAATGTTACTGTGCAGGCTTTTGTTCAGAATGGCACAATCAGTAAAAAAGGTGAGCATTTCAATTTGTGAATGAGCTGGTTTTGTATTGCACCTTAGTGCAGGGAGCAAAGTCCCATAATAAAAAAATCCAGCAGTTCTAAGACGTGCTGTGTTGAATAATAGTCATGTAAATATCCTTTAGTATGTCTTTCCTTGTTCCTGGAAAATAGATTAGTAGAACAGATTTAGTAGTATAATGTAGATAGTAGTATATAGTAATGTAGATTGTTCTCATGCCAAGGTGGTAGTCTAAAGGTTTGTATCCCAGGCATTGGGGTATTAAAAATAAGCACTTCAGGACTACTGTTGCTGAGTAGATCATTTGAGCTTCAAGGTTTTTAACAGACTGCCTTCCATGTTCAGTGTAGCCTCTGCTTTTTCATTTCAGTAGTTCAGAGCCTGTTGTCTTGTCTCATATCTCAGCTACTCAAAATGAGATGAGCACCCTGCTACATAAAGCTTAATAGTGTTGCTTACTTTGTCTATAGCAAATACATACTACGC
>JANZLP010000002.1:7707712-7719409 GCA_026930925.1 Chelictinia riocourii | reverse complement strand
TGAAACAATATCAATAGGAGTAGTGGTATTCCATCACTTAATGTCTAATTTAAAGATCAAACATCTTTTTGCAAGCTGTGCTACAGCTTAGGAAGAAACTTCAATAGTTCAGTGCTGAGCTAAGTGTGCCCTCAAAACCTGCAAGCCTAAGCTTCAGGGAGAGATCTGGGTTTGAAAATTGTTACTCATTTAGAATGAATCCAATTTCTAATAACATAGCTGCCACTTTGATAAAGGTGTTTTGGTTTTGTAGAGGAGTGAGGTCTGGCACCATCAGGCCAGGTGCTGAAGAATTGTTACTGCTCCCCTTCCATGGCGGAACATTGCCTTGACCTTGCTTTGGGAAGAGAGAGTTCTCCTTGGCTGCGGTCTCCAACCTTTGCAGGATTTGGAATGTGGAAGTTGCCTTGTCAGAGGGTGGCTCTGTCCTGAACAAGGCTTCAGTCAGATCTGAAAACACATCCAGCTGCTAGAAGTGGGGCACCAAAGCTTTCACGCTGGGTAGGAGTGTTAACAAACTTCCCTCCCGATGCCAAAGACAAATGTCTGCTGCTTTTCTGGCCTCCAGTGTTGGGTGAAGGGTAGTAGCCAAAAGCTGTGTAAAGTGGCAGTAAGCTATTCCTGCACCGTGAAGAAATATGCAGTTTTGGCTGGTGCATTTGATGCTAGATGGATAGCACCTCTCTTGATGGTCATTAGAAGTTGGTCTGGGGAAAAGATGAGATGAAAGCCTTAAGTCTTGGCTTGATAAAGACATGAACTGCTGTATCCTGACTGCTATGGCTACAGGACAAAGACTGAAGTCCAGCAAACTCCTTAAATGTCGCCTTAATCCCATTCTTTTCAAAAGCTCATAACCATGTGCTCCAAGTGAGTGATGCTGTATCAGTCCAAAAACATTTAGCTCGTAAAATCTCTATCCTCATTGCTGATCTATGCAGAATTTTTCTACCCTGAGAAACATGTGTTGAAATGAAAAATTTTACCTTTCTTGTCTTCTGATGTCAAATCCCAGCCTTGTTTACCCACTTCCTGGGCAGAAACACTACAAACTCCTGAAGTTCTGTGATCAAACTTATCTCCCAGCCTGGACTGGCTGGGTGAATCCTGAGCTTGTTGCACAGTTTCAACTTCTTTTTCTATAGAAATCAGTAAAGTATTTAAATTGGTTGGGTACAATGTAAGAGGATTTGGAAATACTAAACTTGGCTACCAGATGTGGAAAAGATAAGACGACTCCATGGTTCACTAAGTCTATTATTAAAAGACCACTATTTTTTATTTCCCTTCCCAGGTTACAATATTAAAGCTAATTATAACAGGTATAAAATTATGGTAACCCCTGACTTTCACAAGAGGTGAAAAGGACAAAGGAAGCTCAGCATGATCCAATTTCCTTGCTTTAATTGGAAGGCATGAAAGAACATGAGACTATAGCCGCAGATAATGCTGTGTCTGAGACAGATCCAGGATAAAACACTTTCAGTTTTCTTGCCTAGCAGATTGAGCAATGGAGTGGGATTTTGGGTGTCCTGTGTTTCTTTGCTGCCCATGTCATTGGCTAATAAAGGATTTGAGGCCATTGCTTTTCTTTTTTGTGTCCACACTTTTACCTCTTTAAAAATGAAGATGATAATAATGGTACCCAAATTTGGAATGTACTAGTGAAAAAGGCTGCTTGACAGTATTGTAAAGAAGCAAGTTTAAAA
The DNA here is from genome assembly GCA_026930925.1 of Chelictinia riocourii. NCBI lineage: Eukaryota > Metazoa > Chordata > Aves > Accipitriformes > Accipitridae > Chelictinia > Chelictinia riocourii. The sequence continues at coordinate 7,717,700 of JANZLP010000002.1, read as the reverse complement.
TGTCTCAAAAGAAGTAAAAATAAGTCTTTAAAAATGTTGAAATCAAGTGAGGAGAATTTGAATCAGAAGTAAAATAGATGGTAACAGCATAATCTTCTAGAAATGCAGATGCTCACTCACAGTGAGTGGGAGAATCTTGCATGGAGCTCAGTGTTCGTGTACCACGGGGAATGTGTTAAAATGATGGCGTGCCACACAAGGGAAATTGCAAATGTGGGTGTCTGTCAGATTTTAACCTGAGGAAAGATTGGACCTTTGGGGGAGGTGACATGCTTTGAGTCAAAATGTCCAGAAGTATTGTCACTGATTTGCTAGAGAATAAAAAAAAAAGGAGTGGTTCCACTTCTGGAGCAGAAGTGACTGAACAGAGAGGAATGTCATCCATGGCAAAGTCAGTCTTCAGGATAATGTCCTGGCTTTAAATTGCTTGAACCACGGGTAGATTTTGAAAAGATATGGCTCATGGTGTGTACAGGGAATGAATAAAAGGGACAAGTTGAAAGTCCTTGCTTGGTGCCTCTTTCCACAGGAGAAGGACGGAGACTGTAATAGTTTACTGCAGCACAAGCCTCACTGGGAAAGCAGCGCTGCTGAAGCCATTGACTGTAACCACTTGCCAGGTTCAGCTGCTTGGGTTTCAAAGGCCTGATCTGAGAAATCAGCCAATGCCTGCTTGGTATGAAGGAGCCCAGAGAACAAAAGCAAGCAGGACATGTATTTTCTTTTTCTTCTTTTTGAAACCTGGAAGACCTCCAGCTCATCAAATGGTATTTCTGCTTCTGATCCCTCTAGGGCTGCCCTCTGGTCTTGCTTGTGTGGGAAGGATGAGAAAATCTTCCCTTGTAATTACAAACCTCTGGTCTCTAGCAGTGGTGGGATCAATGCCATGTGGGGTGGAATATGAGGAATTAGTGTCCCTTTTCCACAGGTCACTGTAGTACCTCCTTGCCCATTAGCAGGAATGGAATAGCCTCCCTGTGTCTTTAGAAACATTTGTTCCTAGGGAGGAAGGTTTGGGTGAGGCTTAATTTCTGTCTAATAGCCTGTTAAAATCTTCACATCGTTTCTGTGAGAATGCCATTAAAAATCAATTACATTAATGGGGCTCAGTTGGAGATGTTCTGAAATATGGATAAGATCAAGAAAAGTGACTTTGCAAAACAGGGCCCTTGGTGCTGCAGACATTTGCTCTGCTTGATCTTACCAGTCATATGTATGGACCAAACCTGATCTTTGGGTTTTTTTCAGCTCTGCAGAAGCTGACCTAGCTGTTCAGGAGCAGGCAGTAAATGTCATGCACCATGGTGTAAACCCATTGCCAGTGGGGTTAGGAGGGAGTAATTCTCTTGCCCTGTTATAGATGATGCCCCAACAATACAGTTGGGCTGCTTGCCTGAAATTACTCCAGCATCGTCAGGCCTTGGCCATCCAACTCTGCACAGCAGATCTGCTACTTTAGAGATGTCTGGTGCTCCTTGCAGCTGCCATTGCAGTGCATCCATGAACTTACCATGTTCAGGTCCATGTTATCCTTCTAGTCCCAAACAGAAGGACTATCCAGTGGCTGGACACCAGCCTGGGTGAATGGACATCAGCTTTACTGCATGATGGCCAGCACAGGCTGGGTCACTTGGCCCCACCTGGGAAATAATAGCACTGCTGAAGTATGTAAGGGTGTTCAGAGGATGAATGCATTGCAGCGTCTTTAATAATTGCATCCTCTAGTAAGGGAGGCTGTGTGGCTTTCTGAAATGGCCAGGTAGGTAATGCTGTCCCCATCCTGCCTGCATTGAACAATGTCTTCATCGCTAATTCCTAGTTTGCAATTCACCATCCTCTCAAATCTCATTTTATGCACAACTGTGAGCTACTATTTTTCATGTGGAAAATATGTGAAGCATAGGTTATGTGCTTATTCCTCCTTTTAAAAAGCCTGGGTTTTTTACTGGCCAGTGGGTCTTTTTGTTTAAAAACTGAAAGCAACTTCTGAGAGCTAACTGTGGAGTTGGTTACATGTGACCTGTATGCATAATACAGTAGCACAGGTACTGTAATCTATAGCTGGGCGTTCATGAATTAGTGCTAATCTGCATACAGTTAGAACAAGCAAAAGGAGAGTGTTCACAAAAGTATGAAAAGCATAAGTTGGAATATAAACACAACTGATCACAGTGGAAAACTGAAAGTGGGCCTTGGGCCAGCTTCATTTACTGTACACTTAATGAGGAGCCAAGAGAGTCTACATCAGAAATGCTTCTTGTAGTCCTTGCCTTTAAACTGGTTTGTAACTTCAAGTTCTGAAATACACAACAATTAGAAATCTATTTTGCCTATTCATCCCCCTGACCCCCTTCTGTAGGAGCTCAGGAAGTTCAGTTGTGACATATAAAGACAGGAAATGTGTAACAAATGAGCCAGCCCTACTTCTCTGTAGCTATTCAATATGAATATTAATGTTACTTTTCAGTGTAAGTTTCTAGTTGTGGTTTTATACAGTTGTTTAGACTTCACTGTCAATAGCTGTACTAATCTTTGGGTTTCTTCTCTTTAGAGCACAACAATGGAAGAAACAGCTATATGGGAACAACACACAGTGACTCTTCACAGGGTAAGTTCATACAATTGGTTGTGTGTGCGCCTAACCCAGGATACTGGTAGCTTTTGAAAACAATAGGAAAAAGCCAGATGTCAGGAAGTTTAAAAAAAAAAAAAAAAAGGAAACTCATATTCCTTTGTTTAATTTTAGAAGTGTTGTAAAAGCTCCATTTGATAGTAGCTCTGTTTGTTTGTTGGGTTTCAGAGATAAGCCTGCCTACAAATAACCATGCCAGAAACAGAGCTTTAGATTACTTCGGTACATAACTGAAAGTAGTTAGAGATCTAAGTGTTCATTAGTGATTGTGCTGTAACTATATTTAAATAATTTAAAATGTCATTTGCGGGGGCATAAAACAATGTAGTTAAGTACAAATAAATGTGTTCAGAAGTGCCTTATCTGCTTGCCACTTTATTAAGTTAGTGGCTGAAAGTAGTGATTTTTGGGTGGTCGGAATGTGCACCTGATGCAGAGGAATGTGTACTGGTAATCAGTGACTAGAAAGACAGCTTTTCCATTTAGCTTGACTCCTATCTTACTTGAGTCACTCTTAAATTGATTTCTGGTGTAGCTATTGTGAAGCTGTACGAAAGAGGGAGTAAGGAATGAGTTGCTTAGGGAGAGTCAGAACAAGGTGGGATGCCATTTTTGGCAGCATCTTAGCTTTTAAGTGACCATGGAATCATGGCCCAAATAGCTATATTCATTCCTGCAAAAAGGAGATGCAGTAGAGTTTTCTCAAGGGAGCAAGTTACATCATTTGCCTTCCATTCTTCAGCATTGAATCAAGGCATTTTAGAATAGTAGCATTGAATGAGATGAATGGACCTTTGACTAAAAATGTGTATGCATAGATCAGCTGGTCAGATAAAATATAAATTCTCTGTAAAAACCTATTATCTGTTGATTCTGAGTGTAATGTTGTTGACTCAAAAGAACCGTTTTAGTACCTGCCCTCTTAAGGAGAGAGCAGTTATGATCAGTTTGACCAGAAGGCTGGCTAGCAAAGTACCCTGTCTCTAACTGCAACCACATGTTGAAAGAAAAGTGTAAGTAAAAACAAAAATGTGTAGTGATAGTTATCTAGGCTACTCCTCAAGCTTCCAACAATTTTTAGGTCAGTGAGTTCTTGAGCAAGAAGTATGATTTCTATATGTAATTGTCCTTCATGTTTTCTTCTTGAAGCTGTCCAGTCATCCCTGGAACCTGTGTAAGCCTAGAACTTTTTTTATATATGACTGATTAAATCAGTACTGTCTTACATTCAAAAACAACCAAAAAATGCTATAGCAATACAAGGTTTGTTGGTAGACTTGATGATAGTTTAGCTTCCTTGAAGGGGATATTTTTTCTGGTTAATTAGAGCAGTAACTTCAGTGAAACCTGAAAATGATGACTTCAGTCAGTGCACAAAGGAATAATTAAATGCTGCAGTATGGTGTTAACCTGAACAAATTTTGAAATAATAAGTAGGAACTAGAAATCATGTCTTCTGGTTGCGCTTGCAGCGTAGTCGGAAGTCCTTGTGTAGCAAAGAAATGAAAGTGTGATTTGATTATAATTTTGATTATGATTTTTTTCATGTGCCAAACTTCTGCCCACTATACTGGTTTAACTGTTTTGTTAGCTGAGTATGTCTGTCTCATTTGGATGTCGAAAAGTGATGGCATGTACTATTAGTAACTCTGATAACATTAATTTAGCTAATTAAAAACAATATTTTTGATCTGCCAGATAACAAAACCAGAACTCTTATGTTAATGTTAAGGAAACTGGTGCTGAGAATTTATCCTTAGCACTGGGAAGAGGATTTAGGAGAGTGGCTGCATATTTGCTTGTGGGGTTTTTGATTTTTCTTTTTGCTTGTGACGTTTCTTGTGGTGTTAGATTATCAAGTACATGAGGTTACTTAAGTTTAGTCAGAAGGATTGAAATGCATCTAAATCTCAGTGATCCTCAAAGATACCTAGAAGTTTAATAGAGTTGGAATAGACTCGAAATGCCACTCTGAGTTCTTGTGGAATATTTTCTGTGTGAGGTTTATCTGCTCTACTTGGCTGAGCTACAGAACTATTAGAGACCATCTACTGTCAGCCGCACAGAAAACATTTTGAAGAACTGAATTTGCTTTCTCAAGCGACTGTTGAGGACAGTAAGCTGGCTGCGAATGATGGAATTAATGACATTTAACATGTGCTGAATTTCTATAGGGTACATGCAAGTCAGGCTTCATGTTACTGGTGGCTTCCTGTTTATTGGTATGCCTGTGAAGCTCTTGGGAGTAACATAACTTCAATGGTACATTCGGTCAGTATTTGCCTTCAGAAATGAGGCTAGACAAGTCATTGGAAGAACCTGATCCAGAACAAATTTGTCTAAAACCTCAGCAAGTCCCTCTGGGAGAGACAGAGAAATCCAGAGTTGGTGTCGGTCTAGATCAACTCTTGTCTCTTCACAAGTACCTGCTTAATGGCAAGCAGATTTATTGTCCCTTTGAGTGCCCCAAAGAAACTATGTAACAGTGGTTTCTTTTTCCATTTTAATTGGTTTTTATGAATGGGATTTGATCAAAACTAGTTAATGAGTAAGGACCACTAACATCTATTATAATGGGCAGCCTTAAAAATAGTGGGGAAATGCAAGTTGTTTGCTAGGTGGCGTGTGTATGTTAACAAAGATACATAGAATATTCTTGACTACTTTTATTCCTGTTTTGAGACTTGTTTTTGTCCTGTTGGTAATTCCACCTCTGCCAATTTTACTTTAAGCCTGTGCTGTTCTCTACTATAACTCCATTGCTCCTGTGTATGGCAGAGCAGGATTCCTTTAACTCTTTTCCTTTTAACTCTTTTTGGGCTCCATAAAGGTAGCCAATACTGTAAAAACAAAGAGTAGGTTTGGTAGTAATCATCAAATTTTAGGAAAGTAGATAGCATTTGTATGCAATTCCTTTCTGAAGAAAAAGCAAAAAAGCTACATTAGCAGGTACTATATAAGGTATTCCATCTGTATAGTCTCCTGAGTAGCTTTTTTTACCATGTCAGTGTCTGAGGTATTAAACATCTTAAAAATGTTTCTGTATTGTTATAGGGGGCAGTTATTAATTTATAAACTAATTAATGGCAGTTCAAAAGTGTTGTTACATACCTTAAAAAGATAAGTGTTTTGTTTTCAAGGTGTTTTGATCCTGTAATAGCCCTTTAAAAAGGGGATAGTATGGCATATAAACTTCAGACGACAAGCCTTACAAAAGAGAAGGGAGTGCTTTACATGGGAAGCTCTGGTTGAAGAATGCAGCTTTGCTCACTTCTTTTGAAGAGTTTCTTTCTATGACCTTTACTTTCCAGAGATGTCATTACAAATTAGGGACAGAGTATACTTGATCCCAGTAGTTGCAGTATACATGTGTCAGTTCAGACACTTTGATATGGCTTAAACATGAGATTTTTTTTTTATCCATCTGCTTAGAGAATCTGGAGCACTGCGTATAAGCAGTCTGACTTGTGCTGTGATTTAACACAGTAGTTAGTGAATTCCAGCACTATTGTCAAAAGACTTACTAAAAACTATTTTTGGGGAGGAGAGGCTTGAACTTCTAACCAAGAGGTTTTGTTCCCTTTCTTTATTATCTTTCCAACTTCCTGGACTGCTGCTTGGCTCTTAAGAGATTGAGCCAGTCTCAACTTCAGTTAAAGCTTATCAGGTAGCTACAGTTTTATCTTTTATTTTGAGATCTTCTGTTTTTATATACCTAACTATGAAGGACTTTAAGGAGCAACCATGCACTTCGTATATTATGTGTGTTTCTTCATACTTGCAACTCAAGTTGTGTATGTTTGCGTTATATGTGTCTCCTTCCCCCAAAGAACAGAAACCAGGTATGTATGCATGTGCCTTTCTGCTTCTCCCATGCTGCCTTACTGTGGGAGAGCAGAATAGTACAATTCTTTCTTTCTCGTGTTGTCACTACAACATCTGACAGGTGAATTTGTGATTCGGCAGATTTCTTTTGTCCCCTGACACCTGAAGTAAAAGATTTCAGGGTAACAAACAAACACACTGACAGTCTCTTTAGGACCATTACTGAGCATGCCTACCTCCAGGCTTATATAGTCCCCACGCTGCCGAGGTGTGGGAAGGCTTTGTGGCTGGAAGTCTAACCCCGGGGGGACGGCACGTGCAGGAATGATCTCACAGCTTGAGGCCACTTATGCTTTTGCACTGAGATTACTCTCCACATCCCAGTTTTCAGGAAGATACAGTGGTAGAGGGACACTGATGCTCTATCAGGCATACATCCATGCAGTTTCATGATACCAGAAAAGACTGCATGGTGGTTGGACTGCTGGATGCAATATCTGTTTGCTGTTTGCAATATCTGTTGGTGTGGAATATCTGGGCAAGCTTCTGGAGAAAGCTTGAGGGAGCCTTTGGGTGCTGTATGGAGCAATGACCTTGGGAAGGGAGAAGAGGGTTCCTGGAGGCAAAATGCATGCAGTCAGATGGTAAGTTAGAGGCCAGAAGCTCCATAGTACCTTCAGCTGCAATGCCTCCAAAAGCATAAGCAGGGCTGAACTGGGAGAAACAGAGAAAAATTGTCAATGAGTGGCTAGGAAATGGTTGAAGACAAAGGCTTTGAACTTGTTTGTAAATGGGAAAACTTTCAGAATGTATGTAGTCAGATTCAGGTAAAATAAATGAAACCAGTGATGGCACTTAAAAAGGTGTTAGGAGATTTTTTTAAATTGAAGGAAGGGAGAAGTTGACAAGTGCTAAAGTATGATTCAGGGTGGCACATATTCAGAGCAGAAAGTCAGGAAAACTTTACCCTTCAGTGAATAACAATAATTTGGTGAAACTTAAAAAGAAAGGATGAAGAATAATCAAACAAAAATAATCCCATAGTACAGAGAGAAAGAAAGAAAAGAATACATTCACACAGTGCAAATACACCAGCAGCTCAAAACTAGGCAAGATTTAAATCCTTTAGCTATAGGATTTAGAGGGAAATTGAAAAGGGCAATAATTCAGTTATGTTGTTAATAAATCAACACCACTTTCCATACACTTCTCATGATCTTTGTGAATATCCTATTCATTCTTTTCACTACAAGTGCAGGAAACCATAACAACCTATCTGCAACACAACAGCTTTTTTAAAAAAAAACAAAAACAAAACAACCCAAACCAAGGAAAGAGACCAACCTTCCTAACAGGCGTTGAGGCAGCTAAAGGACTAGTATTCCTCTTTGTTTCTGCAGCAGGCTGTGCCTCAGGTGAGCTCACAGAGTGAGAGCTTAGCGAGGAGTTGGTAAGTCCAGAGTCCCCTTCGTGAGACGATTCCATGGTCTCATTTTCCGATGTGACACTTCCATCCAGAGAAGCGACTTGGGGAGATTTTGCAGTCATAATATCCTCCAGGAGCACTACAGGCATCTTCCCCTCAAAGATGAAATCCTTCAGTTCGCTCCGGTTTACCTTTGTGTCTTCCACATTATTACACTCTGTTAACCCAGAACGTGACTGGATTCCATCTACCAAATCTTCATCTTTATTCACTATGGTTTCACAGGGTGCATCAGTCTCCATTGAATCATAGGTTTGGCTACTTTGAGTGGAATTCAGGCAACTCAACTGGTTTCTCTCTTTTGCTAATGTGCTGTTAGTTATAGCTAGGGATGAAGATGCTTTTGAATCAAAATTAACATGGTCTACATCATCGCTTAGTCTATGGCTAGAGCCCTTTGTCAGCTCAATAACAATTACAGTTTCATTTGTGTTATCTTTTGTGTTTTTCTGTATAAAGTGGTCTAACGGACCCTTTCCATTAACGAGTTTTGAAGAAAAAGTCACATCTGAACGCAACTGGCAGTCATTCTCCACGTTGTCCAGGGACGCATGTGATGCATCTAGGGAGGAGTCCTTAGCTGGACCAAAACCACTTTGTGAGCTCTTTACTATTTTGACTTCTGAATCTGCATCGTATTTTTCCTTTGGTACAGGATTCAAGCGTTTGAATGGCAACCGAGCTGAAACAGCAACATTTTATTATTTTAGTCACATCGTACATGTCACTGGGACGTGATCAAATGGGGGAAGAATCAAATACCAGGATATTTAATTAGTTCTTAAGCACAAGAATTAGAACAGAGTAGCCAGTTGAGGCTGGCTTATTACTGCAAAACCAATATACTTCACAAAATCAGATCTGACACATTCTTAGTGCGCTAAAGGGTGACGGATGCTCCCTCTGTAGCCTTACCTTGTACGAGCTTCCGCGGAGGAACAGCCGCTTTGTCTCTGCACTCCATGGCTGCGAGAGGGAAAAAAAAAAAAAAAAATCCGTAATAAATAAACACCCGTGACTCGTTCCCGGTCAGCTACCTGCTTTCCCGAGACAGCCGACCTGTGGCAGCACCCGACAGCTCTCCCCGGGGCAAAGCGCGGGCACGGCGAAGCTGGACAAAGGGGCTGGGGCTCGCCCCGCCGGCACCCCCCGGGCCGAGGGGACTGTGGCAGCCGCCGGGCCCGGGACCGCCGGACACCGGCCGCCGCCGAGGCCAGGCAGTACGTAATGTATTTCCCTTTGCCTCGGATGAAAGGTCTCAGTCTATCCTTTGTACAATGCTCAGGGTACTACAGGGTATTTGAAAGTTCTCCATCAATCTTCTCTGACAGGTCCCATGGCTGCTGGTGAATCATCCCTGTTAGATAAGACCAGACTTTTTATATGAATTTTAATTACTGCTTTTGGCATTTAGGCACTGCACAAATACCTAAAACAGAAATATGGTCAGGCTACCTACATGCTGAAGTACCAAACTCATTCTGTCAGATCACAGATATTTTCATTTAACCTTCAAGGAATCTGGGGGTTTCCATTTAAATTATATTTCTGTACCCTCTCTTGGGATAATTCCTGATCATTCATCCACCCTTCCCCTCTACTCCTTGCCTCACTGTCAAGGCTTCTCTAAAGTTCTCCCAGGCAGAAGCAGAGTGGCAAGTGCTACAGTGGTAGAGCTAGTTTGCTCAGTAGTTTACACTGTGATCACACACAGTGCAAAGGTATAATGTGTGGCAACTCAAAAGCAACTTATCGACTTTATTGTAAACTAATGCATTACTCTGGCTTGAAATACCTGTTTCTTTCTTTTGTTATTTTTCTGTCTGCAGAAAAATAGCATAAAAATAGAGAGATGTTTTTATAGTTGTTCATTTTGATTAATACCTCTAGGGAAATGTACTAGTTTGAAAACAAACCAGTGGGAGACACCAAGTCAGAATAACAATTTAATAGGGAAATAAACAGGACAAGAGATAAAAAATAAAAGCAGAAAACCCCTGGGTTAACCTGACAGAGTCAGGATACGACCTGACACCCTGTTAGTC
>JANZLP010000002.1:7390767-7401603 GCA_026930925.1 Chelictinia riocourii | reverse complement strand
GAGACAAAGCATACTCAGTGAACTAGATCTACAAGAATAAGCTTGCACCTTTCTTCTGTACAAGTCTAACTTATTCCTGAGATTCATTTAAAGACTCTTAAAGATGAAGAATTTGACAGCATCCTGTCTCTTTACTCAATAAAAGATGTCTTAAGCAAAAAGCAATTACAACTCATAGAAACAGGGAGACAGTTCTGGGGAAGTCTCATTAGCTATTACTCTGTTCTTATCTTCCCTAAGCATCTGCTCTTGGCCCCTCTGGGAGTTGGGATACTGGACCTGCTGATTTTTCCTCCAAGCCAGCACAGCACATTACCTAAGTTAAACTTTGCCATTGAATATCTGTAAGATAGTCCTATCCTTTCAGATAAGTTAAGGTGATATATGTGGAGGCATGTGTTAGTTCTAAATATCAATTTCTATTCACATAAATTCAGGAATTATTGCTAGGACTATTTTAAAAAAATCAAAATTTTATGTAAATTTGAATTTTGATTGATATAAAATTAAAGTTCATATGCATCAGTTTTCCAAACATTTAGGTCAAAATTCACTCTTTTAATCAACAACACAGAGAATCTGATCTCTTACCTGCAGATATGCAATTTAGATTAAAGAGGATTTTGTCCACAGAGGATAGTTAATTATCACTCAAAATATTCATTAAAATTAAAAAATGCCAGATACAGAACCCATCATTACTGTCATTAAGACATGCCAGACAAAGTCACTGCACAAAATCACTTCATATATCAGGAGGTCAAATTATTTGGATGAAAATTAGTAATCAAAGACAAAATTATTAACTGGAGGCACTTCTGAGCAAGAAAGCTTTCCACAAAATTCTAGTATCACTAAAGAAAGAAGTAATAGGTGTTTACAGAGTCAAGATGCTGAAAGCAATCTTTCTGAAATGCAAATGTTTTTTAAATCAGATGAGAAAAGTGCGCTTTCTACAACATTAATACCTTACGAGAAACACATTGAACACAGTGTTGCACTTCAATCCCCGAGTACTGTGGAGTTTGGTTACCGAGTATTAAGGCCCTACAGAAGTTACTGTTGGCTACAGCAATTCTTTGTCACTGCTCAGTAAAGTGCAACATAGAAGAGCTCTTATATACTGATTTTGGATTTCATGTCCTTTTTCATAAGCATGTGGCTTTAATCTGCCTTCTCTCCAAGAAATATTCAACCAAGGAAAAATAAAATGCTTCTCAGGGAGAAATCCTGCATCTACTACTATAGTTACAGGTAAACTGCCTTTTGCTTATTAATTATGATTGACTACATAACCAGAAGAATAAGCAGGCTTTATTTTTCATTAAAAACAAAGAAAATTTTCAAGAGTTTCATAGCAGTACCATTTGCTAGCCTACAGATACTCAATTTCATGTTTGCATTAATCTCACCCATACCTAGGAGTACTTAGAAGCCTTTGAAGAGCTTCTGGAGAAAAGCTAAAGACTTAGCTTGCCAGACAGTGACCATACAGTCATCTTACATCTTAAAACAACTACCTCCATGTATGAAGACTGCTGTCTAAAAAAAGGTTTACTTCAAGTGCTTGTACTAAATCTGTATTGTGGATGTCCAGAGTATTTCAGTCTCCAGGCTACTGCACCAAGAGCCTTTCACAAGCATTGTAATTCCATTCCATCAACAGATGAAGCATGAATCTAAACAATCTCAGTGCAAATCCTTTCTCATATTCACATTTTCTTCTCTGAGTTAATGACTTTGTAAAGAGGAGTATGTTTCTTCCACATTGTAAAGATAAAATATAAATGCAGCAGTCTCACTTTTTAAAAATTCTTTTACTAGCGTATTTTTAAACTTCTCCCATCCTTCTTTCTATTCCTGTCATTGCCAAATTCATTATCAAGCCATACAAGTGGGACTTACTGCAAAATCATTTAACTCTGTGAGTGTTATGAATACTATACTGTATCTTTTTTGCTTAAGAGTAATATGCTGGTATTCTGTGTTACGGACTACATGTTTTTCAATTTCAGATTTTAGACTGCCACATCCTATTCTATCACACATCTTCCTTTTTGGTACTTCGGTTTCTTATAATTTCAACAGTTGTCCAAAATGGTAAACTCGTGTCTCTGTCTCAAAATATAATTCTCCAAAATAAGGACCATCTTTTTTTCTTTTCTTTTCTTTTCACATTATTAAGCTGTGCATGCTATTCAAAACAGGCCTCAAGCCAATAATTTAACATTTGGTAACACAAAGATAATGAGATTCGTTGGCTCAAAGCATATCATAGCTGTTGCACATCTTGACTATCTTGTGCCTGGATGCTTAGCTTAAGGATCAAAACCATTCCTCTATAATGCATCTATGAATTTATAGACTGTTGTACTAATGGATAAAATTTGCTCCTGATTCACTTAGAAAATGTGTTTACTAATTAATTTATCTTAAGTGGCAGAGCAGCAAATGCGTTCAGGGTATGCTGTTGATGAGAGACAAGTATGGCTGAAAGAAATGTTACAACTCAGCTTTCACAAAACAGCTGTCTTTATTTTTTTATCATGTTATTTAGAAGGATTTCAATTTAAAAAAAATAAATTTATCTATGGCTATTACAACTACCACCATGTAAGAACATTATAATCAAAAAGGATTAGCAAAAAATATTTCTCCAGTGTGTTTAGTTTTATCTTTGCAGTTTTGGGTCTGTTCAATTTCATTATTTCCAAAGCATATGCAATTTCTGCTTGGCCTTTCATACAGTTGCTAAGAAGAGAGTATCACTGGGGAGGTGGGAGGGAGCAGCTACATGTTCAAAACTACAAAGTTGGCAGAGGGAAGTAAGAATCAACTCAATTACTTTAAGCTGATTTTAATTTTTTTAAATTAGCTATCAAGCTTCTTTCCTTTTAATGTTTTCTAAATATTTTCCAAACAGGTATCTAAGTATCCTGTTTTTTTCTGTACCTACTTTCAGTGGTAAACTTTCTCAGAATGTCAGTCCTGCTTAGTCATAAACACTCCCCTAGACTCTGCTGAAGAAAGATTAGAATTTCACTAGCTAAATAAAACACAGAGAAGTAATCTCAGAGCATGTACTGCTGAATGAAATTCACACATATATCTAAAAAAACAACTAAAAAGAAATTAGAAATAAAAATAAAATCAGAAATATTTAAGATTCAACTAAATTCTAGTTTAATATTTTAGCCACAGAAGCAAATTTCCATGTACTTGGGATTTATAAAATATCCATAAACACATACTAATACTGTGACTCTCCTTGAATTATCACTGAAAGGACTAGCGAGAAAAATGTACTTCCAAATTAATTTTGTTTCTTAATTTGTATTATCTAAATCCTACTCATCCCATTTTAATAGTCATGGGCTCTGTGCATGAATGCATGCCTATGATACAATAAGCTGGAGAGACCCAGCATAAGTCTCTAGGAGCAGCTCAAACCCACAGCACAGGGTTTGCGAGCTATGCTAAGCCACTTTTGTACCTCCTTGCTGAAGTCATCTGCAATACAGAGTCAGAAAACTGTCAGGAATTTAATAGATTGTTGTTCACATACAATGTTTTAATTTGTGTGTTATTAGTCCAAATTGAAAGAACAACACAGAATACTGTGTGAAAATCAGATGTCTTGCGCAGTTCATCTATGAAGCTGATCATCCAACATAATACAAATAAAAATTTAAATAAGACCCATCACATTCTAGCAGACTTCCTAAGCCATTTCACTATCTTTTTCTGAACAAAAGAGCAGAACCTCATCTGCCTTGTAAAGCACAGTAAGAAATAACACTAAAATGCTCAATACTAAAAAAAACCCAAAACCTAAACCTAGAAATCACAGTGTTTCTCTCTCATTTGATCAGTTTTTACATAAGATAATTATTAAAGGCAATAAAAGGGAACAATTATTTGTAATAAATAGAGTGAGAATCCATAGCCAGATTGTACATATTTGGGAGAGCAAGTAAAGAGTTGGTCTGGGGGAACAAATTAAAGTTCATAAATAGACACCAAGGCCTAGCTATCAAATCGCCTAACATATCTTGTAATCATTCCAATAGCAAGTGGAAGAAAATTCATACTAATTCTTTTTCCCTATTTGCCAAACAATGTGGAAACCATAGGGCTTGGGGGCTTTTTTGCTTGGTGAGGAGTGTAAGAATGGGGCAGGGAGAGTTAAATGAGCTTATTGTCAGGTAGACAAGTCTGATCCTGATATATGTTAGTCTCCAGTGAACAATAAATACTGTTATTAATGTTAAAATTATATAAACTACCTGCATATGAAAGTAACCAGTACTTTGGAATAATGTAGGTCTAAAATATATCAACTAAAAAAGAGGATCTATACTTTGTCTGCAAGCTATACATTTAAAAGGAGTCCTAATTATTTTGCTTCCAAACCCTCCCTGAATATTGACATGCATTCTCAAAAGCGTGTCCAGCTTCTTAAGTGCTGAGGATAAATGTTCTATGTATCTGCATTAACTGAGTTTTAATATTTAGTTAGGATGTCCTTAATTTATTTTACTGATGCAAATATAAATGGTTTTAATTTGAATACTATCTTCAAATAAATCAAAGGAAACAGAATTTTCCTTCAGTGTTAATTTAAAAAAAACAAACTGCTTTTATGTCTTATTTCCTTTAATTCATGCATATCCCTAGCAAAGACATTTTATTTTTTTTAAGCTCATGCAGAATATATGCATAATATCTTTAAAAGCTTTGTTATTACTTATAGCTAGTGGTTTAATTGAGTCTTATTGCTGTAATGCCAACCAGGAGACAACACCGACAACTAGGAAAGGAGGCACTTTACCAATCAATGTGTGCTCAGATAGAGTTTGGTTCTGACATTCTTCCTGGCCAATTTTAACCAGCTGTAGTCATGGTCCTTGGTCTTGCACAGGTTGGCTGGCAGCCATAAGTATTTCTGAGAGTAGCACTTTGTTTTCCATTTTTTAAATTTTCATTATTTACAAGGGCTACTTGAAAACAACTTGTGCAAGAAGAAAAGAATTGGAGAAGCATGTTCCTGCTATAGGAGGTAGGAGAAAGGGCTTGTTTTCCTCTAGCTCAACTTGCAGCTATGAGGCTAGTTAATACAAACTACAGAAAAATGCATGCTGACAATCAAGAACTTTTAAAATTAGAATCTTTCCATTAAAAAAAACCCAAGCCTAAATCAAAGCTGTTCCTTCATTCTATTTATCATAGTCATCTATAAATGTGTAGTCCTATCAAGGAAATACTCTTTTGAGGAGAAAAGCGAAAAATATTTTCTGCATTTATAGGCTGCCATGGTATCCCTTTAAATGTTAACAGTCACAAATGGTGCTAAGCACACACTGAATGCCTTCTATTTTTTCCACATCAAAAGAATTTTTTCATGCTGACACAGCAAAGCTGACAACATGCTACAGTAATGAATGCTGTAGGTGTCTCAGATGAACACAAGCAATGAGGGCTTAAAATGACTGCAGATACGCCGTTAGTAACAGGCTGTCTTGAATAACCTGAAGAGCAGCAAACATACAGCATCTCCAGATCACCTTCTGCCTGAAAATTTCAGCCATGTCTTTAGGTGGTATGACAGAACATAGCATCGCTGACTTCTGAAAATCAATATAAAAACAAACCAAGGAAAAAAAATCTGTCCTTGCTAGATATTTCAAGATAATGAAAGCATAAACTGTCTCCTTCTCGTAATAACATTTAATTTTTATCTTTGCTAACAACCTGTATCAGACACTTACAACATTATGAACTGAGACAGGGAACAAAAGCACACAAGGTAAATTAGGTTATGTTTGAACAACAGTCAGTTTAATATTACGTGACTAGCAAATTGACCTGCTAACATAGCACACTGACAGCATACTATTTTTCCTAGTGAACGTTGTAATTAAAGGAGTCTGTCCAAAAAAGAATACTGCATAGTGTCTCGAAAAGAATTGAGGAGCTCCAGGTCACTGAGGACAATGAAAAGTGAGAAATTAAAGATGCTCCAAGTATCGTCCCATCTTAGAAGGGATTTTGCTTCGTAGTTGTACTGGATTTGGATATACTTAAAGGTGTATTTTCCCCAAGATTTTAAATTACAGGTCTCATTTAAACAGTTTCATAATTGTCAGCATAAATTCACAAGATACTTTAGAAAAGCAAATACAATTCCCTTCCTCAATGTTCATATAATTTTATCTCAATGACACAAGAACCTATTTCCACATGTACTCACATATACAAACACACACACAGTCTCTATATCAAAACTGTGCACAAAATTTAACCTTTAATTTTCTAATTAAACTTACTGTTTACAAATCTCCTTTTTCCTTTTTAAAATAAGATGCATAGAATTTAATGTAATTAATACCTAGTGACTCTAAGGAGTAAAATATAACTGGTTTTCTTATGAGACCAGGTTACTTTAAATGGTGCTGTAAGAAAATGGAAAGTTTTTACCTAAGAACAGTTAGAACAGACAAGTAATTTCTACTGCTTCTAAATTTCTTAACTTTCACTTTATCTTTAAATCCTCTATACTCAGTTAAAATTAAAATATCCAACAGGAATAGAAGAGAAAATTGATGGCAAGCAATCCACAGCCTCTGTGACCAGCTGTTTCTGCTACATCCATATGAAAAAATATGTAATGTTTTCAGACTTGTGGAGTTACATGTACTGGACAGCTGTTTAAATTACTGGGGATGGAAGGAAAAAAAGATGTTTCATAAAATCTCTGAGGAGCACACAGAACAAGCTTTTCATAAGGCTTAGTTTCACATAAACCCCCAAATTACATATAAAAAGGTAGGAGCCTATACTGTGCCAAAATTTAGAGTAACCTAGACTTCTGCATCCAATGTACTCGTGAGGGTGTTTTCTCCACTGAAAATGTATTTTTGTGTGTAAAATTTTGGGAAGGAAAGGAAAAAGTTGTATGTGCATTGGTTCAGCTAAGATTTACTTGAGTCCTAATTCAGCCCCTGCTGATACTGGGGAACATTATTCCATTGCTTTCAATTGACACTGGATTCCTTTTCCGTCATACTTTTTCCTGTCAGACATACTCACGTACATAAGAGTCCTTTTGGACAGTTTCCTGTATGCCCACAGAGACAAAGTCCAATACACATATGTCCATACATAAGCATGTATGTAATTGAAAAATGAATGCATCATCCTTTCTTTCTTTTTAGATAGAGGGCATATGTTCATTGTCAACAGCTACGGAACATAAAGTTTAAACTTACAATAGTTCAGGTTTCAGCAAAAAGAGAAAAAAATGCGTTCAACAAGCTCAAAGACTAATTTTCTACAATCAAAAAAACTGAGTCTGCAAAAGAGACATCTAGAATGAAAGCCATTCTGAACTTAAGCAGGTTAGGATGTCATGTCAGATTGTCTGCAGAATCAAATTCTAGCCATTTTCAGAAACAAACAGGTTTCAAATTTCAAATCAAAATTATTTTATGGATGTTTGCTGACATTTTCTGTCAAGCTGATGTTTTTACAGGGTATTGGTGCATTTTATTTATACGCCTGTGTGGGTAAGGAAAGAATTCTTCCCCAGGTTAGAATGACAAAGTATTTCTGATTTCATAGGAAAGAATTCACTACCTGGCATCACCATGCTCCTTTCATTTAGAAAATTCTCTAGGATGCTGGCAATCCCTTTGATTTCTCCTGATCACTTAGCAGCACTTTATAATCTACATCCTTTGATTATTTTGTCCTATAAGCTTTATGCTCTTACAAAAAATTAGTTTGTTGCTGCTAGTACAGAGTCAGTCTCTAGATGGTTGTATAAAAAATGCCTGTATCCAGTTGACTTGTTGCAGAGGACCAAGTCATCCTATTCAGGAACATAAATTGTATTCCAGGAGAAAAGTTCAGATCCTTCTTCATAAGACTCCAGTGCTTTGCCAAGTTTCTTTCTGTTGTCAGCCTCAGCAAACCATGTAACATCAATTACATTTTTTCCAGTTAATTTTCCTATTTTCTGTACTGTATTGTTGAAGATTGCCTGTGCTTCTCAGATCTTGATGATAGCTGTACTCCTTTAACACAAGGCTAACACTGACCATTCCTCTATTTCTTACTAGGATTCTTCTTCATCACACAATTACCATGCTTACTGCTTTCAAGGCCAAGCAAATATTAAGGGCTAAATTGCTAAACCAAAACAAGGCATGGTACATCAAAACTAAAAGGAAAGATTTCTTCATTTTATTTTCCGTAAGTGTGGAATAGAGGATGGCACGATCCACAATACCAAATATCACGTGGAAAGTCATATCATACTAGTTAATATAATGCTATATCATACTAGTTAACATAATGCTAACACTTTATCTTGTGTGTTGAACACAGTTCCAGCTAGCAGAGCCTTGCAGCTGACCAAGGTGCAGAGATGTCTCATGCAGGGAGAACAGGTCAGGTCTCTCTTTGTATCATACACGCAACACATCTACAGGATGAAATTCTACGCTAGTATCAATTCTCTTCAAAATCCTTTGCTTCTCTCACATAATCACTAATAAGCTTCACTTGCAGAGGTTTTACTGTTGTTATTTTAGGTGGTCTTCAACTTGATCATGTGAGCATTGTAAATTGCTCAATTTTTCTTTCTTAAATAGCTGTTCCCTTTCACATTCCCCAGTGAGGATAACGTGTACCCCTGCTATGAAGTGGTGCAGGAGAGGGTACATTATAACACCACTTAAAGCAACTGCTGTAGTAGATGCTGTATGCACACAGCATACACAACATCTCAACAGACAAGCGGAACAAAATGCAAGAAAGAAGAGAAAAACATACTTGTCCAAAGTCTGTTCAATCTTTAGCAAGTCATTACATGACTGTTTCTCTATTTCTTCTGTCCTTCTCTACAGTCATATGTATATAGCTGGAACAAATTCAGGGGTCTAGATCTTAATCCATCACCAACTTTATTCCTCCACTGCAAGTTAGAGGCCCCTATCTGATCACTCCAATTTAGCAAAGTATTTGAGTACTTAATGCAAATTGATTTTTAATGCTTTTTAATTTTCTTGTATCTGTTTTTGTGTTTTCCCCAAAGTAATGAAATTTTATATAAATACAGGACACATTTGATACAGGATTAGAGATATAAGAAAAAATATGTTGCAGATATTTCTGTGAATTAACAGAAAATAAATTTTATTTAAGAAGTTATGAAATTATTCAAAAATTTTATTCACCCTGTGACCCCCCCAAAAAATCTATACTTAAAAGCATAATTTTTGTAAAACATCAAGCACCTGAGTAATTGTGCTTAGTTTTAATTATGACAACCATATGAAAAATTATTAAAAAGTACATAAAATATAAGTTTTATTTGGGATTAATATGGAATACAAATATAAGCCTCCAAGAAGCTATTACCAAAGCAAAAGGCTTTCATTCTCCCACTTATTTTTCTTTAAAAATACGCTTTACATTAAATACTCTCCCACTGAAACAGTTATTGAAAAATACTTTTTACCAAGAAGTTCAATTTCAGATGTGAGCAGCTTGCTCTGAATTGCGTAGGCAGTACGAGAACACTGTAGAAGTGTTAGTGTAGAAGTAACATATAAGTGCATGAATAATGTCTTCTTACTTAGTTAAATCCTGTAAAATATGTTCTTTTGGCATTCATAATTAGGGGCAGAGCAGATGGTGAAAGCTTAATATGTCCATTAAAATAAATTATGCTGCCGGTGTTTCTTTAGTCTATAAAACTTTGATTGGGTTTGCTATTTCAGGCTGGTATTTTTTGTTCTCTTTGGAGTAGTTCCTGTGCATATGCCGGAGAATATTTTGTATTGCAACTGCAGCAGAAGAAAAAAGGAAAGGGAAGGGGAATTCTGTCCAAGACTAACAACACTTTTAAATGGGAGAATCTGATTTAATTTTCTCCTTCCTCCCTAACAATCTTTTTCTTCACTAAAAGAAGGCCTAGTTGTATCCTCCTTACTCTTTCACTTTCAGTGTGTCAAAGCCTCAGAAACAATGCGTGTTTCTTTGTTCCCTTCTTTAGATGATCAGCAAAAACAAAGGTCTGTTATATGTATTGCTGAATTGCAGCATGTAAATTTTGTGAATCAAACACACATTAACTGTTTGTAGGAAGAACTACTGCTATTGTTGGCCATAGCTTTTTGTCATGGAACAGAAGACAAGAAAGGCATTTTATTTTTAGTGTGCACCCACAAGCAGTTAAGAGTCACAGCTAATCAGCTGGCTTAATAGCAGAGAGTACCATACCATCTCACGTCCAAGCACTGAGGTTTAGGATTTACCTCAGGACACATTTGAAGAAGTCTTTCCCTTGTAAAAAGAGGCATGATATTACCTCCATTTCTCTTCAGACTAATTGTTACCAACAGAATATGTAGCACTCATGGTTATCTGTGAGCACACTTCATGGCTCGTTTTAGGCAGAAACGGAATTGCTGCAATTCAAAGTTGATGAGTAAACATTGCAATAAAGCCAGAGCGAATATGATGGAAGTAGCACAAAACTATTTTGCTGGTATACATTGATTGGAATGTAATTAAACACTGATTGGTCATGGAATTTGCAATGTTCCAGTTCTGTCATCGCTGTTCCAGTTGAAACATTCTGATAGTGTAGAAAGACTTGATGCTCAGGTAAGTTTGTGAAAGACCTTTTATCAAGATAAGTAGTTGGGACTGCATTGCCTCCTAGAGGCTACCCTTTGCTGCTCTTCTCCCCACAATGGACTTCTCTTATCAAAAGTAGGTAAATGCTTTTATGACTTTTTTCTAAAATTTTTCTCTAGTGTATGTTAT
>JANZLP010000002.1:7183179-7194936 GCA_026930925.1 Chelictinia riocourii | reverse complement strand
ACTCCAGCTGCTCATTGACATAGAGGGTGATAGCCCCTCCTCATCTCCCCTGCCTGTACTTCCGAAGGAGCTTGTATCCTTCCATTCCAACACTTCAGTCACAGGAGCCATCCCACCAGGTCTCAGTGATGCCAATCAGATCATAGCCCTGCAGGCATGCGCACATCTTTAAGTCCTCTTGTTTATTCCCCATGCTACCTGCATTTGCATAGAGGCATTTAAGTTGGGCCCCTGATGAAGCTGACTTACTGGCTGAAGTGGCTGGAATTCCTTTGTGCTGCTTTTCAGGTGTTCTCCTGCTGACCTGTGATCCCTCTTCAATCTCTGGGCATCTCTTGCTGGCACTGGCATCAAACTGGTAGGAGTGGGATGGATTGACTATGAAATGCTTTACTGAGATTGCAGTGGCTTCCGTAGGATAAGATTTATGCTCGCAGTAAGTCCTGTAAAGAACTGCTCTAACAGGTTCATAGCTCTTCTGTATTCAGACTAAACTCTCTGCTTTACCCAAGTTAAGGCTACTGTTCGTTGTAATTACTTGATCAGTAGGCCTGGCTTGGCCAATACAGTTTACCGTTATAAGAAAGCTACAGCTTCAAGTAGGAATAAGTAAATATACAAACACCACAGTTAGAAATGCTTGGATTGTAAGCTACTGAAATAGGAGGAAATTCACTTCCAGATCAATGTATTTACCACCTTTTGGGTCCTCCCATCCTTTAACACAGATTTTTTACAGGTTCTTTATACAACTTCACTACCAGAGTTTCAACTTCAGTCTTGCAACGTTTCTGTAGGATTTAACATGTAGTGTTTCACAAAGACAAAGAAACAGAGTATTACTTATTTTTTACCATCAGCATGATGGCCACATCCAGAATGAACTCATTCTTACCCTCTTTGGTCCAAATAAATTATTATAAAGAGTCCGAAAACTTTTTCGAGTATAGTTGCAGCGATAAGCTCCACCCATGAGATATTCAAGTACAAGACCAATATCTATTAGACTGATATGATAATCTGGTGGAAGATTTCCCTAAAAAAAACAAACAACAAAAACCCCAAAACCAAAATAAGGACTTAGGATAAGAAAACATAACATACATTAAATTGCCTGGCCAGACATATCATGTCATGTTTAAACTGGCACCCAGGTATTATTTACAGCCACTGGTTTCAGTCTCTGCATATTTATATGAAATTAATGATAACTGATTCACATAATGAAATTTTTTTTGGCCAGATTTTTTTTGTTTTGCTGTTGGCAGTATTTATACTTGAGGACAAATTTTCATTTGTTTTACTGGTACAATATGTCAGTGTCCATACAAGCCTGAGTTGTTTGCAAATGTTATATTGATGAAATTAAATAACCTTGTACTGATTATCATTAATCCAGTATAAAAGTGTGACTTAATTTAATGGTGAATATCAGGCATACTTTAGATTTTATGGAAATTAGTATTTTATCATAGTATTATCTACAGAGTTAATACTATAATGCAGAGCATGATTTAGATTAATGTGCAGCCCAGAATCAAAGAAAAAGGCAGACTATAATTTTCACTGTTACACTTAAAAACTGGATAGAGGTATTGACTCTGCTAGAACCATGAGCTGAAAATTATGCTTCACTGTTCAAGCTACATTCTACAACAATAACTGATTCTACAGCACCACTGAGAAGTTGCTATGATGAAACAACTATATTCTAAGCAAACACATCACCTCCATGTTAACCCAACCGAATCCCCGAGACTGCCGCTGAATGAGTGTGCCATGAAAATGCAATGGAAAAGGAGGAGAGACAGACAGAATGAAGAATGCAGAAAAGCATTAGTAACACTCAAAAAGACAAACACTGAATGAGAAAAGTGTTAAACTATGAAGCAGATCAATATAAATTATACATTAATCCAGTACTGCGCAATTCCCACATCTAAACCTCCTGGGAATAAATGGGAGTTTTCCTTGCAGAAAGGAATATAGGCTATTTCAATAGCCGAATTTTACTGAAGAAAAGCTCCAAAACCTCAAAGAGAGCAAATACTACAACAAATCTTACAATGATCCTGTTCACATATAATAAACAAATTTACATGTAATGGAAACAAATGAATAACAAATTTAGGACTTGTAGAACTGAGAAACAGAACAGATTTTCTCCCAGGTAAAAGTAGGACTCATGGGAGAAAAGCAACTCAAAAACACACAAGGAAACAAACAAAAGGGAACAAATTCTGTGCTTTGTGAATGGGGCTTCCAGTTAACCTAGCAGGCCTATCCTTCCATTCCTCCTTTGTAACGCTGCATTGGAAGCTGCTTGTAGAGAAGAAACAGTTATCAACCTAAATCTCAAATGATATATTACACTACTAGAAGCTTAACTTTTCTCTCCTTAGGTTTTAAATTACTAGCAGTGCAACATAGCCTTACCCGATTCAGACTGACATAACTGTTTGTCACAAGAAGTAATTTAACTTTCCTTTTCTTAAAAGCTACAGTGTAATTTCAAATGTCTGCTCTCCCCCATGCTATGTTTGCTTTTACTGTTGACTCACATAATGCAGATGTAATGCTGCTGTTAGTTAAGCTTACCTTTTTCACATCTCTGACTAGCAAATGCAGCGTATTTGGTGGACCCAATCTCTGAAACAAAAATCATTCACGGTCCATTAGAGCTTCAATTCTTCAGATTTTTTGCAAACACAAATGTAATTAATGATCTGGCACTGTAAGCAGAACTTTATGCAACCATGTGCCATCACACTCGGCAGGGGTGAAAAGAAGGAACTGGGCTACAATGACAAACACATTTCTATCAAGAGCCGTGTAATCCCTTTCTTATAACCCTTTATGTGGCGATTCAAGTCACAGCAGTTTGTGGTATTGTCTGAACTTGTACTTGCTGCAGGAGCCATAAAGGGACTGGAGCACTAGACTGAAGTTTTCATGTTGTATGAATGCTGCCCTAGACTACCTGCCATTTAAATGATGGGAAGAAAAACAGTCTAGAAATAGCTATGTTCCTGATGAATTTGCTGTGGGTTGGGTTGAGGAGAATTTGAATAAAATAGCATGATGTTCTAAAGTTTTGGGAAAAACATTTTGCTTTGCTGGGCCACAAGGAAAAATGATGCAGACTTCTGCAATGTGCTAAAAATAGAAGTTGCTGTGTAAGTACTTTGCCAAATTTATAGGCTTATTTCAATAATATTAAAGTATACATACATGAAGAGTAATTGAGATTAAAAGTAAATGACCACTACTGGCTGATATTAAATTTTTACTATCTACTTTAGTTCTTTAAGTGTTCTGAACGTGCATTTTAGATACACCACTATATTTACATAACAAACTGCAATAGCTTCTGAAAGCTGCTGTAGGCTTAGTAATAAGGAATGTAAGAAAAAATAGGACACTATATGTAGTAGCAATGGCTTCCTTTACTGCTGTCCAACATCTGTGTATCGTCAGGGCTCAGAGCTTTTTGGGAAAACAAGCATATCTCTGAAGGAAAAATAAAAAAAGAACATCCCTGTTAAATACAGTAGCAAAGATATCACAGGACATTTTATTATTTCTCCTCACTCACGGTATTATAAAGTTCTTCCAGTCGAGGAATAGTAAGGAAGTGCTGCATGTTTACTCCATTCTCAATAAGCAGTTTCACAAAGTCCACTCGATCCAGAACCAGTGCATCCAGCATAGCCTGCTCCAGGGAATTCACCTGAATTGCAGAATGGAGAATGTGAGACTGCATGAGCACAGAAGAGCTGGTTGGCCAACAACCACAAACATTTTCATTACTTAGGATATTCCCAAGTTCCCAAATATGTTGATTAATCTGTAAGTGAAAAGGAATTTAGAAAATGAATGACATTTTACCCATGTGCAAATCAATACAGATGGTAGAGTTTTCTGATGAGGTCTTGAGCAAGAGGAGAGCAGTGAAAGAAACCTTTAGCAATACAACCGTAGCTTTCAACCATTTTATATAGTATTTTTAACTAAACCAGGCATACCATGCTTGACACATTATGTGAAAAAGAGATTTACTTGTTCAACATGATAGGAACAAGTTAAAATTTAAGAAGAACGCACTGTATACGTTTAAGAAGAAGTTGACATAATTTACCCTGAAGTCCTGGTTTTGACTGGGATAGAGTTAAGTGTCTTCCTAGTAGCTGGTACAGTGCTGTGTTTTGGGTTTGGTATGAGAAGAATGTTGATAACACACTGATGTTTTCAGTTGTTGCTAAGTAGTGTTTATACTAAATCAAGGATTTTTCAGCTTCTGATGCCCAGCCAGCAAGAAGTTGGGTGAGGACACAGCCAGGACAGCAGACCCGAACTGGCCAAAGGAATATTCAGTACCATATGATGTCACGCCCAGTATATAAACTTGGGGGAGCTGGCTGGCAGGGAGTGGATCGCTGCTCAGGAACTAACAGGGCATTGCTCAGCGAGTGGTGAGCAATTGCATTGTGCATCAGTTGTTTTGTATATTCCAATTCTTTTATTATTATTATTGTATTATTATTATAATCATCATAATCATCATCATTATTTTCTTTCCTTCTGTCCTATTAAACTGTTCTTATCTCAGTGCATGAGTTTTACTTTTTTTCCCTGATTCTCTCCCTGATCCCACTGGATGGGGGGAAGTGAGCTACATGGTGCTTAGTTGCCAGCTGGAGTTAAACCATGACACGTGATAACTTGCATATGTAGCATTCACTCAGACTGCTGCCTCACAGAGGAAAGGTAACATATAATGCCAAAAGACTCAAATCATTGGGGAAGAAGCACTTCCTCTTCCTTCACCAACTTAGCTGTGCCTTTGGAAAATGTTGATCAGGAAGCCTAATGGATCTTCTCTTAATATGGTCTAAGGGGTTAGAACCCAGTAGGAAAGGGGAAAACCCCTTGAGCAGCAATCTCCTTGACACATGAACTCTAATCCAGACAAGAGAACAATCTAACCTATTGCAACTGGAAGATTAAGCACTTTCAGATGGAGATGTTTAAACTGCCTTTGCTGGATAAATAGCATGTACAAAGAATGATGAAGATGTCCACTGGTGTTCTTATTTACTTCTGATAAGTGCAGGGAAGAAGATGCAGCAGATAAGCACTGATTTGTACTGTTGTGGTATGGCCGCATGTGGTGCCCATGGGATGAGAGGGATTCCTGGCTCAAAAACTGAACAGCATCCCTGCAGAATCTACTGCTGATCTTGTAAGAATGTGCAAATGAGCATTTTATAGAATGAAAATGTGTATTTTCCCCTCTGTCTTTGGCCCCAGGATGAAAAAAAAAAAGAATTCTTCAACAGTTTTAATACAAATACTTTCATCTCACCCAGTTCAGGAGTTCAAGCTTTCTTGGGTCTGTTTCTTCTTCTGGCTCTTCTTTTCCTTTTCCTCCCTTTTTCTTCCCTTTTCCTTTCCCTCTCGCTGCTTTAGTCTGAGCTACTGGAGATTTCTTTTCCTTCTCAGGAGCTGTACCATCAGGAGCTGTAAGGCTTCCTAAAGGCTGTATTTAATAATGCATTAGAAGTATTAGAAATCTAATTGATCATACATTATTTCATTGAATACACTCCTGTTGAACTCATTCCCCAGTCACCACTTCTCACATGCAGTCAACTAAAAATGATAATTTCCTTAAGTATAAGGACCTTCTCACATAGCCACAGCTTTACACTTTTTTTAAAGCTGTTAGGTCCAATATAGTCAATAACACTGGAAGTCAAATTAGTGAAGTAGGTAGACTGTGGAGGATTTCTCTTGCAAAATAAAATCAGTGTGAGAGGACTAGAAAGAGACACTATTCAATTTTGTGACACTTCAGTGTCATAATTCTTTGCTCTCAGTGAAAGCAATAGTTGTAAAAATAAATAGCAACAAGCAGGATAAGGGGCTGGACAGAAAGAGCTTAACAAGAATGTTGCATGATGCCAAATAGCATCCATACTGAGGATGCAGATAGGAGAGGAAAGAGAGCCACTAACTGGTTTGTTTATATTCTGCAGACAATACTTCTGTTTATACCTCTTCAGACCCATTTACTCTTTGTAACATCCTTCCCCTTTCTAACCTATCTACCCAAGACAGGCAGGCACACATGCAAATAAGTTGACAATACACAATACTTGTCTGTGATTTGGAGGTTTAACTTGCTCCAGTTAATGCTTAGGTTATACAACCTCCACAAACATGTAAACTGAATTACAACTATCCATGCTCTGCACAGAGAATCACAGAAACAAGCCTTTAACAAGGCTTGTTTTCTCTGGTTTTGTTTGTCTTAAAAAAGAAAAAAAATCTTCTCTGTCTAGCTACCATGAATCCATTTGTAAGTCTGGACAAAACTGCAGCTGCCAACTTGCAGCACAGGCTAGCCTGAAAGCAATCTTTATGTATTTGAAATGACAGTGAATCACAATTGGCTGATACTGTTTCCACAAATTGTTGCAGAGTATGAGTATGAAATAGGCCAAAGCAGTAGCTGGCTTCAATTGCTAGGTGGTATCTCTAAATCTAACCACAATAATATGGAGATTGGAACATTCCGTCCAAATAAATGTTTTATAGTAATAATACTTCATCATCTTTAGGATGATTAAATCCTCTCTGTAAAAGCATTTTAATGAACCTTGAATATTGGAAACATCACATTACCGTAAGTGAAGGAATAAAACAGCTTATGCAGCAACATTTGTTTAAATTTAATTATACAGGCTTCCAAGTGAAATAAATCTCACCATTATGGATAGTATGCACATGAATAGCATTCCTTTGAGTGTCATTTTATTGCATAATTTCAGAAATGACAACTAATTTTTAAAAAAACAGTAATTCTTGCACTGCATTCTTACTGCCTCTTTTAGGCTGGTCTCCTCATGACACTACAGTAGTTCAACACCAGATAGTTCACACAGTAAAGCAAAAAGCATCAACACAGTGAGACATGAAAGTGGCTTAAATAGAGGATTTTAGTTACACAGATGAACAAAGGCACTGCAGTGTTTCACCACTGACTTTAACTACTGCAGCATGAAACTCTAATAATTTGAGAAAGAAAATCCAACTTCAGGACCTAAAGCTTTACTGAAGACTTGCTTCTAAGTTCATTTGGCACAGCTCTGGCTGCCAGAGGCCTGTTTTCTGCAGTGGTTTCTTCTGGTCATCAGGATTTTGCTCCATTAATCCAAATAGAGATTTTCACAGATATTAATGAAGTGAGCAACACAATTCCTTCTAAGCAGCTCTGGAATTTTCTTGCCACATACTTTAATAGGTAGCTGGGGACCTTGCCAACTGCTAGCCCTTGTCAAGAAGTCAGAAGTCTAGGCAACACTAGTGCATCACACAAATTCACTGGGGGTGACCAGGACTGCTATTGTCCAGCTGTATGTAAGGCCATAGACTGTTTCCAGTAAATGCCTTTTTTTTTTTCCCTTTCAAATCCTACAAGGAATCTTAAATAAGGTTATTTTTCTGCTTGTCATGAAATTGCTTTTCTTTCTTTCACAAAGTTTAAGTTATCACTAAATACTTGCAAAGGGCAATATAAGGAAATTTCAAAACAAATAGGTCATTCTTAATTAATGAGATATCCTACATCAGATCAGCATAAACCAGCATTCAACACTGTTTCTCCTGCCAACAAAATCCAAGCTGTGAATATTCCACCACTTACTTTAAATTGTTAACAATATGACTAGAAAAACTTTGTCTTACTGGCCAGTGGTGTCCAAAGACAAAGATTTGGCTGCGTGCAATGTCTACACGATTCCAGGCCAAAGCCAAGCTGAGCTGATCTGGAGCAGATGCATTGGTACCTACAGAGAAAGACACAGATGTTTAGTATTTCATGCATGATGAAACAAGATTGGACAACCTTCTGTAATTCACTTCTCCAAGAACTACAAAACAGCAAGCCTGACTCCATATCATACCACCATTAGAATAATTCTACCACAAAGCAGTGGATTCATCAAATCAATTTATAGCATCTTCCATTTAACCCCATAATCTTAATTCAAAAGGATTAACCAGATTCTCTCCCTTTTTTTCCTTAAAGCTCCCACATTGACTTTATATTCTGACACTAAAGATATACATTTAACAGTTCTAAAAGACTCTCAGCAACTCTGGATGATGCTGTAGATATGAGTATATTAACTCCTCTATTTCTTTGCTTTGGGGACTCCAGTGATCCCATACTGAGACAATATCAACTACTATATACCTGCAGACAGAAAACAGTTGTTTCAGCAAACATGGCAAACTCCAAATATGGAACCGATCTTATTTTGCCCTAAAACTTAAAGAGCACAATCTGAGATCTGGAAAAATCCAGATAGTCTTTTAATCTTCCCACCTTTTTTTCTAACTTTATTAATATATGCTAGAACTGCAATAAAATGTGTTGAAATAGCAGTAGTATAGTTGTTGCAGCATTCCCATCCCAGGCTTTCAGGTAAGGAAAGCCACACAAAACTTCCCGTGTAGATTTTATGCTTCAAGCTAATCTGAACCTTAAGACAAGCATGTTCAGGTTACTTGTTAGAATCCAAGCGAATAAATCAAAGACTTAAACATCAAGAGTGAACTTCAGACAGCGTATAGGACTGTCTTCTTGGGATCAATTTGTGCATCCTTCCTAATTGCTTGCAAAACCCACCTTTGAGGAGAGCAGTTAAGATAGACATCTCAATGTCCTGTTGCCCTTCAGACCCCATGCGGAACACAGTAATCTAAAGAATAGCATAAAACCAAGCACACAAAATTACAACACATGAGAGACTAAATGTGTAGGTACAAAAAAGAGCAGAATGGTGAAGCTTTATTATTTTCTAAGACTTCAGATTTTTCAAAAAGTACAGTTCCACTAAATTTTTCTTTGGAATTTAATTATCTCAAAAGCATTTAATTAAATTCTTTCAATAAAGTTATCTTAAAATATCGCAACTTGATAAAATTTTTCACCAAGCCCACGAATTTTGAAAAGTGGTGAAAAAACTGCCATGCCAAACAGATTTGTTTTCTGACACTTTAATTACTTTCCATAGTAATGAAAATGCCAGCTTGGAAATGGAAATGCTAGTTACCCGAGATAACTATCATAGCATTAATTTTATTGACGATAACACTCAAATGTTTTTTAGTTGAAGGATATGCTAAATATTGACAATCAAAAAAGCAGAATCAACTAATAAAGAAAAGCAATTATTTCTAGTCACATTTGCTTCATTGAGTCCATTACAATTCACTGATTTTAAAAACAGTAATTTGTATAAAGCCTAGGCATTGAATTCACTACATATGAAAAGATTAATAATTCAAAGGCAGAATAACCTAATATTCTATGTTAATTAAGTTAATATTGAATGCAGATAAAAAACCCCAAATCTTCCATTTTCTGAAAGTAACTCCTCACAGCAGCTGCTAGCACTAAGTAATGGGAATAGCAATTTTCTCAACAGAATAGACTTTGCATGAAAGCAAAGATACATGACATTAGGAGAAAAGAACTAAAGGAAAAAAAATTTTCAATTAACACGAAAGCAGACAAAATTATCAACAAATGCAAACCATAAACCTGCTTAGGCTGCACAGTAGTGTCTGAATTTTGCTGAGGAAATCAGGCCTGCTCTGACATGCATTTTAAATTCAACGCAGTTGACTAAGGCAGGTGTGGGCTCTCTTTTCTCAATCAGCTCTTCTAGGAAGGCTGAGTCTCTTACAGTCAGCTTATCATAGTCATGCTTATTACCAACTTGATTTCTGATGAAGTTCCATTAGTACGGAACTAATGTTGGCATCATACAAATGTAAATATATCAGCAGTACATTTATATTACCCAGACAAATCTAAAGACTTCACATTTCAAGCCTTTAAGTAAGATTTTACATAATCAACTGTGCATGCTAGTAATACTTCTGAATGTGTAAGAAAAAGACATGGCTGGGTATCTATTTGATCGCAGTACAGAGCACAATTACTAGAAAATACAGCATTTGTCATATTCTGTTCCAAGTGGCATTTGCAGCTGGATTAATGCTTACAGAACTTAGTTCTGGCAAAGGTATATTTAAATATATGTTGCTCAAAATCATGCAAAATTGCATAATCTGACTTTTATGAACCATCACTCAGATTTAAATGCAAGGCTTTATTTTTGTGGGTCAAAGCACGAAGAAGCAGCTGCTGCTGCCTGCTGGGTGGTTCACTTGTCATCGTCGCCTGCCTGTGCTGGAGAGGAGTCAACTGAGATATTTCCATGAGTCCTCCTCAACTAGCAGGAACATTTCATAACCACAGATGTTTTTATCAGTGAGGCAAAGCTCATAGGGCGAGACGCTATCTGTTACTTAGACCAGCTGGGTACAGTTGCAAAAAAACCCAAGTTTTCAGGCACGCAAGATTATCTTCATGCTCCTTCTGCAGTAAGTCTTTTGAAACAGCCTGACATCCCCTTCGCTCCGGGACCTGGTACTAGGAACAGGCTGGAAAAGGCCTGTTATGGGTAGCAGATGGAAAATGAAGAAAGAAAAGCGGGAAAAGCCCCATCTCGGCCAGGCTGAGGTGCACACAGGCTCCCCCGACTCCCCTTCCCCCTGCCAAAGCCCAAAGCGTTCCAAAAGTCACTTGAACAACAAGCAGTAGCTCCCAGTCGAGACCGATGCTTTTAAAGCCTGTGTCCAAACACAGGGAAGCGGATTTCATGCCTAGGAAGCAAAGCATTTTCTGGGAATCAGAACATGCCGTTCGCAAATTGTCGTGGCAAAAAGCTGCCACCCCAGGGAGGCAGAGGCAATAAAAAGTTTAGTCATAGAAAATGCAATACAGAAAAATTTGATCCAGAACTATCCCACTTTGGGTTGGGTTAATTCACCCCGGCTTGACTCAGAGGGGCCGAGCACAGCCAGCATGAATGAGTGAACGGTTCTGTATTTCAGGCCAAATTTAAGGCAGTGGAGAGGCACTCCAGATTCATTTGGCCCATGGAGTAACATTAAGCAAAACCCCAGAGAAAACAGTGATTAAGATCACACTGAAACACCATTTTATCCCAGCAGCATCCTGGGACACATCCTTCATACCAGAGGAGCCTCTTTTGGAACCGACTCAACTCACTCTCGTAGCTGCAATGTGCAGGACGCGCTGCTAATGCAGAGCAACTTCATAAACTCCGATTTCAGGCTTGGGCAACTGATGAAACCACTGGCACGACACAAAATCCTGCTGCGATTCTCGCAACACTGTCCCCTTCTCTCTCTCTCCGTCAACATCCCAGAAATAAAGCATTTGCCCCGTGCCAGAGCCCCAAGAACCCACTTGCAAAAGGGCCACGCTGCACCAGGCGTGGGCGGAAAGGGGGACAAGGGAGAAAACCCCTCAAACTGCTGCGTCTCAGCTCTTAACGAGAACAGCCTTTGCCTCTGCGCTGAGCAAGGAAAAACATCCCAACTCTGCAGTGGGAGGAAGGGAAAGCAGACTGACAGAAACACTGAGGTTGGACAGGAGCTCTGGAGATCACCTAATCCAACTCCCCCACTCAAGAAGGGTCAACCAGGTCTTCCCCCTTCAACTATGGGTTGGGAGAAACATTTCCAACAGGACAAAGAGCAAAGTACGGATTAGGCAGCCTGCAGCTCACCCTCTGGCACCATGGTCCAGCTGGTGGCTTGCTGGGTGCTTTTTTCTGATCTGCCCCCAAAAAAGACAGCCTAGATGACCAA
>JANZLP010000002.1:6962448-6972506 GCA_026930925.1 Chelictinia riocourii | reverse complement strand
GGCTCTAGCTCCTCCCTGGAAGGCGCCATTCCCAAAAACCGTGGCTGGTCCTCACCTGCCATTAGAGGCCTACGCACCTACCAATGCTTTTTTCTCAGGCAAAAACAATATAGAAGGAGCAGTTCTGAAGGCATATAATAAAAGAGAAAACCTGAATCAACTTTTCTGAGATAATTTTGGTTTGGAGGTTATATTGTATTTAATTGTGTGGGAATACATGCTTTTGTGTAAAACATCATCTTTGGCATGTGAGATACAACCATCTGTCAAATAGGAAATATCTGTACTTCAACAAAAACTTGTTAAGTAAGGAAAAACCCAATCACTATGTAGGTACTAGTACTTAATTTTAATATGACCTAATTCTGATCCCTCCTTTGCCTTGAATTTTATCTCTTTTCTAGAGTCTGTGGGATATCCACTCTTTTCAGATCTGAAGGGCTGTCTGAACTAGCATATTTGAATCACCATGGCAATTTGATTATTTCCAGGCTGCATTTGGCTTAAGTACAATTTACATCAACTCAAAACAGGCCAGATGAAGAGATTTATTAGCCGTCAGAAACTTCAGCTAATAAGGAAAAGATACACTGTTATAATGAACCTCTTTCTATCTGCACCCTATAACTGCCGCATATATGGAAAAGTTAAAAAGCAACAGCACTCCTATAACAGACAAGCAGATAAAATTAAAATAGGTTTAAAGCCATGTCTTTGTTGAATAATCCAAATTAAATTCTCTACAAGATGAGGTTCTGTGATGGACACAATAGTTTTGTATGAAGAATTCTATGTTGAAATACTCTGAATACCTAGCCAAGTCCGAAACCTCAGAGATCACATGCATTTGAGAGGGACTTCCAGTTTAAATATTCTGGTTTTCTGCCTTAAATAAAACTCTAATGACACACACGAAGATTTCAGCAATATTCCCTCCCTTCTTCCCCATTTAAAATCACTTGACTTTATTAACAAGATCGCGCCAAAAGCATATGAGGCAGCTAGCTAGAAGGTGACAGTTAATACTAAATAAGAATATCATCCACTTTCAAAATCTGTATGAGCTCACACCACGACACAACACGACATCTAGCTTTCAGCTCTACTAGGCTTTCAAGAAGTGAGTAACAACAGCGATATTCAATCTAGCACTAGAACAGGCTTTGAAATCTCTGACTGACAGTAGTCTGCAAAATGAAGGAATGGGTTGGAATTTTCTCATTAGCAGGATTGCAATAGTTAAGTTCTTAACAAAATCAGAGGGTGCTAGACATTTTCCTTTTTTTCAAAACAGTTGCTTCAATTCAGCACCCCTGGTTTTGCTTGTAAATGAAGATAAATGAAACTATTATGTTAGTCTGAAATTTATTTTTCACATTTACAGGAAGATGTGCAACTGTTTCAAAACAAGAATCTGCTTCGTAGTTAGTTTGCTCTGCATTAGTGCTCGAAGGATTTTACACATGGAAAACAAGAACTTAAGAACCAGGTTTTTCTGTGTTCCCTTTATCTTTGCTTTTTAACCAAATTCCAAGCCTCAGAACAAGTGCTCTCAAAGAAGTCATCTTTACAGATTTGGCAAATATTACTGATCTCCTTTGCATGTAGTTCACTCTGAAAAATAACTAACAGGAACTTGCAGGTGAATGAGGCAGCATAGTTCCAGACTTGGGCTTGTCACTGAATTCTTTTGAAGCAGATACAACTTCTGATGCTTTAGCTAATTCTGACACCAAAGGAGAACATCTAATCTACAACTCAAAGAGTAATTTGCAAGCCTTCTTAATATAGCACCTAACTAGAGAATGTAAAATACTCCATATCAAAAATGCTATTTTGATATCCCTTTTCCTTCTCAAGGGCTCTATTTTGAACATGGGTACATTAAACTGAGAAAGTAATTCATTCTGTCACATTCATTCTGTCTTTGGAATGATTGTAAAGAGAAAAACATATTCACATGTTTAATAGGCTAAGCTTCTTGCCTGATTCCTCATTCACTATTTTCAAGGAAAAATTAACTGTTGTCTATTTATCCTTACTCTATTTTGATTCGCAAAAAGATAAATGCAAACCATGATGAAAACATTAAAAACCATTTAAATTAATTCTTTATGTAGTAGTGACACTCCCTGTTTAAGTATCTGGGAACTAAAGAAAAGATGGTTGATTGACTGGCAAATAGAACACTGGAGGACATCTCTGACTGGTAGATATTGAAATTACATAGTACATGAATCGCAGAGAATGAAACAGAATAAGGCCAGAGAAAACTGGTGGTGAGTGGCTAAATTTAACAGAAATGTGATTTGAACTTCATTAGAAGACTAGAGTGTATCAACAGGAAAATATCTACAAACATAGGCAACAAACTGGAAAGTAAAATGAAAACCAATTTATTTTTTTCACCTCAAAATAGAAGAAAATGAGATGCATTATGGCTGACAATTTTCTAAACAATATCCTACTGCATTAGTAGAATTACCTATCTGTGACATCACAGGGTTAAAAGGAAAATATAATATTCTTACAAAGCCCAGATAATATTTCCTTAAGATTTTATCACTCTCATTTTGTTGTATGCCCTATTTTGTCAATTTACTTATTACCACATGCAATTTTCTCCAGGGGAAACAGCAGCTAGAGAAAAAACATGCACTGAGTAAACAAACACTAAATATTTTTAGTGATAAACACTAGACACATAACCTAAAGTTTCTGCATTGTTAAGGCTGGTCAATAATCCTGTACTTTCGAACAATTGCACTGCAAGTGAGGGGTGGTTTATTATACCAGCTATTTAAGGCAGACCCTGTATGTGGATCAGGGGTATTTAAATGTTGTAGATGCTATTTCATCCCAAACTTTTTCACAAATATGTTTCTATCCATTTTTTCCAATAGCTTCTGAACATCTAAACTCAATGCATGCTGGCAGTAGAGTTGACAGGACTGGGTTTTTCTCTGCGACCGTCAAATTTTCTGGTACTGTTTATAATAAACAAATTGACTGAAATGCTACTAATTGAGTGCTACACAAAGATTAAACACGCATGCTAAGCTGGTCTTCAAGAAAACACACTCTTTCCTTGCTTGCCTGTTAGCACTGGGTAGTAACTGGCCAACATTGCAACTTTGCAGAATGTAATGGAAGCAGCTGCCATCAGCCATACTCTTACAGAATCAATCTAGATAAACAGATATGGAATTGGGTAGGAAAAGAATCTGATGTGGTTCTTACAAATACAGACATAGCCTACACAGAACCTTCCAGCAACATCAAACTTTAATAGGATGATAGAGAATCAGTTTAATTTGAAATAAACCTTCCCTGCAATTCTTATACAATTCTTGCATTTGAGAGCACTATTTATATTACATGGGTTTAATAAAAGCTTGAATAGTCAAAGAAAGGGCAACTGTTCCTATCAGTGCAATATTAATTATCGTAATTTTTAGATAAAGTTTTTTATAACTGTTCAAAGACTGAAGTAGCATAATGATTTTTTCAGAAGGATTCCATGAGACTACAAAGTATAACTTGATATTCTACTTTCTGTTTAAAAAGACACTGCATCAAATATTTAATCTTTAGGTTTAATACCAAAAATACTACTTTTTTCCCCCCGTATGTTTAGGGGGAAAGCATTTTAAAAGTAGAAAATGTGAAGAGTTACTTGGTGACTTGCCCTCAAAAAACACCTCTCTGAAGATTTTCTGTTTGAACTACAAAGCAAAAAAGGCCTGAAATAAATGTTTAAGTATGAGAAGATGGCATTAAAGCTGTGCTAAAGCACAGAGGAGGTGATACCTGGGCACAAGTTACTTTATTCTAGAATGCTATTAGAAGATGTGATGTTATTCAGACATTCCATGTTTTAGTGAAAGTATCTGAGCAGGGACTATCTTTCTGCCAAGTCTTCCTCAAATGAAAAGCTATGTATCTTCAGTGAGACAAGGCACTTCATCTCCTTGACGCTAATGGTATTGCCAACATGCTTGCTCCACGAACCAAGAAATTAGGATTTATGAAATCCAGACTTTTTTGGATGCAAAGTAACCTCAAATTAGTGTGGTAACTGTACGAGGAAACTTAATCAGAATGCTAAATATTATAATGGGATGTTTAGGTAATTATGTTCTACCATGCAAAAAAATTGCAGCCACTTGAAAAGGCAGTTTGATGGTCCTATAAACATCTGCGTTTATTTGTACTGTATTGTTTTCCTACTGAGAATAAAAACGAAAAGATTTTGTCATATTCTAAACTTACCTACCACCAGTGCCTCCATTTTTGCTGAAATGTGTGCGAGGCTCACTTGATGCCAGTTTAAGTAGTTCATTCCACTCCCGTTCCCATTCTTCTTCTGTATACACTAAACCTGACTATGGGAGAGAATGAAATACCTTTACGATTATGCTGGTACAAAATGTAAGCAGAGTTCTGCAGTAGTATTTACGACTAACTTATTTTGAGCTTCATACCTGATACACTTTAATATCTTGGACCATTAATGGTTCAACATTTCTATTCAGGTGAAAGAATATTAACTTTCTAGAAGATTAGAAAAAGGTCTAAACCACTAACTGCACGCTGGTTTACATTTCTGGATGTGGGTCCGCTGCTGCTAACACAGTGCTCCACTATTGGAGATCCAGTTATTCATACCCATGTGAATTCCTTGCAACCATGGTTAGCATGCTTTACTGCCCATTTCTGGAGGTTTGCTTTCTTCCCCAATATCTGGAACTACTATGAATGCCCTCCTTGGCAGACAGGTGATGCTTTCTCCCTCTGTTCAAGAGCAGAAATATAAGTGTATAAGTGCTTCTGTGCCCCTGTGTTTTCAGGTAGCCTGAAGTAGCTGAGTCAGTCACAGCTCAGCTGTATTCTCACTGACTGCTGCCAACAAAAAGCAAATTACAAATAAGTCACAAACATTTAAGCGTATTCACTTGACTGCATTCAGGATTACTCCTGAAATTGGCTTTTCTAGCCACTATTTAGGCCCAGACATCTTCAGAAAATGATACATGCTGACGTACAGCTCTTAATCAACACTCAAACCAAATCTATAGATGATTTTACTTAAGAAACATTCACTCAATATTTGGTCACAGCTCTAGGAATCCTAATTCACCATTCTGGGGAACCTTTCCTAAATGGGGTTTTCTTTCTTTTGTGGATTTTACCTACTTATTTTATAATGCTTGTGATAGCTAAATTATACACTTAATTTTGCAGCCCCAAATTTTCTACAGGTTCCAAACTCATCTTAGACCTTTGTAAGTACAAAACTGTGCATACTTATGCCCACAAAGCTACAAACACATTTGCATTTGGATACAAAAATTCTAAATACAGTTATCTCCTTCCCCATGCAAAATGGAAGCACAAGGAATTTGATAGCAATTACAACTTCCACACCAAACTTCGGAAGAATGCTTTTGGCCCTGAATGATATTAACAAGACTGTCTTCAGGCTGTACAGACCTCCTTATTCTGCTGGGTCTGTTGCCATCTCCATCTTCTTTTCAGTGCTTCCCTTTCAGCTCCACTTCTCATCATAGTATAGAGTGCTTTACGTAAAACAAGGTCCCGGTCATGAAATCCCCACATCCCTATAGTAGCACAAGACAACATTCAGTTTTAAAGAAGCTACAGTAAAATAGAAATAGTAAGTACTAATACAATATATTGCTCTATTAGCCAAAGAAGCATAGCTTATACATTATTTAAGATTCTCCTTGGCAAATAACTCATTATTTTTAAGGTTTCCTAAAGAAACAGTCAATATAGATAAGCTAAGAAACAACATGAGGGAATTCTAACAAAGTTCAAACTGTGATTAAGAAATGACTAAGGACTTGAGTTGTTTCAGTGTTCGCTTGCAGGCAACTTCAACTTTGCTGCAAGCAATGGAATATTCAATGCACAGGTTGGTTTTAGCTGTAATTGCCAACAGAGCTTGCAGACACAAGAATGCTAATGATGACTGCAGGTACTTTTGTGAATCACAGATGATACCAAGAGCCAAAGGCCTCCAGCTCTTCCACAGCATGATGGTAAATTTCCTTTGGCTTCAACATCCAAATAAAAGAGACGAGCATTTGAGGTGATTGGAAGTCTAAAAATACAACCAGCCACAGGCTTTCAAGCTCATTTTAAGATAATAAAATCTCTTCATGTAGTTGAGAATAGTAACCTACAACAAAGGATAGCAGAGCTTTCACCAAGACATGTGCCCATAGACAGCCACCTTTCAGTCACCATATTGTCAGGTGCTGGCATTATACATGTTTCTTTAAGACTCTGCAAATCAGAGTACTCCAAACATTTGCTATAAATAATATACAATTCCTCCTAATTAAAAACAAAGTGGACAAAGATAAAAGGATCCTTGGATACAGCAAAAGCTCTTTTCTTACTACTTCTTTCAAAAAGAAGAGTCTCTTCAAAATATTAAAAACCCCAGTGTTTTTTAAAAAGTCACCTTTTCAAGTTCTGCTGGTGGAAGATTTTAGCAACTGCAACAAAAAAAATAAGTTTCCTCATAATAGGTTAGGATATAGAGGGCATATCAAAGACTTTCAGCTTCACAGGTTTCTACTTATTCGATTTGAAGAAGGGCTTCAAAGATCTTGTATAAACAATTAATTAATCAATTGGAAATTATTTTAATTCACCCCAAACTCTGTTTTCCATATACTTAAACTCTACAAGGAACCAACAGAGATAATAGCTAGGTACTGCATTCTTGACAACAGCAAAAGAACTGTTTAACAAAAGCCAGAGAATGAATGCAATTCCTTGCCCACAATGAGGACAATCCTGCAGAAGTACCTGGAATTTGCCAGTTCCAGAGCTGTTAGGTTGCGTTCTGTAAGGAAAATGCAAATCACTGGTGTTTATGATACATGTTTTTTGATACTGTTCCAGTTATACTTCTTTTATAACCTGATAAAACTTTTACCTTCCTCCCTCAAGCATGCCTAAAGCAAACCATACTTAAGTGAAATTTGAAGAATATATTTTTCCAGAACTAGGCTTTTAATGAAAATCTTTGCATCTCATGTGTTTCTGAGCTTTTGCTGGGAGTAGAGAAAAGCAGTAAATATTTTTGGCAGAAGGTTTTATGTACAGACTCTCCCTTACCTAAAGATGCAGCATGCAAGAGGCAGTTTCCATCACCTGTTGTAGCCAAGGGAAGCAGACGTTTGCAGCTTGTACACACCGTGGACCACCAATTCAGTCGTCCTGAAAAGAAAGCATCTATTAAAATGGTGGAGTGGATACTAAAACAGGATGCGTACTGGGTACAGGCATACAGTGATGACATGTAATGTCAAAGGTTAATCATGAATACCCTTTTCTGCCAAGTAAACTTAAATATAATGTCAGAAGTGAAACCTGAAAAGATTAGAAGTAAGAGGCAGATAAACTTTAACTATTCTATAAGTGTATTTGGAATAAGAAAAGAGCACCGTTAACTAATTTGCACCTTCCATTCTCATATGTGGCATTCAGGGATGGATTTCCAACTAAATACCATTATGAGTCTCAGTATCAGTTCTCAATCATCGACATTGGCCCCCCATACACAGATGATAGATTACATTACAGTAATAAGTCTCAAAAGACAAAATTAATATGTATGTGTTAATTGAGGTATGATACTGTTAGGTAAGTTTATTAAGTAAAGTACTATTGTTTCAATCGGATGGATTGTTTCAACAGCTGATTCTCCTCTCATTTACCATAGTGTAAATCATGATTAGACCTACTAAAATCAACAGCTACACTACCAGAGAATTAAAATGAGACCAAATGCATAGCCCAAGGTGTAGGATAGCATGTGGCTTTCCCCTCTGAGAACATTTAGAGAACCACTTATCCATCACTGGTACATGAAGCATGTTTTACAGATTATAAAACAGAGATGGATTATGAAAAAGACTGTCAAGAGGACAGATATTTGATGTATCTAGATGAAGCAGATAAAGCCATGAAGAGTATCAGTGCCAAAGCCAACACTGGAAGTACATAATTCCTGGCACACGGGTCGCCATGTGGTTGCTTACTGGAGTGTTAAGTCTTGGTTAAATGGTCATGTGAACATTTCTAATATAAAGAAAGAGAATGTGACTAATTTTATATTAACTTTGGGGATAAGGAAGAGCAAATGATTAACAATGATAAGTAGAGCTGATATATTTCCCAAGACTTTTGGAAAGTCTGTGAGTAGTGCACAATTGAATAATAGAATGAATAATGCAATAGGCAGCCTGTGGTGACTCCATTTCTTTGTTTGCCCTCTTCTGCAGGCTTTTCTCCCCAAATCCTATACTTACAAGCTGAGAGGAAATAATATCTATATATTTGTACAGTCAGTCTTGCATTTAAGGTTAAATCCCCAAAACAGAAATAAGATCAAGCAATGAAACTTTTCTCCATTAATATGTTTTCATTACAAAACTATACTGAAGTTTATTTATAATGGCAGGTAATACATATTGTGCAAAATATAACGATATTTTAAAGTATAATGATATTTTAACATGTGCCCCCAATTACTTCTTCCGGGTACTAAGAACTATGTAATTAAATTTCAATTAGTCAGAATGGGTTGGGAGTTACTATACTGTAAAGGTAAAGATGCACAGCAGATAAATAACTAAGCACATCTGGTGATCCTCATATGATTTTAGCAGCTAGTTTGTAAATGCCCAACATTTCAGACTAGGCTTACTGAGTTCTAAATTAAATATGCATTAAAGAAGTTTAATTTAAAGCACTATTGGACAGCCTTTGGGAAAGATACATCTGAAATAACAAGTTGTCATTTTTAGTAACTCCTGTGTCTGTGGGCTGTGAAATAACAACTTGGCACCTGTTTTTTGCAGAATGTTTTCGTGGTACCGTATTCAGTAATAAGTTATACCAAGGTGCTGCTTAAAGCATAGTTACAAGACCTAAAGCAGACAGACCTTAGGAGTTAAGGGAATAATGAGTGGTATTGCTTTGCAGATTAACTAGCAGCTATTGGTAATAAAATGTCAAAGTCTGATGTTTCTGAATCTTTTGAGTAATGGGAGGTTTCTATAAAAGTGATCTGCTTTCAAGTAGATTATGTAAAAAATGTTTGTGGGCTTGGTTAACATCACAAAGCTTATGGCTGACCAAAAAATTAGCAGAAATGCATTGGATTATAACAAAAAAACTCAGTGCATTTTCATTTTTCAAATCTAGTGGTTATAGTAGATCCCTTTAGGGAAACAAAAGGGAAGTGGAGCTTAAACAAAAACTGGAAACAGTTCTGCCTCAGGCTTATTTCTGTCTGCTTTTATAAGACAACACTTATGGACAAACTAGACCCATTTCTTACTCTCCCTCCGTCTGTTGGTCTCCTACTTGATCTTGCTTCTTACTTTCTCACAAAATCTTGAAAAATGATTTCAAGAAATTGATCTGTTGTTTTATAGCAAAAATACCCTGAGAATTAATGTAGCCATATTCTAGTACATTAAATTTTGATCTTAATTTTAGATCAAGATTAAAAGTCCTATCCAGGTGTCATGGTTTAACCCCAGCCAGCAACTAAGCACCAGACAGTTGCTCACTCACAACCCCCAGGTGGGATGGGGGAGAGAATCGGAAGGGTAAAAGTAAGAAAATTTGTGGATTGAAATAAGAACAGTTTAATAATTTAAATACAACAATAAAAACAAACCACCAACAACAATAATAGTAATAGTAGTAATGAAAAGGAAAATAACAAAAAGAGAGCAATAAAGCCCAGGAAAAACAAGTGATGCAAATGAAAAACATTTGCTCACTACCAACCGACCGATGCCCAGCCTTTTTCTGAGCAGCAGCCCCCCCCAGCCAGCTTTCCCCCCATTTTATATACTGAGCATGATGTCATGTGGTATGGAATAACCCTTTGGCTTGTTTGGGTCAGCTGTCCTGGCTGTGTCCCCTCCCAACTCCTTGTGCATTCCCAGCCTCCATGGGCAAGGCAGCATGAGAAGCTGAGATGTCCTTGACAGTGTAAGCAC
>JANZLP010000002.1:6273783-6285235 GCA_026930925.1 Chelictinia riocourii | reverse complement strand
CGCACAGGCGCAAGAGCCCTGGGGATCCTGGCCTTGGCTGAGACGGGAGAGCTCGTGGCGCT
The DNA here is from genome assembly GCA_026930925.1 of Chelictinia riocourii. Taxonomy (NCBI): domain Eukaryota; kingdom Metazoa; phylum Chordata; class Aves; order Accipitriformes; family Accipitridae; genus Chelictinia; species Chelictinia riocourii. The sequence goes on along the minus strand of JANZLP010000002.1, from coordinate 6,285,173 downwards.
CGGCCTCGGCACAGGTCTAGAACAATTAACTTAGGAGAGGGAAAGTAAAGAAGTGAATCCCATCAAAGGCAAATTTTATCAGTAACCTAATCCTGAACACATTTCCTCCTCTATTGTAAAGCATTTTTTTATTGGACAGTAATTTCCTGCAGGTACTGTGTATATAATTTTCTTATACCACAGTGTTGCTGTTGTATACTGTAAAAAAAAAAAAAGCTAACAAAAAAACCAGAAACAAAAACCCAACAAATTTTGGCTAGTTACTTTACTTACTAGAGCATAGTTTTGTCCCTGTTCTCTGTCAAAAACTGTTACTGCTCCTGTGTACGTGTTCAGTGGTAGGACTCACTGAACCTGTTTCGTAAAGTTTAATAAATTAAAATGTTTAACTGCAATTAATGTTTTATTTATTTTACAGATTACTGTGCAAGTAAATTTGCAGCAGTTGGTTTTGCAGAGGCAGTTGATTTTGAGATGAGACATCTGGGAAAGACTGGTGTTAAAACCACAGTTGTGTGTCCTTTCCTAATAAACACAGGAATGTTTGATGGCTGTAAGATCAAGTGAGTAAACTTTTGTGAGGTTTTTATGCAACTTGCATGTTTAGCATGCTAGGTACTCCTACTGCCTTTATGAAAATCATGAGCTAGGCTTTTCTCTGCTTGTGGTATTTTTAGGACCTCAGGTGGGTGTTAACAGTGCTATCCAGTGACTGGGCAACCAAAATGGCAAAGCCCTCAGTACTTTACTATTAAATGAATAGTAAGAAAATAGTTTCAGAAAGCTGAAACATGAAATGTAGTTGATGTCCCTTCCTCAGCAGAAGCCAAATGCTCCAGTTGTTCATTCTGGTTTCTAACCCCCCGTTCACTTCCTGAAATCAGTGGCATAGCTTTGCTCAGTGTGCATATATAACGACAAAACTTAGAAGCTGTGTAAAAGCCTAGTGTGTCTTAATGGGAGGACTATGTGGATTTGTCTTCTAAGAGATCATAAAAAGGGAAAATAACAATGGCCACTCGCTCTCTGACATAATGGTCTTGTTTGTAGGGTTTGTGGTATTTATTTCTTCTTTTAGTTGAATAACTGCAAAATGGAGACTTACTTTGAGTAAAACGTGAATCCAAAGCAATTCATATTATAGTAAGAAATTTCTTTTCTTCCAGTTGGCCAAATCTGCTTCCGTCTCTGGAGCCAGAGTATGTGGCTGAGAAGGTCGTCACTGCTGTTCGGCAGGACCAAGAAATATTGCTGCTACCACGCAGTGCTTATTTTTTGATGACTTTGAAATAGTAAGTTACGCCTTTCCTTGTTTTTCTTTCTCTTCTCTGTCCAGGGATGTTTCAGCTATGTTTTTGACTAAAAGTACAAACCAGGCTTCTGCTTGTTGGTGTGAATTTTCATTAAGCTCTGCACATTTCTGGAGCTTTCTTTTTTTTTTTAGGGATTGGTCCACCCTTGGACCACAGAACAATGACAGAAATGTCTGGCTGTGAATTGCTAACTCTGTTGGGGTGCAGTTTTACTGTGGGATGTAGAGACTGGGCCTGCTCCTCAGTAACTGCCTATCTGGTGTCTTGCTCCAGCATTAGGGTACTTATGAGTCTGTTGCAAGCCAGGTTGGGAAATTGATCTGTCTAATAACTCAGGCTGCCAAACGAGTGTAATGGATATTTTGAGAGGACCAGTGGTACTATATTCCAGACAGTAGACTGCCTTTGCCAGTATTAGCCAGGTAAAACTAATTCTGTGATAAAACTGCACAACCTTCTGATGTCTGGTGGTTTTTTTCTCTTTTTTCTTCAACTCCCCTCCCTTACAGTGTCCTACCAGTGAAGGCAGCTGTTGTCCTTACAGACTATTTTGGAATCTTCAATACCTTTGATAGCATCAAAGGTCGAGCAAAGAAGGACTGAAAAAGCACAAAACTCAGAGACCAGCAACTCTAAAGTGGACCTTATTAAAGGTGGTGGTGGGAAAAGCCTCTCCTCTAACAGCTGTGAACTTAAGGTGCCTCACTTCTCATTAGTAACAATTTTTAGGGAAATTGCTTTTTAATCAACAGCTTTCACTCAAACTACTTTTTTAATACAGTGAACTGTTTTCTCTTCATCTCATTGTGGAAATACATTAATTGAAATTAGTTCTTTTGGTTATAATGTCTGTTATAATGCCTTAAGTATGACCCTGCATCATGAACTAATAATTAGCAGTTCTGAGGGGAGAAGAGGCCAAAAAAAAAAAACCCACATGTATTTGGCAGGGAGCCAGGAAAGCCTCTAGTGGACCTGACTTCTTACTGTCATTCACTGAATCATAAGGAGGGCTGTACTGCTGGTGCCATTCCCGTTCCCTGGTAAGATGAGGAATTAGAGTTTCCTGAAACAGCAGATTCAAATTTATACAAATGGAAGTTTTGTGAAATGAAAATATGTGCAAAACCAATGGAATATATTAATTTTCAGAGGTGGTGATTTCAGGACTCACAGATGACTATGGATGTCGGGGCAGGGAGGGGGAAGGATGTAAAATATGTATTTGTGCTGCTAATCTACTTTTTGTCTAGTTTATTTTAAAAGCTAATACTATGACTTCAACTTTATAATAGAATTTTTTGTATCTTCTAAGTGCAATATTTTCAGAACAACTTTAGTTTTTCATCTCGTAAGCAGAATAAACTTGTAGTTCCAAAGCATAAGACTGCCAGGCTAGGTGGGCTATCAAACATCTTGCCAAGTAAGACAATGAGCTACTAAAAGCAAAGGTATTACATTGTATAATCACAGCTTCTCTTGGGCTTATTTCAGAAAGGATTGATGCTGACAGAACTGGAGAGAATGGGATCATTACGGCCATAGCTTGAGTAACAGCATCGTTTTGCTTCTCTGGCTTGGGTGGCAGGTTGCCTTGTGTCTACAGGGACTTGGTTTACTTTTCCCTATACTCTTAGGACTATCCATTTATTTTGGACATATGCTGAGGAGGCCTTGCCCTTTGTGACAATGGCCACTTAGAAAACTGAAAGCCCCCTTGACTTCTGGTAAATCCAAAACAAGAATAAGGAAGATTGTACCTTAAACGTATGTCATTTATGCACATGCTGGCTAAGTCCCCCTCATGTCACAGTACTCTACTGGCAATTGGTAACACTTGCAAACTAAGACTAAAATGCATTAGCATGTAGTAAGTTGAAGGACGGTATGGAGGAAAAGTTGATTTGTTTTAATGGTGGGTTTTTTCCCCCCATGATGGCCTACAAACTACCTTCATTTCCCCTGTCTATATGATTGGTGAGGTTTATCAGTGGAGAAAGGTTTACATAGAACTACTTTACTACTTATGAACAAGAAACACTGAGTAAAACAAGCATGTTAAAAATAGCCTTACTTTTATGATGGAATGGTGTGAGTTAGAATTCAGACTGATGAAGAAAAGATTTGCTCTACTGTCCTTTCAGATCTGCAGCTTTTTCTGCCTCAGAAATTCTGCTCATTTTACAGTACACTTCAGGAAATGAAAGTTACTAATTAAAAAACAGATATTGCCCAAATGTGCTGCCCATACGTACATTGCACTGTTCACAAAGTCAACCACTAATAACTGTGATGTTTCTGTGTCTTGTGGACTCCTCACCTTTTTATGCTAGCAGAGCATGGTTTTCCTATGTCAACTTTGGTCACTAGGAACTGCCTTCATCTTCCCTTCTCCATACTCCCATGGGGCCTCTCCCCAGAGTTCAAATGCACTGCAGGACTCTGTTGACACCATAACTACCAATTTCTATTGCACACATACCAGTCTGGGAGATCTCCAAGGTTTCTCACGGGAAGGTGTATTTTTCTGAAGACACTCTGTGCAGTTTGCAGATCCCTCCAAGCATATCTGCATTTCAGATAGCCTCACCATTTACAGTGAGAGTTCCCTGTAGGTGCCAGAAATGAAGCTTTAGCGCACCTGGGAAATACAGTTGCTAAGCATACACATTTCCCAGATAGACAGCTTTAGCCCAGCTAACTGAAGAGAGGTGAATGAGCTGGGGGCAGAGTCTGAGGGGTCCCTCAGGAGGGCACGCAGGATCCAGGCAGGCTTGCAGCGCCTGCGCTAAGTGTACAGAAGCTGAGATTAATTGTTACAATGAGAGAATGTAAACCAGCAACCCTATCCCCACAGTGCGAGATATGTCATACATGGTTTATGAGATTTTCTTCCATCTTTGTGTTGATAGTACCTTCATAGGGTTAATTGCCAGGCTCAGCTGTATTGTATGTAAGATTAGATCAATTTAAGTGACTAATTTGCCACAGAAATCTTGCAAAACTATAGGTGTTAAAAAAATAAAACGCCTCTTAAAAATCAGATTTATTGTGGTATATAAAACAGAAGAAAATTACAGACAGCACTCTGTTTATGTTATTGCAGCAAGAACATCGGTAGGCAATGAAGAACTTATTTGTTCTCGCAGATTAATTTGTTTGGTAATTTCTCCTTAATGACCATGAGAATTGCATTATACACATAGCTCCCATAGACATACAGAGCATGTTCTCAGAAAGGTTTTCAGGAAAAGCAGTTGTAGAATTTTCAGTTCACTTTTAAAAATCACTTTTCCATCATTAGTATACTTCATCTGGAGAATGGAGTTTGGGTGTGTAGTAGGCAACAGTATATAGCCTATAACTGAGCACTTTATAACAGTAGCCATGTCCTTGTCAAACAGTAGGTTCCTCCTGCCTGCTCTCCCCCTGGGCCCTGAAACATCAGTATCTTCATTTCAACAGGTGGAAGGGAGACTTGCCCCCTCATGTGTTACCTTACTGCTTTGTATTTATAACACTTGCAAATTGGAATGTGTACTTACCCCTAAGCTACTGTATAAAACCCCACTGCTTTCATTCACTAAGGGCTATGCTTACCCCAAGAAAAGATTTTGCATAGTGACTAGGATGGAGTGGGTCCTGACAAAGCTGCTGAAGCAGAGAACAAATTGCCAATTCCAGGCATGTGGCACCATCAGGGAGGACAAGGCACCTCTTTCAGCCCCATGGCATCGTGCTGTGACAGCAAGTGCCTGGAGCTGGCTGGGCTCAAGGAGCAGAGGTCAGCCAAGGAGGTACGAGAGGTTGGCCTGAGTATGGACATAGTGCCTTGTACACCACTCGGGATTCCTTGATGGGATGGATGGTGTGGTATTTTGTGTATCCTATCAAAGAAGTATGTAGCCAGGTAACAGGGAGCATTGATCAGTGTTTGTATCAATTAACTAGCAGACAATCGTTTGTTTGATGCTGACAACCAAGGTTTGTTCAACTCGGTGCAGGATTTAGATTGCTAAAGATGGGGGAAGCTGAAACAGATTTTATGTATTATCTCTTTTCTGAGTCAAATGCAATGGGTAGACCCATTCTCCAAAGAAAGTTAGCGCTGGAAGGATACGCAGTACTCACAACTTAGTTCTCTCCCTCAGAATGGTGCATGTTATTAACCACTATGCCAGCTGTTTGCTTTGAAGTTCATTTCATCTTTTTGCCACAGACTGTCCAAACATTAGCTGGTGTGTGTGTAATACCTACTTCACAAGGATTCTGCAAAGATGTAGTCATTCTAAAGAGGCATTTGAGATCAGTGAGCACAGTATTTTAGTTTTATGTTGCCACATAATGGACTAATTAACAGTGCTGCAAAGCAAATACTTCCTCAGAAAGGCTGGCACCTTTTAATTAAAGCTGGACTTTTACCAATTTTTTATTTATTTGAAGGCCACATTCTGGAGTCCCTCAGCACACGCACACTCTGTCCAGACACTTGGTGAAATAAACGACAGGAAGGACTTCGGCATGACAAGTAAGAGACTTCCTAGCAAACTTCCTGCAGACAGAAACATGACAAAACCCTGAGATAAAGCCCCCGCTGCATCGTATGAGGAGGACACCAGTCTTAGTTGATTATGCCCCTTTTATTACAGCTTTAATGGGGAAGCATGGAGCATAAAAAAAATGAGGAAACTGAGGATGCCTGTCTTTAATCCTGTTTTCCTGTACATTGTTTCTCACCCATTTATTCTGGTCTTTGTTTCTATATGACTGAACTTTCTCAACTGTTTTTTAATGTTTGTCAATAGTGAGATGATCGTCACTGAGACTGACAGTACTGCACATATTGAGCTCTGATTGAGTGCATTTCACCCTAAAGAAAACCTGAAATACCATGGAAATTTCTACCTTTCTAACATCATGACTGATCCCTCTGGAGCAACCAACTCTTAGGTAAGCAAGTAGCTTAATTTCCAGTTCTGTTAGCACCTTTCATGGAGCCTGTCACTCCAGTGCAAGTATACGTGCAAGTGCAATGCGATTCACTAGTAAAACAGGATTAGGTATTGACCTGACTGGTGACTTACTGATCAAGGTTCTGCATCTCTGCGCTCTCAGGCCCTTAAAATTTCAGTTCTCCAAACACTTTAACAGTTGCACTGAATGACATGCTGGCATGTATGAAATCTGCCACCACTGAGATCCTGAAAGTCAGCTTAATCAATATGTAAAATGAACCTGGCCCAATAACCTCCAAAGATCTATACATTTTCCTTTAGCTGAGACATACACTGAGTCTGTATTTCCAGTTTGACATGTTTCTCTTTATTAAGAACAGTCTTGTCAAGCTGAGGATTATTTTTAGTATTATAATGGAGAAAATACTGGGCTTTTTGCTTTTCCAGATTTTCCCTAGAGACACAGCTGCTCAATACATTTCAGTGTACAATATATCAGCTAAGTTACAGCTTGAAGCTAAATTTTCAATAGAGCAGAACCGCCTGAAACTGGGGCCTTTAAAAGCATTTGCACTTTACAAACCAGAAATGTAGAGTGCTTTCAAAACAAACCCTACAATGTCATGTGGGCATATTGAAAACATCAGCAGTAGCTAAAGCTAAAAAACGCCTTGCCTCAAAGTTCAGAAACGAATCTACACTTGTCCAGAGCTCAGAAATACACATACCTGAGATTTGGGATTGAACTGACAATAAAGTTAAACTGAGGATTTTTTACTCTCAAAGTTCTTCTATATTGTTGTCTTTTATTTGTGAGTTTTCTAATCTTTTGGTGGTCCTTGGGTCCTCATACCATTATAAGACGTGTAGGGAAGCCCCTATTACAGGAGCCTTCTGTAAGTAAGTATAGTTTCTTCCTAGGTGGGTTCTCCCTCCCGCCCCCTTTACTAGAAGAAGAGAAAGGAGAGACACTATGTTCTGTTGCTCTATTCCCTTGCTTTTGCCAGAGGCACAGAGCTAGCTGTAATTTTTCCACCAGGAAGGAGGAGGTGGATGCATGCGTGGTACACGTGTATACATTCAAGCATTATGCAAACCAGCCCAGGCCACATGCTTTTAATTGCATGCATGTTCACAACCATTATTTCACATTCAGACGATTGCGTAATGGGCCACAGGCAGAGTGGACCCCTCTTGAGCAAACACACAAACAAAACTCCTGCTGCACTCAAAAAGTGACCGTGTTCCACGGCTCTGACCAATGGCATGGTCGGAACCAAGGTCTCTGGGAGTGAGTGCATGGAGCCCTGCCTCCTCCTGATGCCAGTATAAAGATCCAGCTGATTTTGATGAGGCGTCACTGAGCTTTGCATGTCTCCCTTTTTGTATAGACGTATTAACACAGTGCCAGAAGAGCAGCGCAGAGCAGATTACAAGCCGTAGCTTCATCTCTGCATTTCAGACTCCTATTTATATACAACACAATATATGTTTTTTCATACACTGCCAAGAAATCAAGTTTGGGAAAAAAGGGCGCAAGAACTTTTCATCTGCAAGTCAGTTTGAATAACAACTTGTTAAAAAAGAACTTTGAAATGTAAATAGCAGTTTTTGCAAAGTCTATTAATAGTTTCAATAACTTCGCTGCTCAGTGGCCTGGTATGACAGACGTTTGTGTCTGAGCTTGCTCCTTAGCAGGAGAAAAGCCAGTTGTGTGCTTCCTTGAGGTCCCAAAAGGCACAGCACAGACTCCCTCTCCACTGCGGCACAGGCTGAAATGCTGATCTCATGTTTGGTCTTTTGACAAATTTTCATTTAATGAATTGATTCCTACAGTTCATTAACATACCCACTTCCACTTCTGTATACACATATGTCTTAATTAGCTGCTCATTGGCTGTTTAATTACAAGAAAACAGCTGACAGCTGCCTTGCTGCATCCTAATGGCAGACGTTTTGGAATGACTGTATGCAACCCTGTGACAACAAAGGCTTATTCATAATCCCATGATTTATGGCTAATACTTAAAGACTTCCACGTATCATTAAGTTTTGCAATATTCTGAGCAATTAATTAGTTGGGGGGGTGTCATTCTTTTTACTGTTTTCTAAAGCAAACTATCACAAATTTTCTTCAAAGAAACATCAGAAAAATACACTGTCATATGAAAGACAGGTGAACACTCAAATGGGATTTTTAACACTTTCATGACAATGAGCACATATTTTAGTTGTAAAGGGAGGAAAGTGCTGCAGCAATATTGTTTAATAAACTTTGTTAATAAAGTATTTGATAACAAAGTTATAGTGCCACTGAAAACAGAGAAAAAATGTTCAGTTTTACATATGTGAAGACAGGCGTGAGAGTGAGTTTACCAGGTTATACAAGGCTTCTGACTAGCCCTTTCTGTAACATGGCACATCTCTTTTCTAACATGTTTTGCTTGAAATTGGCTAGGCAAAAAATTTAAAAAAGAAAAATTTCAGAAGCATGAATTTGAGGCAAATGTTTGCAACATCAGTATGACACTCCATGTTCAACAGAGTAATGAAAAATTGGCGAGTAAAGAAAGTGAATGAATGAAATGAATGAACAAAAGCATTGCAAGATGGGAAATGACAATACACCAGGTACTGTTTGTGAAGTAACAAACATGGACGTTCCTTGTAGTTACAAAGAACAAGACCATTTTAAGTCTTAAAAGACCCCAGAGACAAAAGCCAGTACCTATAATCCTTTGAAAATGTGAGAAATGCCCAGAAATGCCCTGCATGGATGGTTTTATGAGACCAACTGCGTACAGTCAAGTAAAGAGACACTAATGTATTTGTGGGTCAGCTGGGCATGAACTGACACCATTGACAGCAAAAGCAAGTAACTGCATCTGCAAATTAAATAAAAGACATAGGTGATTAACAAAAACTTCATTTCAAACCAAAAGTTTTGCTATGTCCTTTTGAAGCATTCAGGTATTTTCTGACAATGCTGAACTGGATTCAACTTTCAGCTATGAGAAAAAAATATGGATGTTTACAAACCACTCTCCTTTCCCAGCATGGTCCCCAATATAGAGCGAAATGTTGTTAACAGGTTCCCAACAAATGGTTGAGGAAGTGCTCCATACAGATACTAGTTTTTTCAGTAGTGCTACTACAACAGTAGTTTTCCAACCTTACACAGGAGAATAAACTTTTATTTCCGAGTCGTGGCACAGTCTTTGTGTCATTCTTCATCCATGCTTCTGAGATGTGATTAATCTTATCTTCCCTTTTCCCCCATTATATGTTGTATACTGGATATCAGCAATGGTTGGATAGAAAAAAACCCCTCTCTTTTAATATTTATTTTATTTGTAAGTCACAGGAGCCCTCCTAGATAAAGTGTAAGAGCCTGGCTAAAACTTACTTTTTTTCACTGGGAGGGGAGGAAGAGGAGGAAGTGGTTTGTTTTGTTTTGTTTTTTAAAGGCAGATTCAACTTCAGCTAAAAAGGTTGATGAGCTGGGATTACTCAATGATATTTGTGCAAAACACAGCCACTAATTTCATAAAAACTGCCAGTAATATAGCAGAGTAGGAAATTAAAACTTCTCAAGAAACCCTAATCGGCTTCATTACAAATCTTCAATTCTAGTTTTGTGAAATGCAATATAACAACAAAACTGGTCAGAAAACTTGCAATTATGTGAAACGCAAGGGTCACAAACCTGTGGGAGAGCAAAAGGATCAGCTCTTTGACAAGAGCTCGTCTGTTATTTCCTACACAATACAGATTAGGATTGCAAAGTAGGTCTTTGCAACTAAAGCGTCACTTTAGGTTTTAAATAAATTACATTTCTGGTGCTTATTAGCATTTACACAGTAGCACTTAAGTTAACATTACTATTAAGTAACGTTAAAGTTCACACCAAACCGGAGCAAAAACCAGTAAGAACTGAAAACATCCCACTGCTGCTGCTGCTATTGCTGCCTGTAGATCATTCTTGACAGGCCTGGCTTGAGAGGGCAGCAACACATCTGTTCCCTTCTGATGACTAAGGCCCTGATCCTGCAATCTGATGCACATGGATGGGTTTGTAGCACCTCTGCAGAATCTCACTGACTTCTCTGGGACTGTCTGCTGGTGCAGGACACCGGCTCCAGGAATCAGAGCACAGGACTGGGACATAGGTCTTCATGGCAAAGTACTTTTTACAAAGGAAGATTTAGCATAACATGAAGAGCAATGTAAGCATGCTCAAACCTGCAGAGATCATACCCGCAGAAAAGCTGGGAAAAAAACCCATACCAATACACACCTGGCTCATTTGGCAGAAGCCAAGCTATGCCAACTTTTTCGCCAGCCAAAATAGTTCTGTTGGGTGAGACTTTGTTGACATTACTGTGGAAGAGCATAGCACAAACAAAATCCATCTGCTACAGAAGGGCATTTTAAATGCTGTCTAGGTCACGATCATTTAAACTCTTCCTGTGACTTGTGCCCACTAGCACTCCCCTATCACTACTTGCAGGTCATCTGGGCTCTGGCATTAAAGATGACTGAGCTTTAGAGTTATTCCCCTCCTGAAAGGGAAATAACTTAGTTAACTAAGTTCATATTCACTGGCTTTAAAATTGTGCCTGAAACCATATGGCTAGGAAACTTTATTCTGCTGCTCCAAGAGAAGGAGAAAATACCTAAATTCATTCACTGGGCCACTGTCTTTCTTTCTTACGTGCACTCTGCTGTGAAGGTTCAGATGGGTTTCAGTGGGCTGAGCATACGTGCCCACTTCCCTTCCCTTCTGCCCCTTCCGACCAGCTGACCGTTGTGGAATTCTCAGAAGCAGACCAAAGATTGCACAGAGCTCCCAGAGAAACTCAATTTATACAGAGTTTGAAGGAAAACAATTTGTTCTAAAACATAAGGAACTGCACACACATTTCTCACTATCAGGCTAGCATCTGTTGTTCTGACTGCTGGAGGTACACAAAGGACTCTTCTCCTAATAACTCATGTTTGTATTTATTCCCGGGAAAGTACAGTCACTCTGATGGAGGAATGCTCGATGGTGTGTCTGTCTCTTACCCACAGTGCTAAGTGCCTAACAGCCACATACTAACTACTGTGACTGTAAGTATGG
>JANZLP010000002.1:6163414-6174388 GCA_026930925.1 Chelictinia riocourii | reverse complement strand
AAAGCTGTATTTTGAGGTGGACAAAATTTATTCCGTTAGGGCTGCTTGGAAGAGTATTACACTCCTTGTTTAAAAATGGCAGGTTTTGTAATTGCACAATCTCTGATAAAGAGAGGATGTGGAGAAGCAGTTAATGAAACAGAGTTTGGATAAAATCAGTTGTATCAAGAATGAAAATCTCTCAGGTTTTATTTAGCTCATTACATTACGAAAGACCTGTATTTCTTCAGCTCTATATTGCGTGTGTACAAATACTGAACTACCGTTTGATTCAGAAATGACCTAAGCACCAGTCATCAGCACAGTAGTTCAATTTCAGCTGACAGACCACTTTTATCACAGACTAATGCCAAGAAGGGGATAAAATACACCCAAAATCTCAAACAACAAAACCAGGAAGAGCTAAGTAGTAGAGACAGACCATCACCGATTTCAAAACCTGCACAATTAAAATGGCTATTAGGATGAAGTCTGAAATGGATTTCTCTGATGTTTCAAATGCATCATGTATCAAACTTTCTGGCATTATACTTCACTAATTAAGTCAAAAGGTCATTAGAAGTAAGTGCTAGTTTACAGTCAGTCAACACCTTCATATGCCATACATTGTAAACTTGGAATAAGACCACTTCATCCATATTTCTAAACAGTAGTGCAGACAACATACATACACTTCACAAAGTGTTTGTGAGAATGGTTTTTGAAATTTATATGCAGAAATCCCACTCTATGTAACTTAACTTGGATATGTTACACACACTGAACAGAGCAATAGGCAAACACTAGATCGACTTGATACACAAAAACTCTCTTGTCATTTGTAGTTGTTAACAACTCAGATTTTTGCATTTAGGCGTTTATATAATTTTTTTCCCACGTCATTCCAAACTGTGAATTTTGCTGTCTACTTCTTCTATTCAATAATAAAAAAAATATTCCAAGCAATAAGGAAAAAAAAAAAAAGCTTATTGTGCGTGATGCCAAAATGCCAAAGATGCAAAATTTACATTAATTCCTTTTTATGAGAATTTGTCATAACAGGAAAGAATTCTAAAAGAACTTCAACCAAAACTGAATGAAACCTCATACATATTTGCTAGCAAATGTAGCCTGCATTTTCATCATGCCAATTACAGCATATTGCTCCTTCTATTCTAATCCATTCTTAATGGGCAAGCTTATCTTCCCATTATTCAGGGAACTTTTTTGTTCACGCTTCAGCAATTGTATGACAACTGATTAACAAATCGGGGAACTACTCTTTGACAGTTCTCTTACAATGGCACAAACGGAATTATCAACATAGAAGATGCTGGGACCCTAATTTCTGTCTTAACTAGCTTAAAGGTCTATATGGTGAACGGTAGCTAATCATCTAACACGGTTGATGAACACACCTTTTTTATTATATGCCTCAACCATGGCATCCACTGAGATAGACATGATGACAACACTTTATCAGTCTGGCATGGCTTAAGAGCATATTTCCTAGGTCAGTGGTTACTATTTAATCTTCCCTACAAAAAAGTATCAAATACTGGAACTGGAGATGTGACTCTTCTAGCAGTTCAGTACATACCACTGCTGTATACAAAATATATAGCATGACTGCAGCTGATTTCCAGGTGGCACGTTACAAACCACCGTGTACAGTCGTTAGCCTCTATACAAGAGAGGCCCAAGACTGAGCTAGCATAAATACCAAATTACTTACCACCTCTAGAGAGGGTGGTCGCTCCAGGCCAGGGTTGAGCTCATGGGCAAGGCTGTGCAAGGAAGCTGTCTGTACAATGCCTGGCCTGCGGATATACAGAGGACTTCAGTCTCCTGTACTGTCAATCCCAATCAGCATGAGCTCAAATATTCACCAAAAATGTAAGGGTCAAATTCTGCCCTCAGATGCCTAGCTGTAGCTCCCATTAAGTTCAATGGAAACCATATATGCATTCAGCCGAAGAGGATCTGACCCTAAGAATGTATTAAGCAGCAAGGCCACCTAAGCAGAGGAGGACCATCATGCTCTAAAAGTTTGTGACATTTAACATTTGCTTCAAAACTCACACAAATCAGCTTCTCATTTGAAATTCTTAAATCAAGCAACTGTATTTTATAACTCTGTATGGTGAAAGTTCATAATCTCAAGTCGGATATTTCATTACATTAATATTTTAAAACCAGGGATGAAATAAGAACGAAATTAATCTAAGGCACTTTATGACACCACTTTAATCCTAGAAGCTGTGGTGAACATACTTCAAATGCATAACCCTGTTAAAATGCATGTATCTGTAAATTTTGTGCAGCCTACCATCTGTTTTGTTAGAAGGCCTTCATGAGACTAATAGCCTCAGCTTTAGCCTACTCCTGTTTCAAATCCCGGGCAAATACAAGTCCTACACTACCAGATTTCCAAACCTCCACAGTACTTGAAGAATCTCAACATACCTCCTTCAGCTAGAAATCGTAACATTTTCTTGGAATTGTGCTTTTAATTCACTGCAGAGTAGATGAGAGTTGATCCCCAATAATGATGTCTTTGAGGAAGATTCGGAATAAATGTATACATAGGTAAATGCACGCATCCATATCCATTTCCAAGGTTGCCATTTATGAGGACTGTTTCTTTATATGTTTGAGAGCAAAACAATAACCTCCTCATTTTCATCAAGAGCTCCTTAAGCACAAGCACAGAATGACTTATCTTACAGATTAACACATAGGAAGGGACAAAAGACTTTCAATTAAATAATTTATTTTTATTGGAATCATACTGCATATGTAACAGATGTACAAAAATATAAACATTCTCCTCACCTGTATTTTCTGGATACATTACTTAGCTGTAAGGTACACAAACTAGAATAAGGAATTCTGCCTTTTTCTTCACAACTTTCTTTTTTCTGCCCTCTGATTTAACACATATGCAAACGCACACACATATACACAAACATGCATTGTATATTCATTTAGACAACAGTTCAGGTGAGGACTGGAACCGCTCTAAAGCAGAAAACCCACCAGAATTTTTAAAATGGAGCTTTCTCAGACCAGACCGACACCTAACAGTCTGAGCGCCACAGCACAGCCTAACATGAATTCCATTTGTAAGCGAAGGCCAAATCAAAAGATCTTACTTACATGTATGAGTCTTCTTCGTTACAGAAATACCTGTAGGGAAGAAATGATACCAATGTTAGTAAAGCAACCACTGAGTAAATTCTTTTGACACATATTTCATCTCTAAACTATTTTATTTCGGACACACAGTGGCCACTATAAAAGAGGAACGAAAATTGCAATGATTTGTACCTTAGAGGTGGGAGGATCCCCCTTCTTTGCATGCAGACTTATATTCCTATATTATATGCAGAACAGTATATTCTCTCCTTACACCTCATCAATAAATGTTTCAACCTGCACTGCTTAAATTTTGTTGTTGGAATGTATATGCTGCTGTTTTAAAACTGAAGCTGATGCAAACAGAAGATACTAACAACTCTATGGAAGCCCCCTTTTATTTTTCATGGTTAAAAATTTTCCCACAGTCACATTAACTAGTGCACATCACACTACCCGGACAGAACAGATTCGAGCAGTACAACAATTCATTTACTATGTTACCAAGTTCAAGTAGTTCCTTGACTGCAAGCTGTAGCTTATGCTCATTAAAACCAAATAAACAGCTCTCTCAATATGATTATTACTTGCCATAATTCTAAGCCAGATGCAAATATCCCCAAGCTGTTAAATATGTACTTTCTGAAGTAATAAAGATGTTTTTGTGCTAGACAGGCATGTGGCAGCAATCATCAACGATGGTCCAGTGCCAGTGAAATTTGAGAGGTATTTAAAGAAAGCAACAGAGTGAACAGAATGAGGCGAAATTCATAATACCAAATAAAGATAAAATTAACTCTGTTAAATGTCATCGGAATTCATGCTTGAATATAAACAATATTGTCTCCACTTTAGTAGCTAACTGGTGCTGTACTCAGACCTCTCAGTATTTAAGCTCCACTCTCCTTGGGGGGAATTTTATGAGAAGAGAAAGAGGTTACTGGAAGCAGTACAAGTATTTGAAACATTTCATTTGTGACTAAGGCCTGTAATGAAATTTTGGAATTGAAATTGTTTGGCTTACTATTCATGAAAGACAGAGAGACCTGAATCTCCTTAGCTACCCTCTTCTTTTAACCACCTCTTCCAAAAACAAAGCACTGTTGAAAAAAATAGGCTTTTATTTCAGGCTTCTTTGTTGCAGAACATCTCAGGGAAGCAGTAGGTTATAATAATTCATAAAAATATAGATACCTTATTTGCAAATTCACAGTTAACTTCCAGAGCCATCAGTTTTCAAACTATTCATGGTTTTGGTAGATACATAAATCCACAATGCCAACCCCAAATATGTAGCTATCAAGTTTGACATAAATGTCATCAGGATTTTTTTTTTTTAAATTGTACTTGTATTGCTATTGGCCTTTTGGTTTTGAACCACCAAGTTCTACAAGTGAGAGCACTGGAAAATTTCTTTTCCTGGAAAAGAAAAGCTGAGGGGCTCCAGGCTTTGGGAAGAGGAGCTCTGAGCACTTCCTTTGAGTAATTTTGTAAATGTGAAACACTGGTAAGCAATTAACAAAAACTAGAATACTAGAACTTGATTATGTATGTGTGCTGACTTCAAGTGAAAGGTCCCTGCCAAATCTGCACATTCCTCATGCTAGGAATTTGGGTTGTAGTCTCAAACTGTAGAGCCAGGATAAGCAATAAGAACAAAAGGAAAATGAGCATAACAAAAATAAAACCTTTTAGTGACGTAAGCAGCTACTACAGAGGGCAAATTCATCCTTTAAAATCATATTTGTAAGAGCCAGCTTTCTCGGATTTTCATTCCAGTCCAATCATTACTGGCTGGCTCAGAGCAGGTGGACAGGACAGGACAGCTGTGTGTGTCAGGGCAGTAAGTGTTATTATCGGAAGGATAGCTTAGGGCAAAAAGAGGGGCAGATTGAGAAGAAGCAGAGAGATCTAAAGTATCTATGTCAAAATGCACAAACAATAATCTTGTAGACTCTTTGGTATGAGTGCAAACCCCCCTCTCTCTAGGTTTTTCTAAAAATCTGCCTTACCCTTTGAATTTGAAATTACCTCTGTCATGAGAACAACTGTTCTTCCACCAAGGAAGAACATTTTTGCTGCTGTTCAACTGCTCAAGTGACCACTAAACAGCATGTACAGCTCCTGACAGAGTCTTCATCATCACTAACTGTCCTAACATCCCCTTGGCAGAAGTACTCGCCCCACCCTTGCCTATGTGGCCAGCTCCCACAATTTTCAGGATGCTTTATGGAATGAGAAATGAAGAGAAAAAGGTCTTAAATCTGAACACCATTTGCAAAACTTCCTCTTCCAACACTGGTGCTAATAAATGGATACATCGTTGCTCTTTCAGCATTATGGGAGCCATATGTGTACTTTTCTCAGAAAATAATGCTTTCTGTAAAATCACTTTGAACAGAAAGTGCTTACGCTGTCACTTCTGATTACTCACAGCCTCTTCACAATGGGATTTGCCACAGCACAAAACAGACTTAGCCGTATTCGCTGACTGAGGGCCTACTTTCCCCTGATACACGAAAGAGTGATGGAAATATTAGTGCTTATATTTTTCTACCTAATTTTTTTTTTATATGAGTAGTGGGTTTTTCCAATCAGATGTTTCCATAATAATTACCGATTACCACCTGGTAAGGCCTTTTAGCTGTTTCATGCAGATATTTTTCAATAACCTCTTAAAACAACAGCTTAGAGGTAGGCTTTTTTTGCATCTTCTTCATAATTACACTGTTGGTTGCAGTGAAACCAAAGTACTTTGCTTTGAAATGTGTTTTTACAGTGACTAACTGCAAGCTGGTGGAACAAGGATAAATTTTGCCAGTGAGTTCAACAGGATTATATTTAAATTAATCAGGAATCTCTTCTTACATTAAAATGAGTTGTGAATTTTTAAGAAGCCTTTCCTTTCACACCAGTAACTGTAAGTGACTAGAAAAACTGAGCAAAAAATATACCAGCATATCCAGACAGTTACTTAGGCTAGATACATTATAACTAGTGCTTTAAATATAAATATTAAGTATGCAACACATTCCTACATCATTGTGACCAGTTTTAGTTTTAATCCAGGAAGCCAATGACTCTGCTATTCAGAACATTCAAGAAATATAATAATCTAGAAATGAATGTATCATGAAAAAAAAATCAATCTGAAAACTACTCAATATAAAAAAGGGGAGTTACGAGATCTTTTGCTTTCCTTGGGCCAGTGCTGACTCCCACTTGCATATATGTTTGAATGCCTTTCCTATGAGCCATATCCTAGAAGTCTTACACAGACAAGTTCTTTTGAAATCAACAGGATCTCCTGAGAAACTAATTCTGCAAGTCCAACATACATCAGTAATTTTCTTCACAAGATTAGGCATGATTAACTGGGATTGCTCTTGTTTGCAATTTTTTCTGGGACTGGACCATCAGTTTATGTAGATTTGAGTAGACACTATATAATAAAACCTAAACCTAATACGCCACTGAAAGACAAAAAATTATTTATTTTCAACAAGTGGAGCACAAAGAACCTACTGATTCCTTTCAAAATGTTACTTAATGTAAAATCCAATTTTTTAATGGGCTTAATTTCAAAACGTGATAGACTGCAGTAATATGTGACCACTTGTCACTATTAGGCTACCCTAAACAGCCAGCTTTCCATTCTTATTTAATAAATAAATAAAAAAAAAAAAGAAAGGAAGAAACAACCCTAACTTCAGTGTTGCTAATACGGAAAGACTTCCTGACTTAACCAACTAGACTTCAAAGTAAAGCAAAGGAAATGTCATGAAAATACCACAACATATCACTGCCATGGTTATCAGTGAGTGAAAGTTTCAGTATTACAGTTATCACAGAATGTATCACTTCAGCAGTGCAATTTGACATTCCTGATCAACACCAAATCTTAAACAAATTAACTTCTTAAGACTTTTCATTGTTGCTATGCAATGCTTTTGGCAACAACAATCGACTTTTTTTTAAATGTAAAGAATTGATACGCCATTTCCTTTCCCCCTCCCACTAACAATATGTAATTTGCCATGATGGGTGGTATTTACAAAAATAGCTTTCTGGATGCAATGAACTTTGAAAAGAGTATCTACCAACAGAGACAGGATATTCTTTTGCAAGCAGTTAGCCTGACTGACCTTCACTAGCCAACTTCAAATAAAGATAACAATATCTTCAAGTACAAAAAGAGACTCAGATATTTTATACATCATAAGCTATTTCTCACAGTTGCCCATCCAAATAAAGAAGCATAATGAAACACTGCTTACTCTGTGAACCCAGATCCCTGCTGCTGTTGTACAGTTGTCAACTTCCCATATTTCAAGGGGAAAACATACTTTGATGTACAGAAAGATAAGTAAAAAGTCCACGGTCTGGCAGAATATATTACTCCGCAAAATATCAAAGGAGGATATTCTTGAGTGCACTTTTCTTAAACCTCCAAGAAATCTCTTCCTCAGAAGTTTGTATGGATAAACACATGCATCATTGGCAAAGCTCATAACTAGTCTCCAGGACTACTGTTAAGCACTGTTGTGTTTTCTCTGCTTTTTCTGCCAAATCAGGTGATTAGCACTGGTCTGATGACAGTATATCTAAGTAGATGGTACACGTATATGTTACTTTGCTCATGTGGCTGTGTGTATCAATATATGTATTTTTTTTTCTTTTGCTTTTTACCCTCCACTCAAGCCAGCATTATGGCTCTAGCATGTTTTGGAACTTAGTCATTTTATGATGGGTTGGAAATCTTGGGGAAAAAAAGTTAAAATTTTAAACTCTAAGCCTCCTGCCTGACGTATTGTGTAAAATCAGAAAGAAAATGTATTACAAGCTTGGATCCCACTGTGTTTCATCCTGTTGCTCCACTTCTTTTTTCACTCTGTCACTACACAAAGCTAGCAATTAAGGTGGAAGATTATATGTAGCACTCGGGCACTTGCAGAGAACCTACCAAAGCAGAATAATAGATTTAGGTGTATTCAGAAAGGAGTTCATTCTTTTAGAAACTTTAATAATGGTTTATATTAAAGTCTGTAAGCATCTCTGGCTTGAAGGAATTTTGTGGTCTTTGTAGGCAGGCCACTGTTTACGGTGACCAAGGTAAAAATAACATACAAGTACTGTAAATAGAACTTAAGTGAATTTAATCAAACAAAATGATGTTGCAAAACAGTGTCTTTGTCTTGGACAGAAGAGCTGCTAATGATGATCAGTGCACATTACTGAAAGTGCTCCAGGTAATTTTAGTATTTTGCTTCAAAAATTGTTAACGGACACCAATGCTTACAGTTCACTCAAAAGAGAAATAAATTATGTGCTAAGGTAGCAAGGATCAAGGACAACATCCACTAGGCATTTAAGAACAAGGAAACTTTGGATAATTGTGAAAACAAAAATGGCAAAAAAGGACAAAAAAAAAAGCTTTTTTTTCCCTAAATAACTTCAAATATGACGACTTTAATTTTTCAATAAACATTTCAGTTTTTCCCAGACTTGTTCACAGCTTTTACTGAAAAGGAAAGAGCTCACCATGTTAAACAAGGTATTTTCAGCAGGTCTAGATCACTCTTTTGTTCTTAAGTCCATAGGCATATACCAAAGCCCCATGAATCAAGATTGACCTAAATATGACAGTACTGAAAAAAATCAACCTTGCTTTCCTAAGATTCACAGCTGTTTCTTATACCTAAATTCTATCAGAGCATTATTCAGAGTTTTATTTTTGAGGTGTTGCTTTAGACTCATTCCTATAATCATATGGTTATATCAGAATTAGCTACAGAAAATGTTCCACAACACAACTGTTTAACTTTCTACTCAAATGCAAATGCAGGATATTTGAGACAAACAGTTTAAAAGCAAGCATTTTTAAAAAATGTTTTGACGTTATTTTACTGAGATAGTTGACCATTTTAGCCCTTGCAAATCAGACTGGCTTCCTGATTCTGAGAGTGACTTGCTGCATCATCTAGGCGTTTTATGACTTCATTTTTCAGTAGCAGACAGCCTCCCCTGCCCAGTACCCCTTAAAATGATAATAGCACCTGGTGAAAGCTGTAATTCTTTTGAAGTTACAGACTATTCGCAAGAGAGAAAACACCACTATTGTGAGTTATTTGTCATCTGTACAATTCTCAGTTAAAAGAATTTCCTGTCCTTTCTAGATTTTTTCCAAATCAAAAACTTAACAGACCCCAAACTGATTTCAAACTTCTGATGCTAAAACTGCCCCAAAAGAAGCAAGAATTTAAGAAACAAATTCAAGACCCAAGTGTCTGCGTTTAAGGCTAAGATAATGATACTCTTGTTGTTATAGATACACTTACTGCTAGCTCAAAATTAAAATACTAACTTCTCTTTTGTGATTAATATTGAACAAACCATACCCCCCAATATCATCTGGACAACTGACCACATGCAACTCCTTGTTTCAAATCTTCTTACAAACAATCTGTTCCTAGCTGTATGAAAACCTTAGATTAATGTTCATTTGATGCTGGACCGAAGAGTCATCTCTTTTGTGTGGATCTCACAGACGCAAATAGTTAACTAGGTCCTGGCATCATATGTGACTGATGGCACAGAGTGCTGTCATTTTTTTCTCTGATGTGAGATTAAATACTGAACAAATCTAGGAAAATTACAAACAAAACTCTTAATTGTGAAGATGATGATCTTTAACCACTTCTTCATTCTTGTACAACCTCACTGAAGGTCCCTCTGAGCTTTAACATTTCTTTTGTCCTCACAAATAAACAGTGTCTTAGATTAGGAGAAACAAAATGAAGAATCTTCATTAAATAGCCATTATGTTCTTAGGTGACAAATGTCACCACAGAACATACGGCCAGAGATCAGGCTAAATATCTGCCCCACATTTGTACTGTATTTCACACATTACAAGACAAAGATAGTTCAGAACTGTATGTAAGAATGTATTTCCAGCAGGACTCTTAATAGAAAAAACATGAATTAGCTTTGTTTTAATGACTCAGTTACACAATCAACTGAGCAAATCACAAAGTCAAGATTTCAAGAGAGTCTTGCAGAGCAACACTGTTATGTTGACAGAATCCAGCCGCATATACAAAGTTGCATAAAACCAAGTAAGCCTCTGCAGTTCTTGAAACAGACTACAAAGTGCAAGGAAACCCACCATTTCTTAAAAACCTTAACAGACTTTCTTAGTATTGCATATTTACTTAAACTGTGAGCCTCACCGTAAGTCACCATTTTACATAGTTTTAACGGTGACAGGAGAACATTGCCACGAGTATGGCAGACACCACCCCTGTAAGCACTATACTTTTTCCTCCTGTGACATTCAGCGAAAAGAGTCTCCTTCAGCTAAAGGCCCTGTCCTATCAGCACACTAACGGGAACGATTCGTTTAACTTGCACTAGAGATATGGGCAAGAAGCTCTGTAATGTGTGTGGTTTCCTGAGGGGAATCAATCCTCACAGCTGGCCTTCCTTACCGTTTGATTCATTGACTACAGCTCTACTTTCTTTCTACTCAGTGTGATCTTGGATGAAGAAAATATCCCAGCAGATGTGAACCATTAAGCGAGTAGCACCATTTTTGCAAACTCCCTGCTTGTTGATATTAGGAAGAGTCAAACAGCACCATTTGTAAAAGCAGCAAGTTTGGCATGTGCATGCCCACACATGTATGTGTGCTGGACACCCCATAGGCTATGCTATTGTACAAGTAGTAGTACGGCTTTTGTCCTCCATTTTGAAGCACAAAATTTTACTTGGCTGCTCTCCCAGACCTACCATATCACCGCAAGAGCCCTGGGGATCCTGGCCTTGGCTGAGACGGGAGAGCTCGTGGCGCTCGGC
>JANZLP010000002.1:5980542-5991134 GCA_026930925.1 Chelictinia riocourii | reverse complement strand
CCAGTCATTATATAAACAAGGGTTTATTTTTGGAACTTTAGCAGGCTTAAGTTTCCTTCACTCAGACATGTTCTCATCCCCCGTTCCCTTCTCTGTCTGCATGTCCCCATACCCCAGGACAGGCAGACTTAGATTCCCCAGTTTCTGAGGCCCATATTCATGCATGAAATTATTAAGCAAAAACAAAGAAAGAAAAAAAAAAGAGGAGACATTTTGAGAGGATTCTTTACATTGGGATAGCTCTTGCCAGGTTGTGGGGGTTTTGGGTGTTTTTTCGTGTTGGTTTTTTTTTCTCCCAGCCTTTGTATAAATCTTTTGATGGCTACTGAAAGAAACACCTCTTTGGCTTTGTTTATGGTGAAATTAATGCAGACTTCCTTCTACAGGCACCTACATTATGAAGCAAAAAGCAGTATCCACCTCAAAATTAAGGGAGCAGGGGATCATGTTGTAACAAAACTGTTTTCCGAAGGTTTAAATATTTTGCCAATGTTTAGAAAATGCATTTTCAAATAATAAATTAATATCTTTTAACTGGAGATTGATAGACATCGATTTATATCTCTCTAGCTAAGATGACTGCAAAATGTAATTCTTTAGGACATTTTAAAATACTATAAGCCAAATCTAATAACTTTTAATATAGAGAGCTAAACTGAAATAGCTTTTTCTTGAGTCATGGTGGAATCTGAGGTAAGTGCAAGTATGCAAAACTATTCTTCAGGTAAAGTATTTCGGATTTGAAGTCAATATTGCACCAGAACATATGAAAACAGCAATGCAGAAAAGCACAATGCCTAGATTACTAAAGGAAAAGGATTATTTATGGGGCACAACAGCAAGGAAAGATTTTATTTTTCTTTATTCTCCAGTGCTTAATGACTACTGTGGCAGCTTCCCCCCCTTCCCCTTCAGCCTATCCTAGTAAGCCTGCTTGCACACTTATTGCATCTGCTTCTCATTTAATGACCATTGTTTTGGTCTGTCAGAACTACTACAACAAGTATCCAAATCTGCAAGATTAGGCAAATATTTTGACAATGTTACGTGTCTCATTTTCTGGAGAGAAAGAATAAAGAGGATTTTCACTTTTCACATAACTTCACTGGAGCTCTTAATCAAAATGCTACAGAGAATCAAATAGCAGATTGAACATACTTCTAGTGACAAAATAAAGCATGCCATTTTGTTTCCCAGAGCTTGCCAATTCTCTGCACATTGCTATCAAACGAACCCAAACACAGGACTTTAAAATATCATTCACATCACTTGGCAGCTGTTTTTAAGCTGAGAAACCAACAGACCCAGGGAGCAGTAAATGACAACTGAATGGTAATGTGGGCTATCGAGAGGCTCAGGGACAGGGGGGGAATTGCAAAATGGATGGTCCCAATCCTAGGTTTTTAACCTGACAGTGCTGGTTATCCTCTCCATTGAGGTTTTAGCTTGATTCACTGCAATAGCAAATATTCATAAACTGTAAATTCATATCCAGATGCTAAACCTCAATTCTCATGCCAAAGCTAAGAATCAAACTAGCACTTGGCATACACCTTAAAGGTAAACACAATCAGCCCCAACTCAAATCATTATTGGCTGTAAATCGGTGCTGCAGTCAAGCAAAGCTACACCAATTTCTATATTACTAGAGAATCTAGACTCTAGAAAGTTTATTGAGAAGTCCACAATAGCGGTTGTTTGGCAGTGAAGGAAAGCTCACTTAACATACTTGTTTCTAAGCAGGAAAGTGAATGCTCTCAACAGTGATGAAAACCGGGCTATGAGTTTTATGAGGACTTGGTGTCTCAGAAATCTTACATTTCTTTCAGCTTTTCAAGGGCTTCTTTACTCGCGTGTCACTCCAAGGCCTACTTCTTTTGTAGCTCTGAGTATAGGCCAGCCAATGCAGTCAATGAGTTAAGTATGCAAAATGGCAAATAAAGATAATTCCTCTGTGTTGTTGCCTGTGATAGGCTACTTGCTATGCTGTCAGGGAAAAGAAACCACTTGGGCAAGGTAACCTAGGGGTCTTTTAAGAAACATCCTATTAAGGGCCCAAATACAAGAAGAAACTTGTTAAGCTACGAATTTGCTTCTACTTTCAGTCCAAAGAGCTCATCTGGAGAATAAAAAGACAAGCAGAAAAGGTCTTTTTCATGTAGAATTTCAGAACCGCCTCTGTGCAGCTCATAAATGTCCCTGCCTCAGGCAGTAAGAGAGTTATTTATTATAAGGAGATTGCTTAGTTTGGTACTTATCACATTTTCTGAATAAACTGACAGATATTATAGACAAATATAAAAAACCTTCTTTGTTCTGAACGCTTCATCTCAATTAGCACATGGCCAGCCATACAAGAAGAACATACAACTTCCTTTTGCGCTTTTTTTACACCTTTCCATCTTCATTACAACAGAGCTTTTAATTAAAAGCCAAGATTGGTCAAATTTACCTACCCATGGAAAGCAAAAATCACTTTAGAAACAGTAGCTGTATTTTTCTCCTTCGAGTATTGGTAACATCTCAATAGCAGCCCAGGAAGCTGATAGTGTCCACAACACCCAACAGCCAGAACTGCTTGTGCCAGCAAGAACCTGAGCGCAATCCCAGCGAGGACAAAAATTGACTCAATCACTGGCATCAGCCATCACTAGCCAGTTCGTCATTGGCTCCATCAGCCACACTTCCACCACACCTCCTCTGTGGAATCGTCGGGTCAAGAGACACTGTTTTGACATTTAGAAACAATTTCTACACCAAATCTCTTGCTATGCCAGAGTCTGAGGAGACACTGGTTGGTGCCTATGCGCATCATAGACAGAAATTGGAATAAATCTGCAGCAGCTCTTAACACCTATCAACAGAAACCATAGACTTCTGACCAACTGTCACAACCTGAAAGCTTCAGAAATTATATATGTGTTCAGGCAGTCTGTAGGAGCCAGGACTGCTAGAGCAGCTAGAAAGGTTTTACCACTCAGCAACCCTCATTACCCTCATGCTATGTGGCCAACACAGCTACAGCAACCTCTCCACCACAGATAACCTACAGTTTCAGTTTATATGCTGGAGTTGTTTGTTGTTGGGCATTTTGTTTGATGAGGGGGGTGGGTTTTGTTTGTTTGTGTGTTGTTTTTTTAAAGAGATGAACAAAGGTTCTTTGGGTTTATTTGCACCTTCCTCTCACATGCAATAATATTTGTGTCATGGTGATGGGTTAAATGAGCAGATGCTGTAAGCAGCACTGAAAGTCTCTTCTGATCTCAGACCTCCCTTTCCTATCTTTCCTTAACTTTTTACTGATACCACTGAGACACTGCAATGCAAGACCAGAAAAGTCAGAGATGATTCAGTCTCAGAGCTGGCTCACCCTCTCTTTCACACCATGCTCTTCTGCTACTATAACGCAGACAGAATGATTAAAAAAACCCAAAGCTGACCTCTTCCAGTATAAACACTCCTCCTGTTTGGCTGGCTTCCCTGCAAAACAATTCCTTCTCTGATTTCACTGAATCCTGCATCACCATTACGGTTGTCTTTCAACTGCATTTGACTCTTATCTGTCCATCTACATTGTTTTTCTGCACAGGATTTTAATGATTTCTTCAAAGAACACTGGCAATCGTAACAATCTTTCCCTTCCTTTTTATCTGACACATCTGTAATGTCATCCTCCTTCTCTACTAAAGACAAATTACATGTTCAACTTTTTTTCTTCCTCCAATACATCTGTTTTCCCCATGGCAATACTTGATCACTTTATCTTTCTAGTGCCCACTATCTTTCCTTCCTGCCTACTTTTACTCCTTCGTCTCATCTTCTCTTTTGACACTGTTCCAAGACAAGTCAAGCCTTAATCTTTTCCACATCAGCAATACTGACCTAACTCACTACCATCCCTTAATGTCCTCTCTGAGCTCACAGATGTTTTAGTGCCAAGAACTCTCGAACACGTGCAGTACGGGAACTGTAAAACAAATTCTCTATCTCTCACATGGACTGATTCTGGTATCAGTGCAGACTCTGACCCATAATTCACAATCAATACTTCACAGTTACTTTCCTCAAACTGTCAGCCATCTTTAGTGTAGCCAAATGATCTCCTTTTCTTTCAATAACATCCTTCCTGTAGCTCCCAAGTTTGTTTTTTACTCATGCTTCTTCCTTCTTCAACACTCATTTATATTCTTTTGAAAATCTCCCCTCCTTCCATGTGCTTACACAGGACTTGTCATTTCATTCACAACAAATTCAGCCATCAGCTCTACCAATTTCATAACACCAGCTCCATCCATCCTACTCTCTCTCTGCTTATGGATATATTGCCACAAATTCATATCTCATCATCTGCCCTTCCTAGCCATTCCTGTTGTCTCCTTACATAGTTCACTATAGACAAACATTGCACTCATATGTCATATTGCAAATGGTAACATGGCATCTTATTTCACTTAACCTGGATGTTAGAATGTTAAAAAGGCTTGTGTCTAAATCCTGCAGTATCTACTCGTGGCATCGTTAACATATGGCCCTCTCTCCATAAACAATGCTCACAACCAGAAGGAAGATAGGCCAGTATGTACATGCACTAAAGTTGCTGGAATAGCTCAAAAAAATAATTTGATTTCTATAAAGCAAAAAGTCACAGAGGCTGTCTCTTAATAGTGACCAAGCGTTTTTCACAAGCCAGAAAACAGAGTCCCTGTCAGCTCAGCTGCCTGCAGCCATACAGAACGTGCCGTACCAGTGTTTTCCCCAAGTCTGCTCGGAATCGGTTACAGCAGGAGAAAAAAAGCCAAAAGTTTCTAAACAAATAGAGCTAAAGAAATTCCTAGACAGGTGGTAAGTCACTAGCATTGAGGGAACCTCTAAACCATAATATATTTTAAGTGAAATTCCACCCACATCAAAACAACATGCGTTGTGTCAATAGGTTCCACAAGCCCCAAGTTCCATTTTTTGATTCTGTGTCTTATCTAGCACTTTGACCTGTACCTGACAGTCTGCCTCATCTAGGATAAACACTCTTACTTTCCTAGGAAGAAACTGCTGATTTTTGCTTCCCCCATAACTGCTTTCACAGTTTTGGTTACATACGTTTCCTGGAGGCCTTCAACCACAGAGATCTTCCTCTGAATTTAAATACCAGTAAAAACTGGGAGAGGGAAGGAAGAGGAAGGATGGTGTGTCAGATTGCTTTTCACCAAACTGACTTCAACACTGGGGCATCTCACACTTCATTCCCAGCTTTTCCTCAAGTTGTTGTTACTTTATACTTTCCCCTTATATGATCTTAAAAATATACCTCCTTAAACAATTAATCACCATTCCCCTCTGTGTGATTAATCTCATAAATTTCACCTTCCTTTTTCTTATTTCACTTATGCTCAGGATTTGTGTTTACTAAGGTGGAGTTTTTTAAAATGTTATATATTTATGAATACACTTTTTCAGAGCATGTCTTCAAACACGTTATAGAGATGGGCAAGCATTATTATCCTCATGCTACAAAGCATATAACTGCACCACACAGAATTAAAACTACCAGCCCAAGATTGAGCAAAACCAGCAACAAACAAAGTTGTCCCTGAATTCTCTGGCTTTTAATTGATTAGATGCAGAAATCCCTACTGACTTACTGTGCATATACAAGTAAATTAATGATTTTTCACGTGGACTACAGCAAACACAGGTTATAAAATCATGATCCAAATTTTACACCGTAACACTGCTGTCAAGAGCACTCCTGCCATTTTTAACTACTTTTATAGAATGAAACCTATCTACAGTATAACAAAAACTTCCTAAAATGTTTCTGAGTATTCCTTGATTTTTAGGCTTCTGGGTAGAGTTGACCCATATGATTTAGGAGATGAGGTAATCAATATTTCACATGATAGTTCATGGTCAAAATCCCAGCAAATCTGTCCATTTTGAATCTCTGATTTACATAATCTTAATCTCAATATTTTGAAGTAAGTCTATACAGCCACAATTACCAGCCCATGATAAAATTTGTGTTTCTAATTGCTTTTAAATTTAGTCTGCTTTTTTAAAAGCTTAGAATTTTCATAGAACATAATTTTTCAAGTATTCTACCTTCACAGGAATCATAAACAGTGTTAAAATTATAGACTGGCTCACTGGATTAGACTGCCATGGAACCTAAGCAGGAAATAGTCCTGGAGAGTCTGCTGGCCTGCCAAATTTCCAGCAGAAGTTTTGATAGAGTTATCGTGTCCTTTGCATGATTCTGCTGCAATCTTGCTACCTTTTGCCAAACTATTTCACTATTTCACTAAAAAATATTTACCTCAGCATTCATTTCCTGGTGTCCCTTCCAAAGCTGCTGACTGCTCCCATTTCCAGTAGTATCTCCTCCGGCTTCTCAGCACCACTGCATGTGTGTGCTATTTTGGGTCCCGACTGAATAAATAAGCAGCCTGAAGATCAGAGGCTGCTTTTGAAAGTTTTGCACAAGTATGAGCAGCCAGTGAAAAACATCAACGCAGTTTTCCAAAAATATCCCAGAGAAACACTGCCAAGAAGTTTTTCCAAGCTATAGAAACCCCACCGGCAAGCCAAGGGTGCAAACACATTCTCCCAGTCCCACCTGGGCAAGGTAGGGGAATTAGTGTGGCTTAACAATAGCATTTAATTACTCTCCCATTAACATGTTCAGCAAGGATGAACTATCTGGGTTAAGTGTCCTGGGCGGAGGGTAGGAAGCCAACACTGCGCATCTCCAGCGGCCGGTACTGGCAGTCCCTTGGCTCCTCCACTGCCTCCCACATGGAAAGGGTGACGGGGCACTGCCCCGCAGGCTTCCTTCTGCCCGGAGCAAACCCTTCCCACTCTTGGCAGTCAAAAAACCATAACACAGCTGCAAATGTAAGTGGGAAAAGCAGTGTGCCGACACTCACCACAGGCACGTGTCGACTCTCACGGCCACAGTCCTGAAAAAGATGAAAGGAACAAAAATGATTTCCACTTTCACTCCTGTGGTGTAACCCACTTGCTAATAATCTGCAAACCACTAAGGGAGACCGTGAGCTGCAGCAGAAAAATGTGTGGCTAACGCTTAGGTCATCTTTTCTATCCAAAGTTTCTTGCGTTAACTGCAACGCCACCCTTGGATTTCAAGTAGTGCTTGGGTTGGCTGAGCTGGATCCAGGCTGTTTCATGGAAGAGTAAGGCTGGAGGCTTACACGTAGGAGGACAGTGTCTCGAACAGCAACCCCCCTTTCCAGGCTTAGTTAGCAGCTGATATCTTATCTGAGCAGGCAGGATTGAAATGTTGGCTCCAATCAACAAGGAATAACACTTACGAGACAACTGCATCGATATTAATAGCCCCAGCCTGCTCTGCAGACACCGAACCTGCCGTGCAGTTCACAAGCCCCTGTATATTTTCCCATCTTCTTACAGAAACTACAGAATACAGCAAAAAAAAGAGAGGGAGAGCGGACTTACCTCCACCTCCTGCATGGTCTGGATGCGAACTCCACAGCGTCTCCCTCTCTCCGTCAGCTCCTTCTCAAAGGGGTCCATCAGGATGATGGAGCTCAGACCTGGAGTTTCTCTCCTCTCCACGTGGTCAAGGAGTATTCTGGCTTTTTCGGGTTTGTCACAAATGACTGTGGAAATGTCAGCTGGAAGAAAAGCTGCTGAATGAGTTTTTACAGTAAATCTTTTTAATGCAAGACTGGCTACTGGCTCACAGCTAACACTGTATCGGTTCTGATATTCACTTTCAGGCTAACACCAGAAAATCCTAATATATAACGTACATTTCTCTTAGAAAATCACTGCAATTTTAGCTAACCTAAACCAGAAGCTGTAGCTGACATCTACAACTATTCTGGGATTCAGTTCAAAATACTCAAATTGCTCACCGTGTGGGCTAAAAAATCTAGGAGGCAAAATATGAAGCAGCACAAGGAGTGGGTGGCCGCGGAGTAATTCCCGCAGCCAGAGCAGCCCCATCCACGGCTGTGCACGACCAGGCGCGTGGGAAATGCAGCGGAGGCAGCCCTGACCCAGCATGGGGACACGCAGCTCCCCGGAAACTTCTCTAAGTGACTTCAAGACACTCCATGAGTAAAATCACCCAACTTTTGGCAAGCAGAAGAAAATGAACCATTCTGAGCAACAAAACTGGTTTCCGAGATGATTGCTTCAATTTTGTTTTTACCTGTGTTGACGATGTAACGAATGGCTCCAGGACCTAACGTGTCATAGAGAGGAACCACCACCATGGAGTAGGTGTAGCAAGCCAGCTCGGAAATGATCCACTGCAGGAGGACATCAAAGCATGAAGATGGGAAGAGGACCACGGGAGCAGATTTAACACACTTGAGAACAAGCTTCCAGTATAAAGCAAGCTCACAAGTCAGGAACATTATTAATAAAGCATCAAGTTGGACTTAAAATCTCACCTCTGGACGGTTTTGAGCAAAGACCCCGATGAACTGCTTCGTGGATGGCTTGCAGCCCTGCCGAAGAAGCCCTGAACCCAGAGCTTCTGCTCTTTCAGCCACCTGGAATTTGGAGAGGAGGAAAAAAAAAAACCCCAAACATAAAAAAGAGGAATATAAGCAATAACAAACTAAGCGAAGAATAAGCTTATACAGGCAGGCTCTCAAATTATTGTATTTGCTATCTAAAAGCCCAATTTTTCATGTTATCCTGAGCCACTAGCAGTTGACCTCTGGTTGGCAATGCCCCATGGCTTTGAGCACGTCATTGCCACTGTCGAGGGGGGGGGGAACAGCATTGAGCCCATCCCCAAACGCTGACCCATCCGTATAACGCCGGGATGTGCCCAGGGCTGTGGAAATCAAGAGCCCTGCTCATGAGCCATTGATACAGTGTCAGTGCAGTGCGGGCACCATACGTGTGCTCTCCGGAGCACTCCTCCCACCGTTTCCTTTTGCTCCTGAAAAAGACAGGTAGGTTTGCTCTTGGCTCACCAAGAGGGTCTTGACAGAGCAGGGGCACTTTCCATACAACACTGAGGGCTGTTACATAGGCCCCAGAAGATGTTTGTGGAGTGGCTGTTCCCCCCCAGCTAGCACAGGTGAGAGGCGAGGGCCTATGCTGTACCAGGTACCTGGAGTGAAGAAGATGAATAAATTCACTCCTACCTGAACCAGCAAATGTACTGCCAGCACACAGGGCAATGTGTCACCTTCATCCTGCAGTTGTCCCTCTTCTCCCTTCCTCGCCAAGCTGCAAAATTAACTTCTGGCATCATTTGCCCATCATGGCATCCCTGCTCTCATTATCTTGGGCTGGGAGGTATTAATGAGCCTCTTCCTCTTTGAAGATGAGCCATGGGCTTTGTTCTTGCCCTGGCCTGACCTGTCTCCCTCCTTGTTGTGGGCTGGGAGCAAGCCAGGGCACATAGGACAAGGCACCCGTTCACGCACCATATATGCCGAATAGTTTTACAATTATGTTCACAGAGTTGCATTCCTACTTACAGACTGAGAATACTGTATATGACAATTCCTAATAGTAAAATTAACCTTATTTAAATTGAGTACTTTAAAATATCAGTGTTGGATACACCTACATGAGCAAATTTAACAACACTACCAAATTTTTCTGGGTGATAGAAGTCAGTTGACTTTACTGTTATGTTATGAAAATTTCTAGCAAGGTTTTGACCCATGTCAATGAACATTGGCCCGGACAATCCCTGGGCACGGTTCGGTAGATAGCATGGGCCAAGCCCCATTCCCACCAGGCAGCTTAGATGGATCCTCACCACTTTGAAGAACAGTATTGCTTAACAGTGTGGCTGCAACTTCTTCCACGACTTTATGGCTGTAGGCCAAAGAACAACCTCAGGCTGTTTTACTTCTTTACCTATGTCTACCCTCATCTCCTCTAAAATCAATGAAGAAAGAGAGGCACCTCCAGAAGGCAATTTCTCCACCTAACTTGGGTACTTGTTTGAGATATAAGTATCCTTCTGAGATGCCCTTTCTTCTCTCTCTGTATCTCTGCAGACTACAGAGAGATTTAGACATTTATCATTTAGACAGCTAACATGAAGACAAGTCCCATCTTAAACCACAGTGATAACAAAGCCACACAGGGAATCTGGGCAGTCTTCTCTGTAGATCTGTGGTCTAACAGAAGCGATTTGGGCAGGCTCAGAAGATAAATGGTCTTGATGTTATTGTTCTATATCTGTTGTACATTAATCTATATTGTACTATATCTGCTATATAACTACTATTTCTTATTTCTTCTACATGACCTCCTGACTCCAAATGAAGTTGAGGCTCCATTGTGCCATGCAGTGTGTGAAATCACAGGATAGGGGCATAAAGTCTAAACAGAACTACAGATGGGAAAGTGAAGCTTCAGTCTCAGGCTACACATTAGCCAGTGTAGGCTGAGAGCTAGACACTCAAAGACAAGGAACGGCCAGGCAGAAGTAGTTTAGGGCTTTTTCTGAGCTTCCTTGTGGTTTGCCTTCTTGATTACCTCAATAGGTATCTCAAGAAATCAGGGAAGGCAGGCAAGTGACCTGCTGGTCAAACTAAAGGGCAAGAAGAAAATGCACAGGCAGTGGAAGC
>JANZLP010000002.1:5898002-5909470 GCA_026930925.1 Chelictinia riocourii | reverse complement strand
AGGGCTAACTTCAGAGTCAGATGAGGTTGCTCAGGCCCTCAGTCAGCTGAGTTTTGAAAATCGCTGAGGATGAAGGTACAGAATTTCATCATCTGCACCAACAGCCATCTAATTCATTGTGGAAAACTGGATTTCATCAGTCAGTAGGAGAAACTGCTTAAGCAGCAGCTGAGAGCCATGCATCACCAGAACAGACTTGGTTCATTTGCTCTGGCAGGCCTGTGGGTGGTAGCTGTTCATCCTGTTGTGGTGCACCGGGATTCATTCCACAGGCTGTGACCCTGTTCTGGTAGGTGCTGTGTAAATGCAGGGCACTACGGCAGCCCGTGCCCGAGCTCGCAGGCAGAGGACAAAACGGGAGGGAGGAATTGGAAATGGAACAGGGAGACAGTGCTAGCGTGCGCGCGGTGCCGTGTTTTCCGCGTGCTTCAAGCCTTGCTGTTCTGCAGCTGAATCATCACTTCACCGGGGGGAGCGGAGCGGTAAAGGCTGCGTTCTGGTAATACTTCTGGGAAGATTTTGCTTTAAAAGCTGTAAAATGCCTAACGAGTCCTGGAGGGGGAGGTTCAGAAATGAAACCTGCCAGCAGCCTGGCGGCTTAGTATTCTGAGAGGAGCACAGCGCGGTTTTGATTCCGTCTAGAAAAGGAATCGGTTCCTGTCTCCCGCTTTAAGAGCGGTGTGTCCTCTCGGCTGGTATTGGAGCAGGTGGATGCAGAGGGGTGCCCTGCTCAGTTACATGTGCTGCCTGGATCCTAGCAGGTAATGGCACTAGCTGTTACTACAGGCTTCTGTTTATTATGTAAACTTTTCTTAATTACATGGTGGAGAAACTTGACTCTGTCACCTCAATAGAGGCTTAATTACTTAAGTCTTTTGGGGGACCAACACCAAATACAGGAAACCTAAATTCCGCATAACTCGTCTCCACCTTGTGTTTTATATTCAGGTGTTTCCGAAGGTTTATGCCACAGATAGTGGTGCAGGAAAGTAGGTGGAACTGAGGCTCTCTGGTATAATATATAGTGGTATAATGCCGAAGACAGACGTTTGACCGTTGCCTTTAAGCCTCACGCATTAGGGACCTGAGAATTTTGTTTTCCCCACTGGAGAATGGTGTTACAGAAGCTCTGCCCGCACCTGCTGTGCGCGGGAAGGCCCGAATTGCTCTGTTGAGCTTAGGTGTCCATCACCTTCAGTGCTGATTCCAGCGGAACAGAGTCACGGCCCTGCAGAGAAAACTTCCAGGACATCCTAGGCTCCCTCACCTGCGCCATGGAAGGCTAGGCATGCTGCCTAGCCCGAGGGCTTATTGACCTCACCTGCCCTTAAAGTGTCCTCCTGAGAGTAGTGAGGATGAGGAAGGAGGGCTGGAAGAAGCTTGACCTCATTGCTGCTGGGCAGGCAAGGTGCGGGGATAGCCGGAACTCAGAGAAATAGGAATATTAAGTTCTGGGTCTTGAAGACATCCTGTGCTTCAGGGTGCTTGCACCATCTCCCGCCTCAGGAGAACACAGACCCCAGGCCGGGAGAATTTTAGAGACTTCTCCAGGTGACTGAGGCGGCTTGTGAGCAGGAGTCGACTGAACAGAGACACTGGTTTCCGTTCTGTAAGGGTACAGTCACCTTGTATGAATGTATTAATTCATAGTTTATTAATTAGCACTGTAAACTCTGTAAAATACTCTGTATAATATCATAAAATGTTTTTGTCTTAGCAGTAGGAGACTCACAGCGGTGTCTTTCTGGTAAAAGTGTGCTACAACAGCGGTGAGCCTGCCTGCCTTTTGGGATACTTAGGGAAGCAGGATGGTTGGGATTAGTGAAACGGCAGTAAGTGGTGTTTGACTTTATGGAATATCTAAGGGATATCATCAGATCTACCTTTCCTAAACCCTTTGATGTGTTGTTGTGCACGCTGTGGTAGTGAGGGGTAAGTCATCTCCTTTATTGCAGAGAAATGTAACGCAAAATACTGTTGTCTCATAGATAAAAAACACCTTATAAATCAACTGGATATAGTGAGGGTTTTGTTCTCTAATGAAGTCATCCTTTCTTATGTTTTTACACAAATAAAACATTTTCTTTCTCATTTTCGTTCAGGCTAGTGATACATGTCTTCGGCACCCTGTACTGATGCTGTAGGAGCTCCGAGGTGTTCATTGTTAGGCTCAAAGTATTGCAATAATTCCGTTGCTTTCTGTCTCCATGTGTAATTTTCAGTCAGAGATTTACAGCGTGCACCCCATGGATCCTCATATTAAATTGTCTCATCTGCAAAACCAGATATAAATGAGTCCCTTGGCTGTTCCTGCACAGTTCTAACGCTGTTATGCCGCCTGCGTGTGGCCAGCACACGAGACACTCACTCCTATTGATGTAAGAGCCAAGCCAACCTCCTGCCACTGCCTGTAGGTGCACTTCCCACAGGGTTGTTTTTAGGATAGCGTTATCCTTATTCTGTATTGTCCTTTAATCTGGGTTAGAAAGCTGTGAAAAGCAGACAGGAGATCTGTGTTGCAGAAACCTTTGCAGAAGGGGCTCAGTTATGGTCTCTCAGGAGGCCAACCTCCTTCTCAAGTACGCTTAATTCGATTAAATTTTTTTATGGTCAACCTCAATAGTCACAAAATGTTGACCACAGATTGTGAACAAGGTGGGTTTTGAAACCACTTGGGAGTTAGCCAAGAATACAATACAGTAACGCAGCATCATCTTCCCACTATATTCTTTTACATACATACTTAAGTTTACTGCAGAAAAAGGAGGTTTCCAAGATGATACTTAAAAAAGATCAGCTATCTTCTGAGCTTAGGTTGACATAGGTGAGGAGGAAGTATATGCTGTAAAACATGCACTCTAGAAGACAGATGGGTTTGGAAGGATTGATAAGAGGTAAAAACAATACTAGAGAAACCAAGTAGGCAGGTGGGAGAGGTGGATGAAAGCTCTGCTCCAGCCAAGTTGTATCACTCACA
The DNA here is from genome assembly GCA_026930925.1 of Chelictinia riocourii. Taxonomy (NCBI): domain Eukaryota; kingdom Metazoa; phylum Chordata; class Aves; order Accipitriformes; family Accipitridae; genus Chelictinia; species Chelictinia riocourii. The sequence continues at coordinate 5,906,493 of JANZLP010000002.1, read as the reverse complement.
TAAACACTGCAAAACTGGTTCTAGGATTGTGCTCAAAGAGCCTCTAACAAAACAGAAAAAAATTGTTGCCAAGCTAACCGCAGACATGCAGTTACACTGCTGTTACTGTGCAGTCCTCAGCACTTGTTAGTAACAGCCCCCAGTCAGATCTCTTCTCATTCTTTACCTCACATGAAACTCCAGATACCCACCCAGACCACTGCCTTAGTGCTACGGCACATTGCAATCACTTGCATTCTCTTCTCAATACCCTTATTGTTAGGGCACAGGGGCAAGAAATCACAGAAAAATGGTGGACTTCTAAATATCTTTTTCCACTAGGAATAGAGCTTGAATGGCCAGCAAGGAGCCTTCCTCTCTTTCCCCAGTCTCTATCTCCCCTCCACGCTTCACAAGCACCTCTGTCCTTTGCTTTTTCTCAGTAATTTCTTATTATAATATAAGCCTGCAAAACACGGTTCAGCAAATGGTAGCAGAAGTATCTTTTACTCCATTTAAGCCGTTCCTTTAGTCATCCCCTCCACACCATGGGAAACTGACAAGTTGAAAAGAGGTCATCACAGTATGTATTCCATGAAGACTTTTTGTCTTCATGGAAAGCAGGTGTGATGGCCAAATGTCTGTCAGACAGGAACAGCATGCATTAACAGCAGAATAGGTTATTCTGATGCAATTCTATACTGCAGAATGGCCAGGACTCCAGCAACCAGTGATGTATGTCTTGATGTGTAAGGTGGACACAAGAACTTAGCTACATTATTTATTCCTTTTACATAACAGATGGAGGGAAGGAGGAGTTATAGAATGGACTTCAGTCTTATCCTAAATGTCTCTGCCTATATAAATAGCTTCAAGGTAGTAAAACAGATTTACATGATGTTTTCACTAGAAAATATTTCTAAAAATCTAGACAACAAATCAGTCAAAAGCCTCAACACATGCAAAAGCATTTTAAGTACTTGCCTGCAAAATGGAAAACAAAACAGTCCTTCAAGTGCTAAATACCAGATGCTTAAACATTAAGCATAAAAATACCATTGCAAAGTAATTGTAGATTCAAATTGAAAGAAAAAAAAAAGTTCTACACAAGGAAATAACTTTAAAAAGTCTACACAAAGCTGAACATTATTCCATACTGATTAAAAAGCTAGGAAACTTCTTTTTGATGAATATAAATCCTCACCCTTAGACTGAATGTATCCGAATTCAAGACTGGTGAATCAATTCCAGTTCTACTTTAAACAACTGCACAAATGAGGAAGTAAAAAAATAAAGATCAGCTACTGACATAACACAGTCATTAGCCAAAACCATTTGTGGGTATGTGGCATTTTTAGACACCAGTTTTCCTAAAACTTTTCTAGTGTCATAGATTTCTACCTGGAATTGCATGAAGTATCTTATCCTTAAGGTAGGGCCTTTCAGAAAGGAAGAAAGTGGCTATACCCAGGGTACTCTGACGTATACCTTTTGTAGTCAGGCATGATGTCCGGCAACCAATTTATGTCCTTTAAAAAATTAAAGAAAAAAAAAAAAAAGGAGGGGGGAGTTTCCTAACACATTCTGGATCTCATCAATATGATTACAGCACTGCTGTGAGGTATTTCGATACTAACTTGTCTGCAAAAAGCATGACTACATTAGCATATCATGGCTAACTGCAAATTAGGACTTTAAGCTTTACACAAGAGACCACGTAGCCTCTGTAGGTTCTTATCTTATAAGAACAATATGTACTGCAGATATTTGAATTTTTTTTTTCCCCAGGAAAAACAGAGGAAGAATAGGAGCAAAAACCTATAAAAGGAAGCACAGTAAGTTAGCCCAAATTTCTGACAGTGAAACTGAGTCTTGAGCATTTGGCTCTTAAGACAGACATCCTTTTCCTGGCTATCTGCGTGCTGTAAACAGTAGGTGTATCACAGGATAGTAAAAACTGTAGCAACCGATATACCGGGAAGGTGCTTTGCTACTCCCTGGCTGCAGGAGCAGAATTCTTGTGCTCTTTTCATAAAGTATTTGGAAAACCAGAGCATTTGAGGTGAGAGGATTTCTGAAAACAAATCTATGTAAGAGAATGGTAAGAAGCCATCTTGTAAGATTTTCAGTGACAAATACATACAGAGTATAAGGAATGGAGCATAAATGCAGTAATCCTTTTCCCAGCATCATTTCTCAGCATCTGGTCATCAGTGGGGGTGGGACTTCCCTAACCAGGCAATACATTCAGACTATCAGTTTTCAATCAAGGAAGTAATGTGAGATCTGCCACTAGTTTTAGATTCAATTTTTATTCATTAGCAGATTTATTATAAACACTTGAAAAGTAGTTTAAGATAAAAATCACTACACAGGTTTTATACATAGGCTTTATATTGCTCATACCTCTGTCATACCCTATCTAGTATCTTTTTACATTGTTCTTAGTGTTGCGAGAACTAATGTACACACAACTCTGTACATCCGTTGTCATTAATAACCTGGTAGATACCACACTGAAGTACCTGTAATTAGCCTGACTGTGTTTTCCATAACCACCACAGTTTTGCTTTTGCATAGCTTCTCTTCCGAAATACCTCTGTTTTCAAACTGAGCTATATACCTGCCAGCCGTATCCATGCCTTGTTCATTATAAAGATGAACATGCTGGAACTTGTTCTCTTTGCAGATGCACATTACATAAAACCTTCCTCACCACCAGAAGAGGCTATCAACAGGTTACTCCCATACTACATTTATATGAAGTGCTTCTGGGCATAAATTAGAAGTCATAAATCCCTGTTTAATTAACTTGTGTAAAAGAACACGAAACCAGACTGTACTAGCATTTACACACCTAGGTTCTGACAAACCCAATTGCAGATCAGTGCTGCAACTATCAAGCCTCATCAGGTAAATTACACTTTTTGTGTCTGTATAGCCACATAGAACATTACCTAGAAATCACAGAGAGACTGAGAGGTTGTCCAGATTATAAAACACAAGGGAAATTTCCAGTGCTAATAGCTGTCGGTGGAAAACCTAAAGGAAACATGGGAACTTTTTGGCAAGTACAAAACACCACAACTTTCCAGTCATCTCCATTTCTGTAGTGTCAAAAGTATAACATATCATGACCTCCAACTTCAAATAAACTCATTCTATCTAACATGTATTCACAGTTATCCATAAATGATGTATTTTATCTATAATGCGTACGGCATGAACCCAACACAGGAGAGATTATCCCCAAGGTAAAGACTTTGTAAAAACCTCCCATCTTGATTTATAACTCCTGGTTTTCTTCATGCACAACTTGTTTAAACAATATAGATAGCACTGTATATTTATATCATCATCAAAAGTAACAGAACCAATAACTATTCTATTTTTTGATGAATGAATCTTACAATGAAGCAAAAGCTGAGGGGGATTCTTACAGATAATAGATGTACAAGAATCAAAGTCTGCACTGCTATTTCACTTGAGAGTCAACAAGCAAAAATGTGAATTGGATACAAAATGGTATTCTCTCTGCAAACACTGTAATTCAACATAAGTTTAAATGGCAAATAAGCTCAGCATTGAACAATGCTTTAAAGAGACCCAAACCATATAAAAGGCTCATGCCTGTCATTATGGGTGCTAACTAAAGTGCACATACATGGTCTTGGCCCCAAGAAGATATATTCTTAAGAAATGTGATGTGTATGTAGATTACCTTTTATTTCTCCCTCATAATCTATGACCTTTTCCTAACAGGTAGTAATCTGTCCTGATAAATCACCTCATAACCTACCAGAAACAAAGAACAAATAACTGCCTCACAGCCTGCTAAATAAAGCCAAGCTTATGAATTAACAATGCAGTATTTTCTCAACAAACATGGCCTCTTTTTAATCTGGTAATATCCAATTACACTGTGATTTTTATCAAAGTCTCATCCAGATAGCTTTAAAAAATTAACATTTTCTTAAATTGTTGTTCTCTCTCTTTCTCTTCATCTCCTTTTCTTTACTTTCATAGATTAACCATAAGCAATTATTTCCTAGATCTTTCCAGTACCCAGAGTTTGAACTTGTTTTGGTGACTGGTAATTCAGTGCAGATACTGGTTGGTATGGGGGTGAATTCCTCCCACCTTTGACTATGTTTGTACTAAAACCAATGTGCAAGGCGGAGAGCTCTGAGCTGCCGCTAAACATGACAGTGCCAGAAGAGGAAAGCATTGACCTGTGCTGACAGACCACTTGTGTTCCTTACCCTTCGCTATAGCATAACTATACGACAGTGGGTCCTAGGCAGGTATTGCCATGCAGGTGCTGCATTTTGCTGTGTGGATGTACTGGCACTAACTCAAGTGGTTTTGTTTGATGTAATCCTGCCCAAGGTCATACAAAATAGGCACCTGAGTGAACAAGGGATTTTGGGAATGCAAAGATAGCAAATTTAAGTAGCAATTCTAAATAAGAAGATTTTTTTTTCCCTTCCCATTTATGTGTTTTCTGTTTTGATCAGGAGCTCCTTAAGGCCAGAGAATGCCTTTGCTATGTCTGTACTCTATCTCTAGTACAAGACCCATCCTCTTTTAGAACCTGTAGAAGTTACCAGGTTATAAATAGCAACACAAAATGCTTCACAGTATAGAAAAGCTCATATTAGGAGAAAGGCAAGCAAATTGTATAGCCAATAAAAAAATGGAAAAGGAAACCAGGTGCAGTTGTCCATGCTAGTAGCATCCACTAGCATACTTACTAGCAAGACTGTGTAAGACTACAGTGCCTCCATATGACAGACAGATGTACTTACATGCACACCTACACGGGGACTGTGTGTTTATTCAGGCAAGGTTGAAGAGCTCTTACTACAAAGCAAATAAGAACAGTTCTCTTTCTATTCAGTAGCTGAGCTGAAGAATTAGACAATAATGTATCCTATTCTGCTTCTAATTGTTATTTGTTGGAGTTGGGGGGTGTTTAAGGTACCCTCCAACCCAAACCATTCTATGATTTGTTGTATTCAGATTGGGTGCTATTACAGCTATTCACAGTTGTTGGTTCATGCTTTTCCCCAGATTTCTGTCTTTTGGCCAATACATTTCTCTCTCTTAGCAAGCCTTCTGACTGTTTCCAGGAGCAGTCTAGATCATCTCCAGATTGTCCCATCTGCACTCAAATCTGTACAAAGAAAACTGGACTCTACATCACATGCTGTCTGCAGCTAGACTAGGTCATATCTTTCATTTCTGTTCCATGCAGAGCTACAGGAAGATGGAATGGTGACCACACACAGGACTGCACAATATCCTGAAGATTCAGGGTTGCAACTTGGAAAGGTAAAATGCTCCAGAGTCAAAATCAGGTTTAATACAGTCAAAGTGAATTTATAATTAAAGTTATTAATAATGCCACCTGACACTCTGAAGGCACTTCAGCTGTATGCCAGGTGACACAGGAAGGTGGAAAAACAGGCACAGCAGGATTGTACATTTGCTTTAGCACAAAAAAAAAAGCCTAGTGGCAGGGCTAGGAGGATAATTCAATCTTCCTTACATCAGTCCAGCCTCCTGCCTTTTGTTCAGACAGGGGGGACTTCACAATGGCCTTAGAGGTAAGTTTCACAGGGTTTTAATTTTGTGCAGTGTCCCCCATGCCTTTATACAGGAGGAATCTTTCCTTTAAAAGCAAGAGAAAAAAAGATAGCCTGACTTTTCTGCAGTCACCTGCCCTCTCCAAACTACAGCTCATTGTTATTTATTCAAAATCAGTGATTTAAATCACCAATTAAAAGCAGACCTTTATTGCAAGACTGCTCTATCCCTAACCACAGCACTTGCTAACATAAACATCTCCGTGCCTGTCGAAAGGCAGCAGCCGTATGGGTTTGCTGTTATTTTAACAGGATTACATTAATCCCATGTGCAGCAGAGAGAGATGTATTCTCATTAGCAGGTTTGAACATTTCTATTACCTGTATCTGAAGACGATAAAGTTTTGCTGACTGGAGCACCATGAGAATGGATAGCTTGAACAGAGAAATCCTTTTCAATCACCTTTACTTTAACTGGAGTTTTCACAGGAGAATCTGAGGAGCAAGTTTTTTGGTTATTTAAACTATTCAAGACATTTACTATGAAAATAACAAGTATTTATTATACTAATGTTAAAGCCTGTTCAATTCGTAAGTGTTTGAGAAAGTTGTTTAATACAAAATTTCAACACATGTTCTCTATGGTAACCTGACCCTAAAAGACCTGTGAAGCATAGCAATTTATTGTTTTTAAACATTTTACTGTAATATGCTAGACAACACCAACTTAAGTAAAAGATCTACTTTAGTGACTTAAAACATCTACTTTAGTGACTTAAAACAATGCAGCTCTTCATGAGACTTCACACAAAAACTGTTTAGAAGTTTTACTTTCATACTTATCCCAAGAAGAATCAGAAAGTCTAATCCTGAAAGGTATACTGAAAAAAAACTTTGTCACAACACCAATCTTTATTAGACATTATAATACAGACCAAGGCACAGGGTTCTCCATCACCTGCAAACAGTCTAAGAGTCTAATACTTTTGTCACGTGGAAAGCCATCCACCAAAACCAAGCTCTTCTGCATTATCGCTCTACCATGCAGCTTTAAGGTGTGTATTAAAAGGAGCATTAACCACTCCTCTTGTAAGAGCAAGGCTTCATGAAAATTAAAAAACTGATTCTGAAGAATACAAACAATGCCCACTACCATCAACACATCAGAGAAGTCTGGACAACAGTGCCTTTCCTTACATCCCACTCCCTCCCCAACCTCTGCTCCCCATGGATAATCCTAAGAGTGAACACAGAAAGCAGGAGAGTTGCTCACCTGTGCTCAGTGGAGATGATCTCCCTTCTAGACGAGGTTTGGTTTTCACAGCAGTTACAGTAGTGACCACAGTCCCACAGGGCATCACAGTGCGATCCTTTTCTATCTTAGTGGCTGGCACTGGAGAAGAGACTTGCCACGTCTTTAATTCACTGGCTTCTATAAAAGAGAACTAGAGAGGACAAAAAAATGTCACCTTAGAAGCACAGTCAAGCAAGAAGGACACTAACATTTCTAGCTAATGCCCCTTTAGCTTTTTTACTAACATTCAAGTACCGAACAGCTAATTCTTTTGACGGACACAAATACCATGTGAAGTGTTACCATGCAATCTGAATGCACTGCTCTTAACTCAGTCACGAATGGCACTGCGCTGTGAGTGACAGTCCAAAGCACAAGATAAGTATTCACAAGTACTTCCTGAAAGTAAAAGATCCACCATAAAACCATTCAAATGCAGTAGTACCTCTGCACTAATGGATCCCAGCCCAGGCCCCGGCTCTGGGCTGCTCTCACTGGTGCTGCTGTTCAGTGCAAAGCTTTGCTGGCCAGAAGGTTGTTTCCTGAACAAGTCTAGAGGTACAGTCACCTTTGCAGACAAAGGACCTAGAATAAATAAAATCAACCAAATCAGTGCACATCTGAGCTGTCAGTATGCTTAAGGGCGAGAAGACGGGAAAGGAGGAGGAACACAGGCAGCTAATTGCAAGAACTGGTTCTACACCATGGGGCAGAAACATGGCACTTTTTACAGCTTTCTTTCCATTTTATGACTATGCATGAGCCTGGCCTAAGACTGTGCAATAGGAAAGAACAAAGACATGAAACGTTACTTATTTGCCACTATCTCTGGCCATCTTTTTTCCTGTATATGCAGAATGCTTAGAGGAAAAGAAAACATCTAGGAATACTACTATTAGGTTCTTGAACAATCTCTATAACCAGTTACCTGCATCTTTCATTTCAGAGAATGCTTTGCATTCCTGGTAAACTGTCATAGCATTAAAAATAGCTTTTCTTAATTTGAACTTTAGTGCAAGTTTAGCAGTTCTCTTGGTCCTCCCCTTACTTTATTATCTACACTAGACTGGAGCAAACTAATAAAAAAATTACTGCATGTTTTCAGATATTAAATCCTAGTTTTCTGCAAAATAAAAAGACAAGTAGGGATCTATGTTATATTCACATTACCCAGCTCTCTACTCACTAATATGATTCTACTTTGAGTCTTCTATTCAAATTTTGGGAGAATAACAGCTAAGATGGTATGGGGAAGAAAAAAAAAAGACAAAATTGTCAGTGCAATCAGTTGGGACTGTTTTCTTCAAGAAACCAGGTTGGTAGTTACACTCTCAGTAGGATATGCAACATTACTGCTACTGTTTGAAAGACCCATTATTAAAGATGCTTAGGTACAGGCAAGACTAAACTTTATGCAAGAAACAATATATATTTGCTGACTGTATATAAATCCCATTTTTTGGTTAAAAATAAAAAAACCCAGCATCCACATCAGAGAAATTTTTTGAAGCATTTGCCTACATTTGACTTCCCAATCCCTCAAATAATTGCAGATCATAATGCATTCATGTCCTTTTCAATTTATGTAACACAAAACAATAGTTTCCACTTCTATTGTGTGATTTATGTT
>JANZLP010000002.1:5824375-5834462 GCA_026930925.1 Chelictinia riocourii | reverse complement strand
TAAATCAAGGGATAAGAAGATCCTTTCCTTCCAAGTTCACAAATTATTTTTCAGATAGAGAGAAAAACACACCAAAGCGCAGAAAGGTGCAGCTATTATTCCTTTGAAGAAAAGATCCATCTCCTTCAGAGGCTTACTCCAAGATTAGTTCCGTGAGTAGCACAAAAATGTACCTGAGCCTTGGCACGCGGCAATCCACAATCTCATACATACTCAAAAACATATGGTGTCAGAAAGCCCGAACCTTGCAGCAGGCCAGACATTTTGCACCATCCTTCGATACAATTTAGTGAAATTTTGGAAGTAGTAGTCTCTATCAATAGCATATCCTCACACACACCTGACAGATTTCACTCTCCTCTCCCCTTCACCTATATACCTCACGCTTTTTTATTTTATTCCATACTGGAGTTCTGCTTCTTGACCAGGTATTTTCACCAAGAACTCACTTTCATTAAACTTTCCCTGAGAGTTTTACCTTTTCATTATGGCCCTGTTTGCATTTTTGTGCGATGCTATTCCAGGAATAGCTGTGTTACCAACCTACAAATTAACAAACACCACCAGATGGTGAAAATATGTCTGTGAGTATTCCGAAAACATAAAATGTTACTTTGTTCATAGTTCTGCTCATTAAGATTTGTGAAGGCTTGTTTAGCTCAAGATTACTATCATCTCTTCAGTGGTCAAATAACATTACAAAACCATTACTAAACAGCGAGTTGCAGTCTCTAGAAAACATTAATTCAACCAGAAATTACAAGTAAAATCTCATTTTAAAAGACATCACTTCCTTTTGGCCAGTGTGCCATAAAGCATTATATATAACCTCTCCCTTTGTTTTTGTTTCTGAAAATTCTACACGAATACTACCACTATGGGAAGCCATTTGCATTGAAGAGCTAGTCATTTCACATGCATGTGTTTAAATTTTTACATTATAGTGTATTGTTATCTTCTCATCTGAGGTTGTATCCCACAACTGGGTTTAGCAGATTGACTAGAATGAGTCCGCATTCTGCAGAACAACTTGCAGGATGTACTGAATACATGAGTCTAAAGATACCTGATTTTCATAGCTATGTACAGCAATATTATAACTGAGAATTTATGATTTGTCTTCAAGTTATAACAAGATTATTTCCATTTCCTTAATATATTCTACCGTAAAAACATTTGCTGGACATATGCAATAGGTAATTCTTAAGCTAAGTATTATGGATATGAGCCTATAACCTCTCCAACGCTTGTTAGCTCATTTAACACATTCTCACATGGAAAATTTCTGTTTAGATCGGTAGTTTGACTTTAACTAGTATTTTCCAGCATTCACTCACAGCACGCTCTGTCTAGGGCAGACACACTACCCACTCCCAACTTAATGTTTTCCTCATTGTCTTTTTGTTTAAATCCTGACTGAGTGCAGAAGAAATACTTCACAGACCTATTGCTATATTCATACACAATTCTTTTACTACAAGAGAGTGTAAAGAAAACAGAAATTGTATAGGTGTTATCCTTAATTGATATATCGTAAGCATTCAGTCCAGTAGTAGAAAAGGAAACTGGGACCAAGCCTTCAAGGAAGGAAGCACTCTCAACTATTCCTAAATTAATGAACACAAAGACATTCTTGTACTTACAGAATGGGACAACTCCTTATGGGCAAAAAAGGCGTTTTCCTGCGGACTCAAACTTCAGGAGTGTTTTAAGGAAACTAAAGCAATATACAGTAACAGAGCTCATGACAGTTCTCCTCTGATTTACCCTTAACAGCAAGCTAAATTCCTTTTTCTTTCAAAAACCAAACAGATAAACTTCTACACATTGCATAATTTGGACAGCTCATCCTGTCCTTCAGTGGGAAAACTTGGGACACAAATGCTTTTGACTCTTTATAAAGAGAGGTAAAACTGTGATCCCAAACTGAATTATTTGAGTGTATCTAGTTAAAAGATACAATGCAAGAAGTAAGGTTTTCCATATTTTCCAAAACTTGAGTACAAACATCACAGCACCTTGTCTAAGACATTCTTTGAAGACCTTTAGAAAGACAAAGCTTCTTGCATTCTTACCCTACACATTAATGTTTCTTTTTCCTTGTGCAAACACATTTCCAAATCACTACGTTCAGACTGTAAAACTTATCAGACTCTTCATGTAATAGCTGGCTTTAGATCAAACCCTGATATACTCAGTTCTGGTTTTTTTAAGGAGCACCCATAGCAAGAATTTTATTTGTCCTACCCACCAAGTTATCATAGCCTCATCTTCTATTCCTTGTTGCAAAATTAAATTCCACATGATTTTCATACAATATAGACAAGAAAATCCCTAAAGGAACATTTTACTGATTAGACTTCTAAGAAATTCTTCTCAGTCATTACACCAATGAATAAGGACTTCCAAATTCAGGCCTACAGAAAGCAATCCCAGAGAAGTCTTGAACTATAAAAATATTTTCATTCATATATTTATTCACCCTTTTTATTTTAAAACTCTCTCCACATTTTCTTAAAGGTCAAATTTCTTAAATATATCTTAAATATTTAGCTACGATTGTGACACTGATTTTACATCAAGATAAACTTAGATAAGGGTGGGGTTTTTTCAGATTTACTTGCTTATTATGCTACAATGACATGACTGTAGACATACCCATATAATTGAAATCATACTGCTTGGCGTTACCTAACCTACTCTGAGCAAACTGAGGCAGATGAACTGGTTTTCAGAAAAATAATAAATTTCAATGACAAGTTATAGTCAGCATTCTATTCAGAGTCCTTAGTAATTCACTATTTGGTTTGCTAATGCTACAAAGAAACTATTATTTACAGCAGCTCCTCCAGTATGAATTTTAAAAGGAGTCTCCAAATTTCATTTTATCAAATGCAGTTTTAGCAAATGCTTACCTTGAGGTCAAATATGAATGTTAAGTTGTGCTGAAATGTCATACCAGATTTTCATAAGAAAAATAGGGTGGTAATGCCATAAAACCCCCAAACTGAGCAAAAAAGCAAGCAAGTCAAACTATAAGAACATCAGTTTGCAAAAAAAATCAGATTGCAAGAAACACTAGAATAAAAAGTCATCAGTTTACTCTTACTCTCTCCTGAGAAAATATTGCAGCCTTTGATTATACAATAACATACTACTTTTTCCATGAGATTCCTACCTCATACCCCCCCTCCCCCACATATATTTAATGCAATGAGTATAATTCCTGCCTTACGTGCCATGGAGTCTTCAAATTTTAAAGAAATTCTCATTTTCACCTTTTTTTTTTTTTTAGTATTTTTTACCAATTGTCTATACAACATTACCAGTGCTCTTTTTCAGTGTCTTCTTCAATTAAGATGGTAGTTTATAAGCACATTCCTAAAACCACATGCAACCACATAAGCTATCAGGCATCAGAAGAGTGCAGCAAGAACAAATGCCAGCAAAATCGCAATGAATTTGTGGATTTAAAAATAATTTTCTAGGTAATCTTTATGCTTAAGAACCTTGCTACTTCCATATTTCAACACAGTTTAATTACTTGAGTTATTTTCAAGAAAACTAATTTCACTATATATGTTTTCTTCCTTTTCGGCCTCTCTGGTTCAGCCTTTATTTCTTATCATTTGTCACTTACCATTTCTCACTGGTCCTCTTTCTTCTCCAGTTCTCTCTGAAGTATTTCATAGAATGGTTTGTGTTAGAAGGGACCTTAAAGATCATGTAGTTCCAATTGCCCTGCCATGGGCAGGGACACTTTCCGCTAGACCAGGCTGCTCAAAGCCCCATCCAACCTGGCCTTGAACACTTCTAGGGATGGGGCATCCACAACCTCTCAGGGCAGCCTGTTCCAGTGCCTCACCAGCCTCACAGTGAAGAACTTCCTCGCATCCAATATAAATCTACCCTCTTTCAGCTTAAAGCCATTACCCCTTGTCCTATCGCTACATGCCCTTGTAAAAAGTCCCTCTCCAGCTTTCCTGTAGGCCCCCTTTAGGTACTATTTCACTGTCCCAGAATATTTTCTTCATCCTCAGCTTTATTCCTTGTCTCCTATTTCTGGTTCAACCTTGAAGTTTCAACAGTTGTCTTATTTTCACAATAGAGTCTGTGTCACAGATATAGCATAGTCGCAGCTGCACCTTTCTCCCACCCTTTTGACCCCTGCAACCTTCGTTGTTTCTCTAAGCAGAAGGCTTTTAATCAGAATACAGCGCATCTTTTCAGAGTCAGAGATGCTGCTCTCCTCTTCCTCTCAAAAAAGAGAACAAGGAACATATAAGAAGGGTTTTTTTTTCACCTGATCTATCAAAACTTAGGGAGCACTGATTAAAAGTGAGAAAGTTTAATTTGAAAGAGTTTCTTTGAATCTCTACTTCAATTTTTTAGGATACAAGGTAAAGCTGAGGAAAAAGCAGACCCCAGGAATGCATACATCTTGTATGAAATGCAGTGCTTGAAATGATACTGTATAGCTGGACTTCTAGCACCCACTGCTTGTATTACAGGAAGTCCATAGCTGGCCCTTTAAAGCAGGGCCATCCTTGCCTTTTCAAGATGTCACCACAATTCATTTGGATACTTGAATTTGCTGCTTAGTGGAAGCAGCACCTTAATGAGTTGATATGAAATTCAGGTGTATGCATAATTGCATTTTCATCTGTTTTCTGCTGTCTGTAGAAGCATGCAAGCAGCTCCTGTTCACAGATTTTTAAGTTCTCCCTTGCAAGGCTCCATTTGTGTTGAGACAACAAGCACCGGAGCTACATAAAGTAACAAAGGAGGATCTAGCTCAAGAATAAGATTCTTTTGTCCATATTTGATAATGGGAAAGGTAACTTCTTTCTGTCAGGCTCTGATGCAAGTCTTAGATTCTAGAGACATGCTTATTCCATGAAAAAGGTAAGCTCTTTGCAGACAAAAGCAAAACACAATCTCCAGCTTATTACTTTAGAGACTTCTCATAAGGGACAGTGTCCACCTTAAGCTTATTTCTAGTATTTCAGTCCCTTTACTCTATGTTCCTTCTGTGCATGCTTGGCCACAGAGTTCCAGCATTAATGCTCCTGTTACCAGAGACCCTCTTAAAAGCATGGCTAATAGCACAGAGAAGGGTTCCAGAAGACATGCATGAGAAGAGTAATTGCCAAACCAGGGAAACCTACTATGCAGAGGGAGATCTCACCTGCACAAGGTAAACAAACTGAAAAAGGCTAATGTTTAAAGACATTTTTTCCTTCTGATCTTGCAAGTTCAGGGCTGCTACAGAACTCTTCTTTTAGAAATATGATTTACAGGTTTACAGTTAACAGTTTTAAGAATGACAGATTTTACAACTAAGAGCCCTTAAAAATTACATAATAGAGGAAAGCAGTTGCTTGATTCAGGGTTAGCCTTCAGAAAACTCAGGATGTTAATTTCTGCAGTGAACACCCTAGTTGACATTACAAGAGAATCAGTCTTGGGTTTTTTTAGTCAATATGCATCTCCAGATTGACTTTGTTGTTGTATAGTTTCAAGAGCTACTTCAAATTTTTATGAACGGTAATAGAGTACATTAGAGGTTAACTCATCCTCAGTAAGGATTTTCTTTTGCAATTTGTGTTTTCCTTTTCCTGTTAATTTAAAATGTGTGGTTTTCCTCTTCCAGAGGACTACAAGCATCAAATTCTGTGGTTGCAAGACACCCTATTGCTCTATCAGACAGCATTACACTCCTAAAAACTCTGAGCATGAAATGGAAAATGTCTTTTCAGATAAGACACTAAAGGAAACTCTCTTAAGCCTTTTAAAAATCAGCAACCATGTGTTTAAGTTGTCCAAAAGTTCAGCTCAAAGCCCTGTATGGAACAAAAACCACAACCTAATCTTGCTCACTGTAAAAGATTAAGCAAGTCCCTTCTCCACCCTACAGAAGCCAAAAAAAGTTCCACATTAGGGACAGTGTATATATGTCACACTGCAGCCCAAAGAGGGATGATTCTCTGAGCAGGCAATATGTAAGCTTGTCCATCTCTAGAACTCACAGAATTCCTACAGATGCAGACTGAATAACATCAGCGGTAGCATTTTTGGTGGACATTCAACCCCCTGTGTCAAACTTTCCTTGAACAAGGCAGTCATGCTGCCTCTTGGCTGTGAAGGTCAAAGGAGGTTATTCCTCTACCACATATTTTTGTGGTTTGCAATCAAGTGCTTCCTTTGGGAGATGGAAATATTTAAGAATCATGTTAGACCACATACAAGTATTTCATCTCCACTACATCATCATCTCTAGACCATTTGAAAAGGCTATTGCCAAGCAGTTGTCATTTCCATCTCAGGAAACCTTTGAAAAGGCTATTTACACTTTTGTCTTTCTTCAGGATTAGGTTACTGTAATTCTTTATTGACTGGCTTGCACAACAGGGCTCTGCACAGTCTCCAGCAGGCACAGCCTGCTGCTCTGTTTTTTGTGAGAAAGGGATGATTTGAACATATTGTGCTGATTGTAAAGCCTTTCCATGAGTTGCAACAAAGTCAATGAATTGATTATAAAATTGTTCTGTTTACTTATGGCACAAATCATGGTCACTGCCTTTTAGCTGGCATGTTTAATTTGAACTAGTTGAATCCTTAAAGAAATTCTGTACTAGATAGTACAGATCACATCCTTTCTTTTCCCAACATTGCATGAAAGCTGTGTGAAGCAAAATATGGCAGCTACAAGCTCTTAAGACCTACTGCTCTAATGAATGGGCCCTGCTCTGCTCTGCCGGGGCCGAAGCGGCGCAGGGAGCCCCGCAAAATCCTCGGCCTCGGCCCCCGCCCCCAGTTGGCGCCCGCGGGGTATGGACGGGCAGCGCTTGCCGCTCCTTGTCGGGGCGCTGCCCGCTGCCAGGCTGCCTCGCACGCCCGGGCAGGGGAAAGCAGGGCGATGAACGCGGTCTGCGGGTGCCGTGGGAGACAGCAGCTTTCCGCTGTCCCCCCGGTGTCTGGGGAGGGCCCCGAGGGCCCCCCCAAACGCAGGCGAAGTCAGATGGTCTTCGTGGTCCGTTGGGTGTCTGTCAGCGCAACAGAACCAGCACAGAGCGAACGCTGGTGCATCGTCGGTAACACCAGCGTCAGTGGAACCGCTGAGCAATCTCCCACGCAAAGCCGCCAGAAGTCAGAGGGGTGTACGGATACCACTCACATTTTTTCATGGATTTCACTGTGGGCAATGGAGCTCCACAGTTCACTGGACATTCAGTGTGGCCTGACAACATATTTCTTTTGGGCAGAAATGGTGAAACAATTCAAATTAACTACAGATTGAAGGCAGAGGTTGGAGGACTGGAAGGCAGGGGGAAAAAAAGCTTTTGTTTTGTTTTTTTTCTGAACTTATACACAGTACTAGAAACACGAAGTTCAAGTAAGATTTGTAGCCCGTAACATCAACATGCTTCTACTACTACACAGGGCACCTCAGCACATCTCCTCTGGTGCTCCCTGCCCAGCTGCTGTCTCAGCTGCCAGTCCACTTTTGTTCCCATAGCAATAGTATTAGTAACTTTAAGAACTTCAAACTTGGTACAAATGGCAAAGTTATCTGCAGTTTAGTAGGTACACAGTTAAAGAGCAGAATCAATGATATTCTGAAAACATCACAGGTGAAATTGTTGCCCAGTTAAGTCAAAGGTAAGGTGAGAATGGTATCCCTAACCCCTTACATTCTAGTTAGCAGTTTCCAATGAAGAAAACAGTTTGTATTAGTTCGGTCCCATGTGTATCTAGTCCAATTTAATTGAAATCCATAGAACTTTTTCTACTAATTGCAGGTTTGGAAAGCTTTGGGATACTCACAAGATCAAACAGTCCATCTGCTGACCTACAGATAATTCTAAGATTAGATGTTAATTTTATTACCATTACCCGCCTGAGTTATTGGAACTAATAATGTAGATGAGGATCTGAATTCTATATGAGAAACAGCACATCTATCAAAGCCGGAAACAAGCACACCTACCATGTTATAATTCTTTATCACGTCCCCAGCGTTCACTCATGTGGAATAAAGGCAGCATGCAGGAGTTCAGAAAGGCAGAAATGAAATAAAACTGGAGCAAATAGTTTACAGCTCATGACTGAGACAACTGAGCACACTCTGCAGTTTTTATGGCCGTAGCTTATCAAATTTATTATTGGAAAATGTTGAAAATTTCCATTAACCTGCTGTTTCCGTACTTTCTAAGTGATCATAAGAGCTGCTGGGAACATACTGAGAGGATGAAAGAGGTATAAATCCTTGGTTTAATAGATATCACTAGAGAACCTTGCAGAAACAGCTGTGAAAATGTGAAGTCAATAGAGACTCTTCTAAGACCATCTTTAACAAGCAGTTTTGCAGTGGCATAGACTTTGTAATGCTCAACATTATACTTAAGTTTTCATTTGCATTTATCTGCTGAAATATAATGTTGCATATCAGGAACTTTACCACACTGCTCTAAAACTTATTATTAGATACAGTTGCTGGTCGACAGTAATTATTGCACTGTTCAGACACAGCTACAGGTTTTTCATGTTTTTCTGTGATTTAATTCCTGCTCTTACTGTCTTTAGCAAGTTTCTTGGCAGTTTTCCCAGCTGTTCTAACAGTCTCCTGGAAGAAAAGAAAAAAACATAAAACAGTGTAGAAAGAAATATTGATAGTTTTTCTATTAAATGTGTAAAATGGGAAACTTCAGTAGTGAAGTACAAAGAAAACAAGTTTATCCTGGGATCTGATTTAAGGCCAAAACTAGAGACTCACACATGAATAGTGATAGTACTAACAGGAACAAGGACCTCTGAGATTTGAGTTTCTTTCCCGCTAGATACACACACACAAGTTATACATACATCATTCTGAAAATATTTTGAATACAGTTTACCAAGTATAGTGTTTGTTGATGTCTTAGAAGGAAGAATGAGTTACAAACAAAAGTAACCAGGCTATGAGATTGTCCAAGGTCTAATTATGTAAGATAAATGAAGTATAAAACATTATTATAAGAGATTATGAGAAAAGGATTATACTAATCAGGAGAAAAATTGGCAAGAGTTGCTAGTTTACAGAAATTACAACTACTTTCCACATATTTAATGAGAGGACACCATGCTGCAGTATGGGTGGCATATATATAGTTCTGGATGTTGAGCTTTTCTGGGCTAATATACCAAAGAACCTGACCATTTATTAACCAGTACATTGTCGGAAGATTTCCATGAAGAAGCAATTATCTGTCTGGCAGGAAGAAGTAGGGGATGGAGGACAGGATGGAGAGAATCAGAGCTTGCAATTACTAATGATTAATATTCAAGTTCTGTTCAAAATAGCCACCAGGTTGACACTGCAAACATGCAAAGAGTGAGAATCTTGCAACTCAGTGCCGATTACCAAAAGTCAATTGTTCCCTCTGTGTGTGTGCGTGCGTGTGTGCGTGCGTGTGTGTGTGTGTGCAAACACTACCAGGTTTTGATGATTTAAGATACCTACCTGCTGTAACTCTCCTCCTGCTCAATTATTAGGTGAAGCCTTAAACTGTTTTTCATACCTTCAAATATCTGACTTTTAAAGTTCTGAATCATTTACATTTTACTCTGAGTCTCTAATCTTGTCAAATTAAACATGCCTGTGACTGAGATCTTTCTGTGAATAACTTTTTAACTATAAGAGTGGGTTGACTTCTCTGCCATTATATTTTGTGATTTTTTTCCTACATACTGATGATACTTCCACAAAGGAGCAAGGCAGTCATTCCTAACAGATTATTTTCTACGACTTCTCAAAAGAGGCTGGGATTTGGGGAATGGAAAGTCCTCAAATCATCAAAAAGTAGTTACAGAATCACACAGGTGTTAATGTCAGATTTAGGAGATGCAGATGCACAAAGTTTGGTAAGACAGGAAGGACTTTCCTTATGGTATAATAGAAGGAAGAAATTGTAGCAAAGAAGAATCCACTATTTGGAGGAAACGCCACAAGTCTGTTGACCTTTCCAGGGGCTCCAACCTGTGCCTCAGGCAACTTTAGGTAGCAAAAAGGTAGTCAGGGTTAAAGAATGAGTATAGGTGAATTTAC